>BSBK01002218.1:0-405000 GCA_027943335.1 Chamaecyparis obtusa | reverse complement strand
AATCCTGAATATATTAAATGGAAGGATGGTAACACAATGGGAAAATTTTCCTACAAACAAATTCATAGTATGTTGTTTGACGATAATAAAATCATTAATGAAATTAACCAAGTCTGGGGCCTGAATTGGTCTAGCAATAAGTGGCATTTAATTTTTGAACTATTATGGCATTCTCATGTAGAGCCCAAAAAGGTCTGTTTTAAGTGGATTTTTCTATTGAAGAAGCATGCTATTGGTTACTATGTGTCCCATGGGATTAGAAACACCATTCTTTGTTCTATTTGTAATTACTCTGAGTCTTATGAACACCTATTTTTCAAATGTCCTTGGGCTATTAAAGTTTGGTCTTCTTTCTTTGGCTTTGATGCTATGAGTTTTTTTGAGTCTAGCCTATCCTGGCATGAGATTTTGGTAGGGTATGTTGACAATTTTGATTGTAAACTTAATGATTTTTGGATCACTTTTTCTATTGAAGTCCTTTGGTTTATTTGGAGGTAGAGGAATGAAGAGATTTTCCAGGATAAGAAAAGGGACCTTACTGAGTTTAATTATAAACTCACACATTTTACTATTATGTCTCAGGTTATTGCCACTATATAGATTTCGAAGAGAGATTCCAAAGCTTGATGAAGGAAGGAGTTACAATTCTATTTGCTAAAGATATTCAAACAGTAAATGATCCTAAGATAGTACACTTAGGAGAGAAAAGATACAATGAACATTCTGTCAGTAATACAACAATCTCTAATGAGCCAAATATTTTGGTAATCCAGAACATTAGTGAAAGGGATATAAGAGGAAATACATCAAATGAGTACATTGAAGGTGAAGCTGACACCGGAAATGAAGATCGCTGGAGATCAATTGAGCACAATCATAGGGAAGATCAGGAACAAGAGGAAGGATGGGGCTAATAGGTCATGATGTGATCCGGTGGTTTCAAATTTTGATTGTTAATACTTCTTTTTGAATTCAATGTAATTATTGTATCCAAACTAGTATATTTGCTATACTGTCTATACTGATGTAATTTCTTATACATGAACTGTCCATATCGATGTAAGATGTGACAAGCAGACTCTTTTGTAACCAGTTGACTCTATATATTCAATAGAAAAAAAGATTTAAAATAATTAAATAATAATAAAATTATAATGAATGAATAAAAAAATAAAATTTATTACAAGGGAGAATATTGTAGAAAGTATGTTGCCTTTCGAAATAGAATTTAATAATAAATGATAATAAACATAAAATAAATAGTATAATATAGATTAATATAAACTAACTAAATCTAATGAAAATTCAAGAGATATGTAATAAAGAGATGTGACTCCTTCAAATTAAGATATAAAAGTGAGGAGAGTTCATTTGAAAGAGGAAAAAAGAAGAGAGAATAGGAGTTAAAGAAGGATTGATGAAATAAGAAAGGAATAAAAAGGATTATCAGCGACAGAGAATTGACTGTCGACAGTAAACAAAAAGGCATTCGACATTGGGTATGATATTTAATTTGAATGAAAATTATTTATTAATATATATATATATATATATATGATTCGATTCTTATATTTACATATTTACATTATGTACATTTTTCTGTACTTCTGGATTTCTTTTATGGATAAATCTAAAATTATGGTTATAAAATCAAAGTTAATGCTTGTAAATTTATATGTCCACCATAGATGATGATATGGATACCATATAAAATGAATCTTATATTCATTAAAGATGTATCCCCATATCTGGAGGGGGCTAGAGGAAATTGTTATAATTTCCCTAGTCTTGAGATTGTTATAATCTCATATAGGTAGTATATATACTAATACCAGACATGCATATGTGTAGGCTTGGTGAGAATTTATTGCTTCCAAGAGATTCTTATGGGTAGTTCTCTGTGGGAAGACGTGCTGATAGCCCAATTGTTTAGAGTGGATCTTATATCCCTCAAGCCGAGAATCGAGAATTCTATGAAGCCCGACCTAGAGTTAGCCTTAAGAATCAAATCCCCCCTTACTAACTTAGAGTAGAGTATGAGTTATGTAACTATTGTGTAATATTTTGTACTAACGTCAGAGAATAAGTAGGTATATTCTTCAAAAGGAAGAGAAGATGGAATAAGATTGCAACTATGGAAAGTATTTATGAATCAACGATAATAACAAAATATTATATTTACATTCTATCAAAACTAGAGGTCTTTATAAGGTATGTGCAAGATCATGATAGGCCAAAAAGTGGCGATGTGAAAAATATTCACTTTTCACTCATCCAAAAGCACATGAAAACACTTGTTGACTTTTTAGTAGGCCTGGGTGTTAGTACACCTAGGCAAACTTGACACCAAAGCACAGACCTAATCGGGTACCCGATAACTGTGGCATAAATCCGAAACCCACGAGCCCTTTTCTTCATTTCTTTCCATGATTTTCTTTGCCAAAATCACTTGATATATCATATACCTAATATATTTTCGGGTACCTAATATTGGAAACAACAAATTCGACTCCGAGCATATTCAGTAAGTAATTATTTGTATATTTTTATTAGTTTATTTCATTTTCATGCTAAATGTAGCATTTTTTTTTGAAATAGGGTTTTGTATTTATATTTGTAATAATATATGAAATTAGATTGAAATTTATATTTGTTTTTTATTTAATCAGACATGGTTGACAACAATGAAGAAAATAACCCTCCCGCGCCAAATAACGATCCTGAAAATAATCCCCCATATCTAAACCCTAAATCTTTACAAGATTTGATACAAGAAAATTTGAACACAATACGAGGTTTCCAAAACACGTATCAAAATATACCTACATTAGTTCCCATGCTTGCCACACTAAATACAATTGTTGGAAATATTGACACACTCATCCAACAACATAATGCTGCTCTTCATTGGCATGATAATATGCACACCCAATTTGATGACAGGCTTGACCATGATGGGATTGCGGCCCTTAATATAAGGAAGATATAGCCGCCCTTTTTGTCGATCCTAAAACCATAATACCTGTTGACCCCAAACAGCCCAAATTATCAATAAAATGGTGCACAAATGAAGCAATGTGCACAAACTTTTGGGATTGCTAGTGGATGGTTTTTGATAAACCACCCCATAACAATTTGGAGGTCTCATTTTATTTCATTAAAAAATTGTATGCTAAGTTTGTGCTTGGTCACCATGTTGATTATTGGAGTATGAGGCCCAACATGGGCATAGGCAGAGGAACTCCTCAGACTAGGCCATTTGCCCAGCGCCGAAAAGCCACTACCTTTGTCCCCCCCACTGATGTCGCACCCCCTCCTCCAGTGCAACATCTCGAATATCATTGCAGAGGCTGCCTCACAGACTATTAGGGCCATTCATTTACTAAGTGATCAATTGATCATGCAGACCAGGTCAGTGTTTCCTCCTAGTGTGGATAATGCTAGCACTTTGACATCTTGTTAGAGTTCACATGTATTTGAGCCCCATATGTGCATTATGTGTAGGCATATGTGCCTTGGACCGTTTACTGATTCTGATACATATCAGTTTCATGATATTGATGAGGAGGATATAGGAGATGCAATTGCAGAGGCTACAACACCTCATGGAGCATCTACATCTGATGAGAGTGCTCAAGAGGTGTATGCAGAGCCATTGACTCTTGTTGATACGGTAAGAGTAAACATTATAAATAAATTTGTCACATGACTTATTTAATTTAAAAATAATTTATTTATTTAGATTAGTTTTAATGATTGCATGCACTTATGTATATATATTTTTTCCATTTATGTTCAGTCGATGACATAGGAGGAGGTGAGACAGGTGGATGAGTCCACACTTTCGGCCATTTCATTTGGCCTTGATGACTATATGGTATATTATAAATTATGTACCCATTAGTTTTTTTTTATATCATTTGGTGTACATGCTTAAATCTCTATCAATTAGAGCAATAAAATTCATACATTTACTAATATATATTGTCATCTTATTGTGTTCTTGTAGGCTACAACTGATGTCAGTGGGGGGCATGAGGGGGTTCCTTCATTAGGTGTTGACAAAGGAAAGGTAGTTAATTGTTTAAGATTAATTATGTATGCATATGTATGCCACTTGTGTGTAGTAATAAATATTTTACTTGCACTTTATTGTATAGGGTGTGGCTATTGATGATGTCCCGACACCGGTTCGACAGCGTAGGGTTACAGGCATCTCGATTCGGAGTGATAGCCCTATTGTACGTAGACTTTTACATATTGTTATTTGTATTTTGTAACCAGGGTTGCTATGATGAAGTACATTGATATATAATTGACAATCTTTTTACTCTCATAGGTTACTCCGACTGTGAGGGAGGGCCCACGAGAATCTTTCCTATCTTTGTTGACCCAGCCCACTATTCTAGAGGAGGGATCACCAGATGTAAGTTTTAATTTTAGGTCAATCAATTTGTAATTTTATTATGCTGTCATCCTATTTTGTAGATTTATTACTTTATGTTGCACCACTCTACTAATCTCATTATTGCAAATATATATTTATAGGTTAGAGTTGGTATTGTTGGCATGGTCCCTTCGCTACCCAGGACTTATGCTAGGACACCTGATCATGGTAGGCAATCGAGAGACCAAGTACAAATATTTGTATTCAGTTATAATTTTAATTAAATTAGTGTCTTAATTATGAATTATACACACACACACACACACACACACACACATATATATATATGTACAAATCATATAAAGTAAGCAATCTAACTTTGGTTTGAACTCATTTTTTATGCAGGATCAATCAGAGCCCAACACTTCTTCAAAGAGGCTACATTTTGATGATCCCCCTACAGCATAGGATGCAATTTTAGTTTTGTGGTCATTTAGAGATGCCATTTGGCACATTTTGACATCGCATATATGCCACATTGTACACCTTAAAACATTAATTTTGTAGATATTTTGAAATTGCATGTGCCATATTTGTATATGGACATACTTTTGATACATTTGATACATATATAGAACATGTTCATTTATATGTTATATTTGCATCATCTTTTGTATATACATATTTATTATTCATGTTTATGGAATTGAATGGTGAAGTTATATCTTGACTATGATTATCATTATGATTTAAATTATATCTTGTTGAAGTTACATTTTTTTTTCTTTACTCTAGAATACCCTATTCAAGGAGCTTATTATGTTTGAGGTTTAACTTCTATAAATTTCCTAGATTTCTGGTGCTTAACTTTCCCTATGCCTAAGATGATGATGAGGCCATCAGTGCCGATACCGAAGATCATTTCTCTGCAAAACAAAAACCATGCTATCTGCTCTTCATCACTAAATTAAAACTTCAATCACAACTAATATGAGAGTTTCATTTACCACTTCTATGAATTTTTGTATACAAATTCTATACCATCAGTTATGTTTCTTTTTTTCATTGTGTGCGCATTCTATCTCATACTTGCATTGCTAATTTCATATATTATCATTTTCAATGCTTTTTGTTTGCACTTATAATAATTTTAACTATCATCAATAATGTTTCAATATCATCATGTATGCAGGAGCCTTCATTTCATGCTATAAAAAATCTCCATTATCGTATAAGCTTATGGTCTTCATTTCCAATCTTTGATATTACCATTGATAGATATGACATGTGACTATTGAATTTTCTATTGTGTATAATATATGATTGCTTGCGCAACATGATATCCCTCAGACTTACAAAAACACATCTCTTGAATATATCATCTCTCAAATGTTCATTGAATGATTTTAATACTGCCTTCGAACTATGCTCAGCACTATGTATATTTATTTTTTATTATTGCATGGCTCCTTCAAATGTCTTCATACACATATGTTTAATCAATCTATAACTCATGTTGTGTTCACTTCATTTGATGAAGTTGTTGCTTCATGGGTTGATTATTGCTGACTAGACATTCATGATGAGTTTTACTTTACTGCCTCTTGTAATATTCTTCCAAATAATATGTTTATTGTCATCTTTGTAATATGCTACAGTTGTTAACATCTACAAGGAAATGAAATTTATTTTGGTTGACTTTGATCATTAATTGCTGATGTGTATACTTCACTCCATTTGAATGCTGATATGATGCTTAATGTTCCAACGTTGCCAAGTTGCATAGTTGTCGATGCTATTTATTCAATAGTCTTTGCTATCTATCTTAGTTTTTATCTCCACTTAATAGTATGTGTTTGTATATCTTGTGAGAAAAAAAAAAACCTTCAATGACATCAATGACAACCTTATCAAATCTCCAACATTATTTCTCAAATGGAGGCCCTAATTTTTGTAAAAAATTAAGGCTCCATCAGGTGGAACAAGGTTGTCACTGGCATTTACCTAGCCAACCAAAGCTAATGGAGCATACAGTTTGATGCAATGTCAAACAGTTTGAAAGATATGTCGTTGAGCCACTTTCAA
Source organism: Chamaecyparis obtusa (assembly GCA_027943335.1). Classification (NCBI taxonomy): domain Eukaryota; kingdom Viridiplantae; phylum Streptophyta; class Pinopsida; order Cupressales; family Cupressaceae; genus Chamaecyparis; species Chamaecyparis obtusa. Next base: position 398,528 of record BSBK01002218.1, on the reverse strand, counting down.
TTGACCCTCACTGCAAGTTTTGGCATCTACTGAGATCGCCTTTCAACATGCAAACAAAGTCGAGTTGCCAAAAAATGAGAGAGGTTATTGTAGACCTCAAAAACATGATCCTATAGCCCCTAATAGTTTGTCGATACCTCTCATGAGGTCCAAGATATGAGCCATGAAAGATTGATACCCAATTATGCTTAGTGCACCTTGGGGTCACTTGGGTCGAACGTGGTCGCGAGCATTCCCGTGACTGCATGGGCGGAATAGGGTTGTCACTGGCATTTACCCAGCCAACAAGAGCTGATGGAGCAGATGGTTTGATGCAATGTCAGACAGTTTGAAAGATACACTACTGAGCCGCTTTCAACTGACCCTCACTACAAGTTTTGGCATCGACTGAGATTGCGTTTCCAAATGCAAACAAAGTTGAATCACCCAAAACTAAGAGAGGTTATTGTAGACCTCAAAAACATGATCCTATAGCCCTTGATGGTTTGTCGATACCTCTCACGAGGTCAGAGATACGAGCCCCGAAAGATCACTTCCCAATCGTGCTTAGTGCACCTTGGGGTCACTTGGGTCGAGCACAGTCGCGAGCATTCTGGTGACTCTGTGGGAAGAACAGGGTTGGGTAAAAGAACAATAAGTTGTCACCCTTTTACAAAGGAAAAGGCTAACAAAATCAAAGTTGTTCAACTTCAATAGTATAAAAATGACATTTATGTTTGGAATTTGAAGATGATGTAAACTAATTAAATATGATAAAATGGATGAAGTTTATGATTAATATTTTTAATTATTTTTTTGAATAAGAATTGATATATTTTTTAATTTTTAAAGACAATTTTTTAGTTGCTAAAAAATGCTAAAAATTAGGGACCTAGTTCCCACAAAAAAAGTATATGTAAATAAACATTGTTTCCCCTAATTTCAAAATATGTCATAGATGACATATATAGCTAGTGCATAAAGAAATACAAATTGGTTTGTGACCTATATTTTCTCTTTTATAACAATTCAAATTCCAACTCACTAAAATTGACATTTGTCATCTTACAACATATTATTCATAACAAATCTATCCCGATCAAAAAAAGAAATATATATTCTTGAAGACGACTCTCTCCTCTAGTGCACCATATATTTTTCAAATTTATTTAATTTAATTTACTATTTTTTTCTTTCTCTGAATCAACATCACCTTGACTATTAAAATACCTACTTGCAATATATTTTAATTACAATAAACTATGTCTAATTAAAACACTATAAAATCTATATGAGGATATTCTTGACTCTGATCTCTACAAAAGGGTATTTTTTTTATTTTTAAAAAAATATCATTAAAGAGATTAGGAGTTATTGAAACACCGCTTTTTTGAAATAATTTTATTTTTATGGTAATTGGACCCAAAGTTGTATAAAACATGCATTTAATAGATATTTCCAATTGGAAAAGTTAAAACACTTATCTAACTTAGGTAGAATGAATCTAGCTAGACCATATGTTTGACCAAAATTAATTTATGTTAGAAATACTAAAATTTAGCTGTGTTGATAAGTTAGCCTAAAAGGTGACACCTAATTATGCTTTTACTCAGTTGTCACAAGCATTTACCTAGCCAACTAGAGCCAATGGAGTAGAAGGTTTGAAAGATACGTTGCTGAGCCACTTTCAACTGAGCCTCACTACAAGTTTTGGCATCAACTGAGATTGCCTTGCCAAATGCAAATGAAGTCGAATCACCCAAAATTGAGAGAGGTTATTGTAGACCTCAGAAACATGATCTTATAGCACCTAACGGTTTGTCGATACTTCTCACGAGGTCTAAGATACGAGCCTCAGAAGATCATTGCCCAATCATGCTTAGTGCACCTTGGGGTCACTTGGGTCGAGCATGGTCATGAGTGTTCCCGTGACTCTGTGGGAAAAATGGGGTTGTCACTAGCATTTACCCAGCCAAATAGAGCCAATGGAGTAGACGGTTCGATGCCAGGTCAGACGATTTGAAAGATACATTGTTGAGCCACTTTCAGCTGACCCTCACTGCATGTTTTGGCATTGACTGAGATCGCCTTGCCAAATGAAAATGAAATCAAATCACCCAAAATTGAGAGAGGTTATTGTAGACCTTGAAAACATGATCTTGTAGCACCTAATGGTTTTTCAATACCTCTCATGAGGTCTGAGATATGAGCCCTGAAAGATCACTGCCCAATCATGCTTAGTGCACCTTAGGGTCACTTGGGTCGAGCGTGGTCACGAGCGTTCTGATGACTTTGTGGGTAGAATGGGGTTGTCACTAGCATTTACCCAACCAACCAAAGCTGATGGAGTAGACGGTTTGATGCCAAGTCAGACGGTTTGAAAGATACGCTACTGAGCCACTTTCAACTAACCCTCACTGCAAGTTTTGGCATCGACTGAGATCACCTTGCCAAATGCAAATGAAGTCAAATCACCCAAAACTGAGAGAGGTTATTGTAGACCTCAAAAAAATAATCCCATAGCACCTAATGGTTTGTCGATACCTCTCACGAGGTCCAAGATATGAGCACCGGAAGATTGCTACCCAATTGTGCTTAGTGCACCTTGGGGTCACTTGGGTCGAGCATGGTCGCGAGTGTTCCGATGACTCTGTGGGTAGAACAGGGTTGTCATTGGTATTTACCTAGCCAACTAGAGCTGATGGAGTAGATGGTTTGATGTTAGGTTAGATGGTTTGAAAGATACACTGCTAAGCCACTTTCAACTGACCCTCATTGCAAGTTTTGGCATCGACTGAGATTGCCTTGCCAAATGCAAATGAAGTTGAATCGCCCAAAATAAAGAGAGGTTATTGTAGACCTTGAAAACATGATCTTGTAGCACCTAATGGTTTTTCAATACCTGTCATGAGGTCTGAGATATGAGCCCCGAAAGATCGCTGCCCAATCATGCTTAGTGCACCTTAGGGTCACTTGGGTCGAGTGTGGTCACGAGCGTTCTGATGACTTTGTGGGAAGAATGGGGTTGTCACTAGTGTTTACCCAACCAACCAAAGCTGGTGGAGTAGAAGGTTCGATGCCAGGTCAGACGGTTTGAAAGATACGCTGCTGAGCCACTTTCAACTAACCCTCACTACAAGTTTTGGCATCGACTGAGATCACCTTGCCAAATGCAAATGAAGTCAAATCACCCAAAAATGAGAGAGGTTATTGTATACCTAAAAAAAATAATCCCATAGCACCTGATGGTTTGTCAATACCTCTCACGAGGTCCAAGATATGAGCACCGAAAGATTGCTACCCAATTGTGCTTAGTGCACCTTGGGGTCACTTGGGTCGAGCATGGTCGTGAGTGTTCCGGTGACTTTGTGGGTAGAATAGGGTTGTCATTGGTATTTACCTAGCCAACTGGAGCTGATGGAGTAGATGGTTCAATGTCAGGTTAGATGGTTTGCAAGATACGCTACTAGGCCACTTTCAACTGACCCTCACTGCAAGTTTTGACATCGACTGAGATCACCTTGCCAAATGCAAACGAAGTTGAATTGCCCAAAACTGAGAGAGGTTATTATAGACCTTGAAAACATGATCTATTAGCACTTGACAATTTGTCAATACCTCTCACGAGGTTTGAGATACGAGCCTCAAAAGATCGCTGCCCAATCATGCTTAGTGCACCTTGGGGTCACTTAGGTCGAGCGTGGTCGTGAGTGTTCTGGTGACTCTATGGGAAGAATGGGGTTGTCATTGTCATTTAACTAGCCAATCAGAGCTGATGGAGCAAATAGTTTGATGCCAGGTTAGATGGTTTGAAAGATACACTGCTGAGCCACTTTCAACTGACCCTCACTGCAAGTTTTGGCATCGACTGAGATTGCCTTGCCAAATGCAAACGAAGTTGAATTTCCCAAAAATGAGAGAGGTTATTGTAGACCTTAGAAACATGATCTCATATCACTTGACAGTTTATCAATACCTCTCACGAGGTTTGAGATACAAGCCCCGGAAGATCGCTGCCCAATCGTGCTTAGTGCACCTTGGGGTCATTTGGGTCGAGCGTGGTTGTGAGCATTCTGGTGACTCTATGGGAAGAATAGGGTTTCCACTGGTGTTTATCTGGCCAACCAAAGCCAATGGAGTAGACAGTTTGATGTCAGGTCAGGCGGTTTGAAAGATATGTTGCTGAGCCACTTTCAACTGACCCTCACTACAAGTTTTGGCATTGACTGAGATCGCCTTGCCAAATGGAAATGAAGTTGAATCACCCAAAACTGAGAGAGGTTATTGTAGACCTCAAAAACACAATCTCGTAGCACCTAATGGTTTTTCGATACCTCTCATGAGGTCCTTAATATGAGCCATAGAAGATCACTACTGGTTTGAAAGATACATTGCTGAGCCGCTTTCAACTAACTGTTAGTGGTATGTTTGACATTTGAACTGTGAAATTAATCCTGATTAAGCTTGTGAAATTTGAACTGTGGAGCTTATTATGTTTGAGGTTTAACTTTTATAGATTGTTTGAAATGATAAAAAATAATATCCTTAAAGCATTAGAAACAACAATCAAACATGTAAGAATTCAAACCATGCAAATGACATAAGTATATGACATGTAAGATCCCTTCTTGGCACTATTGGCCACCCATACATGATTTTGGTCATAAGTCCTTATGAAGAGTTTTAGGACATTTAACTTTTAAATCAAATTGATTGTTACAAATTGCCATTATAGGCTTCAAAAGATCTCAATTAACCATTAAGGATCCTTTTGTCCTTTTATCTTTGATTGGATCCATGGTGATCGTAGGCATCTTCATAGGTGCTCCTGCACAAGTTACAATCCACATAAAAAACCAAGTTTATTTACTCAAAATACAATCTAAGAAAGGTCAAATTAATGTATTGAAATTAAGCTTAACGAACTTAGAAAATAATGCACTAAGTTAACTTATTACCTAGTCAAGTGTTCCTAAAGGGTCATCTCTTTGCTTCAAGGTCTCCAATAGTGCTTCATGATTAGTAGTACTAATAGTCCAAAGTTCTTTTGTCTTTGGTCTTCCTTGATGCTTTGACAACTTGACATTTGTTTCTATAACAAGGTGTGAATACATGAGAATAGTTTTGTGCTTCTCATAGTCTTCAAATGCAGGAACTCCACTCTTTCTAATCATGTATGTTCACAGCCATGTTCTTGCAACAACAACTGAACCAGTAGGATATGTGAACCCATCACCATTTTTTATCGGTTGTACAAGCTTCTGTTTACCTTGTACACAATGTGCTAACCAATAATCTGACCTCGCATCATTCCCCTACGGTGCAACCAATGCAAAAACATCTCTTAGCTTTAGAAGATCTGAAAGATGGTCATAGTCAACTGAAGTGTCCATGTCATCATTTCTCATAGAGAGTGTTAAAGATAAAGGAGTCAGAAACTATGGAACCCATGGATCCACCCACTCACTTGACTCGCAATGATGCCAATCATACTAAAAACACATGGGGCAAAAACAAGCCAACTCTCATGTCCAAATGGTCCATGTACTACTATTGGAGCTTTAGAATGAATGCATTTTTGAAGAGTCTTTCACTTTTTGACAATCCAATCTATCTCCTATAATTCCCTCCTGAACCAACCAAAAGAATCTACGCATTGTAGAATCAAGAGTCCCCCCCTGTGACAACGCTAAAGTACACCAATCAACAATAGAATGAGCATCAAGAAGTACAACACCTAAAATCCTCAATTTCTCCTTAACTAGAGCTCTCTTCACACATGCACCTGCTCTGTCATGCTCCCCTTTCCCATGCCCTAACTCAAAAAAACTCCAAATATGAGGTACACCTCTCTCCACATGCATTCTACACAACCAATAAAACATTCTGGCATTCTTAAATTGACCGGTGCAATTATCCGACCAAATGAGATGCCTATCCATAGCAATACCATTTTTTTGCAAGAATTCAAAATAGTTCTGGAAACAATGTTGAACAAACTCATGAGAGTGAGACCTATCATCGCTCATATAAAAATGGTACTCTCTAATTATCTTTCACTCATATTTTGTGCTATCAGGGGAATTTCTATATGTGATGTGTACAAAAATAGCGACCTGAATGGAATTGTAATATTGAGCTTGAGTCTCATTTTGGGGCTGCAATGTATAGTTCTCCGCAAAGTCTATAGTAGATATAATAGTTCCAATGGGGAAAGTGTCCTTACATGTCCTGAATTGTTGATCCAACCATTGAGACCTATGACTATGCCTTGCATACTTGTAAAAAAGATTTGTCTTGAAATATGAGATAAAATCAGCAACATTGTATTCTTTTGCAACTAACTCACATCTAGAGCCTTCACCTCCACTCTTCAATGTATATTTCACTATTTCATATACCTTTTTTTGGACGAGTGTCTTTCTAAAATTGTGTTCCAAACCCTCATGAAAACATGTTCTAAACTTGGACAAGCCACCACATTCTAAGCACTTGGCATTTAAGCAATCTTTTTTATAAAATAAACAACCATCATCTCTATGACATAAAAATTGATCTAGCAAGTCTCTTGATGATTTGGGAAGACCACTTGCACCACAATCCTCAAAGTAGAATGAATAGACCGTAATAATTCATGATGCATTGAAAACTCAACATGATATTTGCAACAACATGTATTCCAAATCTTAAGGGGTACACAATAAAATGGCTTCACGGATTCAAAAGACCTTTGTGATATTTTCAATGTTGGATGTGTCTCACAAAATTTTTTATACAACATTGTTTGACTTACCTCCACATAATGTTTAGGATGTGGAGTGCGGTCTCGATTGCCAACTCTCAACTTCAAGACATCCTTCACATTTGGTGACACTCTTGAGTTAACATCCCAAAATTGTTGAATTTCATCCTTGACAACATCTGTTAGCTTCTTATCGAAACATGGAAGTTTCCCACCATAAGCCCATGTATCAATTTGAAGTGGATCATCAAGTCTTTCTCTTCTTGCAAGTGCTCTACCCAAAGTTTTACGATCTATATTGAAGTCAACACAAGTTTGTCTCATCAAACGAGCCTTTCTCAACTGATGACTTACTAAGGAGGTTGTAATAACCCTGCGAGAAACTCTCTTGTCTTTTTCTCTGCTAGTCTTCCCAATGCTATTGAGAGCATTGAAAAGATTCTTCACAATAATGAAATTTCTCTGCATTTTCTTGTTCACACGAATCTTCAATTTAACAAGCACAAGTCTCATCTTTTTCATCTTTAACAACTGCACAAAAATTTGACATTGTTCAACCAATGTCTTGTTTCAAAAAAAATGATCATAAAGTCTTGAAGCCCATAACCTAATGGTTCTATGTGACCTCTTTCCTTCCCAATTATTCATAATGTTCTCCTCAATTTCAATTAACCATTTAGGTGTTCTTGAAAGCCCCGGATTTGAAGATTGATTATATTTATTGCAACGGACTTCATTTCGCATATAATTTGGAGATGTATAACGTTCATGTGGTTCTTGTGCAACATTTTCATTCCCAAAGTCTACATTTTCAATCTCCATCTGTGCATTTTCAAATTGAACATCCTCTTCACTTACAACTACATTTATGGGGTCACCTTGATTAATCTTTAACATACCTTCTCTCCTTCTTCGGTGATTTTCCTTATCTTTTTCCCTATATGCTTGAATTTCTTCATCCGTCGGCTTCCTCTTGCATTTAACACTTTGACGACTGCTGCTTCCCATGGTGAGACCACAAGTCGACAAAAATCAAACAATGGGCCCCAAATCACATTTTTTTTTTGCAACATGTGAAAAAAGTATAAAATCTCATGATTGTCTGGTCTGTGGGGACATGGAATATTATGGTCAAATATTACCTGGCAAAATCAGGTATCCGATTCCATATCGGGTACTTGATATTCCCAGGCAGATGAAAAAAGGGTGGGAACAAATGAAAAAAATTAAACTTTTACATATATTGATGTATATAATATATATACTAATGTATTATATATACTAACATGTATATAATATATATACTAACATGTATATAATATATATATATATATATATATATATATATAATACATATACTAATGTATACTAATATATTATATATAATATTACCTTTTAGCTATTATTTTTTTCCCATTTTTCCTGTATGATGCTTTTGTATACGAATTGTGGATATTCTCTGAGAAATGACCCCTAGGAAGGTATAGTAGCCAATCCACATCCTTTGGATCAAAAAGATGATCTGTAAAACATAACCTAAAAGTTCTTCATACCTTAGGAGAGGAAGCTGGCTAAATTGTTGAAGCTTATGGTACTACATACAGAAATGTGGTATGTATTTTTGGCCTAAATTTTTTTCTCCTTTCTTTGAGGTCTTTAAAGGTGGTCAGCTAAATCTTTGTATTAAATGTGCCTTTTATAGGCATTGTAAACCCTAGCTATGCAGAAATGGAGGCTTTGAAGAATATTTCACTGGAGGCAGAGACAGAGAATTCCTAGGGGTCCTAACGTGTGATTAGGCGTATTAGGATCCCTAGGAAATCCCCATGACTGCTTTTGACACATTGGAATGCTCAAGTGTGTCTTAAGGGACCCATTAAGACACACTTGAGCATTCCAATGTGTCAAAAGGGATCATGGGGACTTCCTAGGGGTCCTAACACGTGATAAGGTGTACTAGGACCTCTAGGGAATCCCCATGACCCCTTTTGACACATTGGAATGCTCAAACATGTCTTAAGGGGTCGTAGGACCCCTTAAGACACACTTGAGTGTTCCAATGTGTCAAAAGGGGTCATGGGGACTCCCTAGGGGTGCTAACATGTGATAAGATATACTAGGACCCCTAGGGAGTCCCCATGACCCCTTTTGACACATTGGAATGCTCAAGTGTGTGTGAGCATTCCAATGTGTCAAAAGGGGTCATGGGGGCTCCCTAGGGTCCTAGTACACCTTATCATGTGTTAGGACCCCTAGGGAGTCCTCATGACCCCTTTGACACATTGGAACTCTCAAGTGTGTCTTATAAGAGGTCTTAGGACTAGACCCCTTAAGACACACTTGAGCATTCCAATGTGTCAAAGGGGTCATGAGGACTCCGTAGGGGTCCTAGTATGCCTTATCATGTGTTAGGCCTAGGGAGGCCCCATGACCCCTTTTGACACATTCGAACACTCAAGTGTGTCTTAAGGGGTCTTAGGACCCCTTAAGACACACTTGAGCATTCCAATGTGTCAAAAGGGATCATGGGGACTCCCTAGGGGTCATAGTACACCTTATCACACATTAGGATCCCTAGGGAGTCCCCATGACCCCTTTTGACACATTGGAATTCTCAAGTGTGTCTTAAGGGGTCCTTAAGACACACTTGAGCATTCCAATGTGTCAAAAGGGGTCATGGGGACTCCCTCGGGGTCCTAGTACGCCTTATCACATGTTAGGACCCCTAGGGAGTCCCCATGACCCCTTTTGACACATTGGAACACTCAAGTGTCTCTTAAGGGGTCCTACGACCCATTAAGAGATACTTGAGCATTCTAATGTGTCAAAAGGGGTCATGGGGACTCCCTAGGGGTCCTAGTATGCCTTATCATGTGTTACAACCCCTAGGGAGTCCCTATGACCTCTTTTGACTCATTGGAATGCTCAAGTGTGTCTTAAAGGGTCTTTGACACATTGGAACACTCAAGTGTCTCTTAAGGGGTTGTAGGACCCCTTAAGACACACTTGAGCATTTCAATGTGTCAAAAGGGGTCATGGGGACTCCCTAGGGGTCCTAAGACCCCTTAAGACACACTTGAGCATTCCAATGTGTCTAAAGGGGTCATGGGGACTCCCTAGGGGTCCTAGTACGCGCTAGGACCCCTAGGGAGTCCCCATGACCCCTTTTGACACATTGGAATGCTCAAGTGTGTCTTAAAGGGTCCTACGACCCCTTAAGACACACTTGAGCATTCCAATGTGTCAAAAGGGATGATGGGGACTTACTAGGGGTCCTAACATGGTATAAGGCATACTAGGACCCCTAGGGAGTCCCCATGACCCCTTTTGACACATTGGAACGCTCAAGTATGTCTTAAGGGGTCCCTTTTGACACATTGGAACACTCAAGTATGTCTTAAGGGGTCTTAGGACCCCTTAAGACATACTTGAGCATTCAAATGTGTCAAAAGGGGTCATGGGGACTCCATAGGGGTCCTAACGCATGATAAAGCATACTAGGACCCCTAGGGAGTCCCCATGATCCCTTTTGACACATTGGAACACTCAAGTGTGTCCGAAGGGGTCCTAGGACCCCTTAAGATACACTTGAGCATTTCAATGTGTCAAAAGGGGTCATGGTGACTCCCTAGGGGTCCTAACATGTGATAAGGCATACTAGGACTCCTAGGGAGTCCCCATGGATCCCTTTGCCACATTGGAATGCTAAAGTGTGTCTTAAGGGGTCTACGACCTCTTAAGACACACTTGAGCATTCCAATGTGGCAAAGGGAGTCATGGGGACTCCCTAGGGGTCCTAACAGGTGATAAGGCATACTAGGATCCCTAGGGAGTCCCCATGACCCCTTTTGACACATTGGAATGCTCAAGTGTGTCTTGAGGGGTCATAGGACCCCTTAAGACACACTTGAGCATTCCAATATTTCAAAAGGGGTCATGGGGACTCCCTAGAGGTTCTAACACATGATAAGGTGTACTAGGACCCCTAGGGAGTCCCCATGACCCCTTTTGACATATTGGAATGCTCAATTGTGTCTTAAGGGGTCCTACGACCCCTTAAGACACACATGAGCATTCTAATGTGTCAAAAGGGGTCATGGGGACTCCCTAGGGGTTCTAACATGTGATAAGGCATACTAGGACCTCTAGGGAGTCGCCATGACCCCTTTTAACATATTGGAACACTCAAGTGTGTCTTAAGGGGTCCTAAGACCCCTTAAGACACACTTGAGCATTCTAATGTGTCAAAAGGGGTCATGGGGACTCCCTAGGGGTCCTAATGCATGATAAGGCATACTAGGACCCCTAGGGAGTCCCCATGACCCCTTTTGACACATTGGAACACTCAAGTGTGTCTGAAGGGGTCCTAGGACCCCTTAAGACATTCTTGAGCATTCCAATGTGTCAAAAGGGGTCATTGGGACTTCTTAGGGATCCTAACACTTGATAAGGCATACTAGGACCCCTAGGGAGTCCCCATGACCCCTTTTAACACATTGGAATGCTCAAGTGTGTTCGAAGGGGTCCTAGTACCCATTAAGACACACTTGAGCATTCCAATGTGTCAACTAGGACCCCTTAAGAAACACTTGAGCATTCCAATGTGTGAAAAGGGGTCATGGGGACTTTCTAGGGGTCGTAACGTGTGATAAGGTTACTAGGATCCCTAGGGAGTCCCCATGACCCCTTTTGACACATTGGAACGGTCAAGTGTGTCTTAAGGGGTCTTAGCCCTTTTGACACATTGGAATGCTTGTGTGTGTCTTAAGGGGTCCTAAGACCCCTTAAGACACACTTTAGTGTTCCAATGTGTCAAAAGGGGTCATGGGGACTTCCTAGGGGTCCTAACGCATTATAAGGCATACTAAGACCCCTAGGGAGTCCCCATGACCCAGATGAGATGTTAGTGAATGACTTCTTTCTAATACTACTCTTCCACTAGATCCAGATTTCAACCCTTTTGTGGATCTACAGGCTCAATCGCGAGCCCACAGAATTGGCCAAGAGAAAAATGTGATTGTATATCAACTGATTACAAAATGTTTAGTTGAGGAGAAAATATTGCAACGATCAAGAAGAAAATTGGCTATGGAAAATCTAGTTATGAATTCTGTTAAGAATGAAACTATTAGGGAATTGCATGAATCACAAACCATGAAAATAACCTTATACAACAAAGAACATTCAAGCTATAGAATTTATTATCTCAGGTTTTAAACGTCTTATCAGCATTCATGGAAGAGATTTCATTAGCATCCATGGAAGAAATTTCATTAAAACTTCAAACAAAATCATCTAAAAAAATCCATTAACTTCAGGCGGAATCATTTAAGACAAACAAAAACAAAATCGTATTACTCAGAAATTGCAAAGAAAGAAAATGAGATAAACCAAATTTATCAAATTCTTGCAATCCACAGCTTCTCTCTGAGTGCAAAATTTCAATCCATGGATCCAAAATTACGGTAAAAATTAAATTATTTGAGTAAGTCATTTAGAAATGCGCAGAATACTGTAATGCATGATGATTTATAGAGAATTTATGATGCACTACGCTGTGCAAAAGCCCACAATCCCTGTCGTATCTCAGAGTACTGATGAGAAGCAATGGCGAAAGTCTGAGACAGAGGCGGTGCAGACATTGAAGTGGCAAGACATTCTTCATAATATTGGGGCCGCCGCTGATCTCTTCTTTAAATTTATTAATGCGATCAGTTCTACGGTGCCTGCATAATTTACAGTACAACTACTCATTTTACCAAACCCTTCCCCGCTCTCCATAATCTTTAATTGGCTCAAAGATCCATCCGGTTGTTCTTGTTTAACCTCCCAATGACTTTGTTGAGCTGCCGAATTATCAACAGGCGTGGTACAATTGTCCAGTGACTAGAATCTATTTTGAGAACCTTTGCAATTTAGCGTTCTGGTTGAAAAAGTAGGGAAAGATACCATTTCACAGCCACATGCAGTGGAAACAGAGTGATTCTCTTGCCCTCTACTTCTATAAATTGCCTCCAGTGAACTATTCTTCAAAGCCTCCATTTCTGCGCAGCTAGGTTTTTCAGCGCTTGTAAAAGGCACAACTATGCCCCTGTAGGGACTCATGCTCATGCTCATAATCATATTAAATAATATTTAAAGTGTAAAATGTATATTATATAATATATAATATATAATATATAATCTAATATATAGTTTTTGATATTAATATATAATTAAATAATATTTAATGTAACATGTATATTATATAATATTTAATATATATAATATATAATCTAGTATATAGTTTTTAATATTAATATATATTAAATAATATTTAATGTAAAATATATATTATATAACATTTAATATATAATTGATATTATATAATATTTAATATATCTAATATATATCTAATATATAACTAATATATAGATTTTTTTATATAATATATCATATGAAGGATGGAGAAATGGGAGGGAGAAAGTGGAGGCAAAGTGAAAATTCAAAATTCTGCTATCATATTCGGGTACTCGAAAATATCAGGTACCTGAAAATATCGGGTACCCGATTAGGCTCAGTATTGCTTTGTGCACCAAACCTACATGGTCAACTATTGAAATGTCTCAAATACGTGTTTTTCCCCTGTTTCTCTGAGTTCCAGACTTTGACAATGTAGCTGACGACTTTTTTTTCACCCGAATTTGATAAAATGAAAAGAGTATCTTAAGGAGATTATCAACTTTCTATCGATATAATTGCTGTCAAATTTTGAATTCGGTAAGTAATTATTAGTTATTTTCTAATTGAGCTACCTCTAAAGTGCTGATTTATATACTGATTGAAAAATGACTATAATTTTCAAACGGTATAACATTTTTGAAATCCAAAAAATGCGTTACATTCTATGCTTTGCCTACTATAAGGATTTTTTTTTTTTTTTGAAATTTGTAAAGTTTTGAATGAGTTAAGGTGGTCAGACATGAGAGTTTTTTATTCTGATAAACGTTGTAGCAGAAAATTCATAATTAATTATTTTTTTCAAATAAAATTACAAAAAAATATGCGTCACATTCTGGCATGAGTCTACTACTTATATATAAAATCTTATAATAAAGTATTATCTTTTGATTATGATTAAGGTGGTCAGACATACACCTACTTATTTTTTTCTTGAAATTTTTGTACTGCTGCATTGAAATCTATACTTTTCACCAATCATACTAAATTTTTCTCAAAAAAGGCCTAGTAGTTTAGAAACTCCATTCAATTTTCTACAGATTCTATTGTTACAACTTTTTGATATTAGGTTCATAGCTAGTTGAAATTTTCATGTCAAGTTGACTAACCCTAATTTGCTGATTTTTCATTGCCACTTAAGGGCATAGTTTGGCCCCTCATGATCTTGCACATACCCTATATAATCTAATTTATTTAATATATATAGGAATTATGTCAATTATATTATACAAGATCTCTTTTACTATTTGGCTTAAGTAGAGAAGATTGTAATGTTATCAAGGAGGGGCTGGTGTAAATCCAAGCAATGGCTCTCTGTCCCAAGATAGGGTAGGGGTCAGCGTCCCAAAATCCTTGAGGGGAAGTCCCAAGATAGGATATCGGCTTAGACCTGTTAACTTTGAGGGATGCCATTATAGCTAGTCTCTAGGCACCTTAGATAATGTCTACTCTTCCCTTCATGGAGTTAAAATAGTAATAAGGGTGGATATGAGTGTTAAAGATAACTAAATCTAATGAGATAAATGACTAATCCTATCATGGACATTACAATCCAAACCCTAATTGAGAAATTTAGGATAAATTAAGAAAGGTCCCAACAGGGGACATTACACACCCTGTATGACTTATCATATGAACTTGTTGCAAGTTTGAAATATAATATTTAATTATATTCTTGATGCACACATTAAAATATAAAGAATAGTTTATTAAACACTTATATCTCCCTTTTACAAACACTCTTTATCACTTATTATAAAGTATACTTTTAAAATATTTAAAACTCCCTTTTAAATAAAGTCTACTTAATTTATCAATGATTTCACTTAATAATTAATTAATATTAAAGTATAACTTTAATAATAATTATAATGTTATAACTCCATCATTAATCATTATTTCTCAAGTCAGAATGAACCTAAAATTTAACCATTGTATCCATTGTACATCCAATTGCCTTACTAAAAATAGTATGTGTCCATCTCTATCAACCCCTAACCTACTATAATTAGTAAATCCTTGAATACCTAATCAACAAAGATACCAAGGGTCATAATTACAACTGAGGCTAGTCCAGGTGCCCTGCCAAATGTAGAAATGTTGGATAAATGACTCACTATAAATAGTAAGTGTGCCAAACTGACCCAAATGGAGAGAAAACCCAAACATCCCTGACATCCGAAGTGGGAATTTTCCTCTGGCACCGCCAGCTGAGACCCTTTATCCATCTGATTAGTATGTGAGGATCAAATAAAAGAATAATCCCACAAACTTTGATGCTCACAAAAAATAGGGACATTACATTCTACCACATCATTCAAAATATCAAAACTAACCTATAACTTGAAAGGGTTGTGGCTACTAGACGGTTTTGCTTTTGTGCTTGATGGCTGAATATTTCAAAGAATTTAGTGAACTATCTCACCATTTATCCCATATGTTTCATCAATGATTCTTCCACTAGGCTTTATAAGGGTCTGCATTTTCCATCTTTGATTGGTTGCACCTCACAAGAAAATAAATTTATGGGTTTTGGGTGTCTCCAATCCCAAACTCTGCTAACAAAACTATGTGTGATGCAACATATAGAGCATACCCACTCTAATACCACTGATATGAATTAAATGGAAAATTTTTCTACAATACTAGGTGTGCGAAAACTTGTAAGTATTGTTAGGAAAAATAGATAATAAAACTCATAAAAGAGTTGTGCGCAAGAAAAGTTATCATTCATTGCTCCAAAATGAGCTTTAAATAGAAATTTGGAATCCCAATAATCTTAGGATTCCAAGAAACTTTGAAGTGAATAGTTTCTAGGGAATAAATAATAAACAAGATTAAAAATATTTTGAAAACTATGAAATTTGGGTAGCCCCACTTGGTGGGGCCATAACTTTCCACTCACAGCTTGAAATTTGAAACTGCTTGATTCACTCAAAAGGTATTGAAGATATCTAAATTTTGATCCTTAGAAATATGCCTTCAACAATCATTCTAAGAAACCAGCAACACTTTCGATCCCCAATTCCTCTTTAAAGACCTTAAAAAATGCAATTTACTAAAATGTAGAAAATATTGAAAATTTTATATTTATAATTTTTCCCAGCTTTGCATGCTCTATTAGATTTTGATGGGTCTAGATTACTCTTGAATGGCTTTGGACCATCCCCAAACTATTATGGGTATTTTTCATCATGTTTTGCATCTTCTTTGAATAGCTCCTGATGGCTCGATGGCTCCTAACACACACTGGATTCACCTCATGTTGCTCTAGACTATTCCTGACATACTCTAGATCACATGGTTTTTATCTGCCTATTAAGCGCTATGATGAAGATGATATTGGCTATAATACTAGCTCTAATGAATGCACAGATGATGTTTTTCATGAGTTTATTGAGAAGGTCCAAGAGAAGGAAGCCATCATAAATAATAAATTCATTGAGCCTCCTCCAAAGGAAAAAATGGTGGCTTAGGCCAAAGTTGAATCCATCATGGAGTGCAAGGAAGAAGTGAAGATTGTGACTACCAAAACATCTGTTGCAAAGGAGGTTATTTAAATGCAAATTTCACCTGAGATGGAGATCCCCCTTTCTTTGGAGGTGATTGTCACAACCAAGGAAACCAAAGAGTCAAAGATGACCATAGAGGTTGGAGAAGTAAAGATGACTAGGGTGGATGAAGATTTGAAGCAGGTGTCTTACAAGGTTGTTTGTCAATTGAATGAGAATGTTAAGTTAGATTGTCTTGCTATTGGGAGTCAATTTGTATCTGAAAAGATTTATACTCAAGTTTTGAGAAAACTTGTACATGGCGCCTCTAAGTTTTTGAATGATAAACAATTTCTAAGTTTTACCAACTCTGACATGGCTTAGAGAAAATGCATTCAAAGTGTTCGTGAAAAAAAATCCAAGAGGCTAAAGTTTTTCATAGCTTCTCTAGGCATGGTTATGTAAATAGTGGAAATACAGAGGATATCTCTACTTGTGACTAGTTGGGTTGGACTTCAAGTGGGAGATTGTTGAGAATGTGAAGTCTAACAATCATCTAATCTTTCATTTTTTCATATGTTCACTTCTTTTCTCCCTCTTCATATTTGAAGAGTTAAACATTTGTATATTTGAATGTGCAGATTATATATTGTCTATCTAAGAATGATGTATAGGAGAAACACTGTATAAAGATATTTTCTTTGTTTTAGAGTTGATGTAGCCATATTGGTGAACCATTATAAATTTTGGTGTTTGTGTCTTGATTGGCTGATCCTATTTTTCTAATTGTTTTATCTACTCTCTTTTATTTCAACATTAGGAAGCCTAGAGGCAACAATATTGGTGGTCATATCCATTAAGGTCAAGGTGACACTTTAGGTTCGAGTATCTTATATTTCTTTTAATTTCTACCTTGTCAAAAACTTTGATGGTCAAGCATTGTCAATCACCCTACACCTTTAGAAGTTCCCATGAACCATGAACATATTCAATATTTTTTTATATATCAACCCTTTCCAAATTTGCATGGTAAGGGTATCTACAAGTGAAAGTCCAAACTATTTAACCAGATTGGAAGCCTTCATCTGAAACATACTCAATACATGCATGATGTTGATTAACTTACTTAGCTCATTGTCACTAAAATTCTTTAACACTACATACCAAGACTACCTTAAAATAAGAAAAAAGAAGCACTTTTCTTTCCTTATCTCTTGCCCTACAAAAAATGAATAGAAAATTTCTCCTAGACCTTGATGGTAAAAATGCAATATCATATAAATGTTGACAAAGGTCTAAAAAAATACATTCAATTGTAAAGATCTAACAAGGAAACTATCCAAACAGAGAGGGAAAAACCAAGATTTAGATGATTTTTCTTGATTCAATGATATGACATTTTGTGATATTTGATCCCTTTAAATAGAAATCTAAATGCTACACCTTACCGCTATTTGAAATGAAGCACACGTGTATAATATGATCGCTAGACTAATCTATGAGCTAAGTTATGGACAAATTGTGGGATTCTCACCTCAAATTCATCATCCCTAACTATCTCTTTCACCTCAAATTCATCATCCCTAATTATCCAAGCATATAAAAAAATCAAGGAAACTATCCAAACAGAGAAAAAAAATAAAAAAATTTGGATGATTTTTCTTGATTCAATGCTATTACAACTTGTGATATTTGATCACTTTAAATACAAATCTAAATGCTACACCTTGCCGCTATTTGAAATGAAGTAGAGGTGTAGACTATGATCCTTGGACTAATCTATGAGCTAAGTTATGAACAAACTGTGGGATTCTCACCTCAAATTCATCATCTCTAACTAGAGGTATTCTCGTCATCGAAGGAGTCGAGTCTGGGACCCTTCTTTTAGTAAAGACAAATTCCTTGAAGACAACCTCCCAACAAAATGAGAATGAAGATATTGTACCCTCATGAGATATAAAGTTAAATAATCCATGAGATAGATGGGATCGATGCATATCCTCCTGCTAGAAAAAGTGACTGAGGTGACATTTAGTACAATCCTCCTTTTGTTGCTGTGGTTGTCCAAATGGCTTTACCGATTGGTTTTCATCTAGGGCCTGTTTGGTTCCTGGTACTAACTTGGAATAGTCATTATTTAATGTGAGAATAAAGTAATTCGCTGTTTGTGGCCATTTTTTGAATTCATGAATTAGAAAATTAATCCCTATTTTTGGGCCAATGCTTGGATTAATTAATTTGAAAAAAAAATCTGCAATTCATTTTTTATTCCAGAACAAGCTATTCATGGACTCGAAATTACAACAAAATGTATAAGTCGTTGGGTCCGTGTGTGAACGGTTCTTTAAGTTTTCTCGAAAAATTATAAAAGTTCAAAAATTTAAATTTGTAAGAAAATAATTTTTATTTTATAATCTTATTTTTTTAAGTTAATAATACATATGTTAATTTAAAAATATATAAGTTAAAAATACATATATATTTTAATTAAAAAACTAGCAACAAAAATGATAAATTCAAAAATTAAAATTTGTAAGAATTTTTTTATTATTTATAATTATAATTTTTTAATAAGTTAAAAATACATATTGTTCAAATTAATTAAAAAAATGAAAAATAATCCTTATTCCAATTCCACATTATGGGATCCAAATGCAAAATAGATTAATTCCAAGTCATCTTCTAGGTGCACCAAATAGGTCCAAACTTTATTCCAGCTTTCATTTTCAAGATTAATTAATCCGAAAATAAGTCCTTATTCTAGAATAGATCTATTCTGAATAAATTAATTCCATGCACCAAATGGACCCTAATGATCTGATTTCGGTATTTTTTTTGGTACCATAGAACATAGAACTTGTCCTTTCTTACTCAATATGGTTCTAGCAAACTTTCTCAAGATTAATATCTGATAAAATAATTGTTAATACGGCTAGCCTTTTCTAGGAGTGCATGCCCATTATGAGTGTCATGGGGTGTGATCCCTTTCTGACCGTTTCTATTACGCTAAGTTGTAACTATTCCTTTTATTTTGAAGTAGCATAATCTAACATTTCAATTAGAAACATCAGAAGTGATATACCTCTAGTACAACTAACAAAATGCTTTTACTGTCCGTGGAAAGAAAACCTTGATACAAAAAGTAATTGCAGCTTATACTTTAAGTTTGCATTAAGAGCCTAAATATAGCATTATTTATTATTGAGGTATCTGACAAATTATATATATTCCTATGTCCACAAAGGTTTGTGAGAAATACCTGTACAAAGGCATCAAAGAAGCGCAATCCAAGACTTCGCCAGATTTGTCCACTTGGAATCTGGATTTCCTCAAAGTGGAGTTCTACACTGTAAATGCCATTCTCAAGACCAAGTCCATAGTATCTCAGGGAAAGGGGAGAAAGACGTGCTGTTTGATATATTGATGGATTCTGATTGGCATTTGCTGTGTATGTATATTGATTACTTCTTTCGATGCTGAAACCTGAATCATTTACAAAATATCCTACAGCACTAACTCCCCAGCTCTCTGCAGAACTCATGTAGAAGGATGCAGCACTTAGTGTTTCATTATCATTCTCAAAAGTGACTCTTGTTGAAGAGTCAATCAACTCCGAACCTCCACAATTGATGGCCAAGGAAGAAACTGTCAGGAAAGAGATAACAAGTATAATTATATAATGGATAGAGGCAGCAACCAATAATTCAGATGTTATTGTTTGAGGCGAAACAATTACACAATGTGACAATAGAATAATACAACATAGAAGTCAATGATCTGCTTCATAAATTTAACTGCTATTGAAACGAACCAATCAAAGGTGGCATAATATTGTGTATTGTATTTTTCTAGGAAGCTTACATTCTGATAAAAGAATTGTTGCGTCAAACTCCTGTCGCGGTTGACAATGGTGACTTACCAATTATTCACACAAGGTGTGTAATATACTTCCTATACTAATGTTAGGAGAAAGAATATGCAAATAATTTTATGTTTGATTTAACATAGATAGCAAGCAAAGAAACACATTGGGGAGCATCTTGTAGTGTAATGGTTAAGTGGTTGCATTGTTAATGGTGCAACCACTCAAATCTCTATTTGGCCCAAATAAATAGTGTTAATGGTAGTTTGGGCTCACCTTTGCTCGACTGGTGTGCTTGTGGGCTATATGCCCTTGCCCGACAAAAAAAGAAGCAAGGAAACACATGAAAAACTAAAATAACAAATCACAAGATAGAAATTTACATGGAGAATTTTTGTTTTGAAAGAAAAATAATTCAAGAACTTGTGTAATCTATTTTGAATATTTATAAAAATTTCAACACATGCAATGCAAATCTTTATTGGTGGATGATCTCAACAATGTTTAAAGAGTAATTTTAATAGTTGGTAGCATCTCGCAAAGTCAACATAATAAACTATTATCCCAAGCAAACACAATACAAGATACGACAAATAGTATTGTAAACCATTTATGCTAATACCATGGACCAAAAGTAGGTGCCGAATACAAACCTAAATATAGATCGTAAAAGTGGAGGCACAGATTCACGCACCCCTCACACATCTGGAATCCCCAATAATAATATATAGCTTATACCTTTTCATAATTCACCATTAAATTATCCATCCAATGACATTCTCATGTCCAAATTAATTTCCCCCATTTTCTTAATGAATAGATGTAACAATTACTATTACATTAAAAATATTTACACATCCACAAAAAATGGTAGGACATAAGGTCAATCATTAGAGTCACACAGGGAGTGCCTAAAAAGCTAAATAATTAAAACAATGATAAAGCTGCTAAGTGACCTGAGAGCAACACTAGTGGGAGGCAGAGAGAGGTCCTAATCATTCAGTTGACCACATGTACATCAGGGAGGTTTGTGGTGACATGAGACATAGACCACCCCTCATCTATTTTAACTTCTTCCTCCTTTCCTTTATATTCATTCATCACTAGTGAAATTGCTAGAGCCATTTTGATGAATTTGGCCAACCACCACAACTACTAGCTAGTGGTCAACCACTGCCACTAGCAATAGATAGCCCTGCCCACCCAAGGGCTCCCTGGAGCTAAAACATACAAGTAGAGGTGAGGCAAATAAATGCAATTCTGAGCCACTTCTGCTACTAAAGTGGCTGATGAGGTGCTTGAGATCTAAGGGATTGAGGACATCGAGCTAAAAAGCTTTGACCATGCCTGCAGTTGTAAGGCGAATACTAGTTGCTGAAAGTAGAATTGTCTAGGGGGGGCACCTTGGCCACAATGCATGGGCCATTATCCCAATGATCCATAAAATTCAAGAGCTTGGCCACCTCTAATACCACTTTGTTTGTTAGGACTTGAGTTTAAATCATAACATTATTACAAATAGAGGCCTCAGTGTAAAGAAAAATAATAGTATCAACAAAGGTCTGAGAAAAAATAACAACATTCCTATCTTTCCATAAAGAAAAAAGAATTTCTACCCTAAAAACATGGTAGATTTGACTATGCTAGAAAGGGATGTGAGCTCAATCCCCCATAAGAGCCATATGCTAGGAAAAAGGGTCTGGTCCAAAGGGACAAAAAAGTCATGAATCCAACTCCAAAGTTGCTAAGCATGAAGACAAAACTAGAAGAGATGTTTGAAGACTCAGGTTGA
Source organism: Chamaecyparis obtusa (assembly GCA_027943335.1). NCBI lineage: Eukaryota > Viridiplantae > Streptophyta > Pinopsida > Cupressales > Cupressaceae > Chamaecyparis > Chamaecyparis obtusa. The sequence continues at coordinate 376,443 of BSBK01002218.1, read as the reverse complement.
CCACAAAATGGACATCAAGGGTTTGGAATACCATATACTAGAGGTGAGATCACATAGGAAAGCCTTCAAAAAGAGTACACCAGGAAAAAATGGGCGAGCTTGCACTAAACGATAGTTAGAAAAATATTGCGAGATTCGTGTTGTCAAACAGTCAAAGATGACTAAAAATGCCACCATAAGCTCATGGAAGGCACCATTAGGTGTGGAGAGAGCCATCAATAACCCAAATGAAACATGTAATTACATAAAGTAGTGTTGGTAGACCAACATCAGTCCTTTGACCAAGATTTGATAGTGTGAATGCCAATCTTGTGAATCATTTCTAGAGGAAGATACAACATGAAAATGTCAAATGCCTCTCACTTTGGCCAAGAGAGTCACAATTGGATTTTTAAATCTTCCCAAAAACAAAGACCCATGGTAGCTTCGAAGAACAATTCTTGCGGAGTACAAAAGCCCCTTTTTGTGAAATGCCATGCTTGAACTCAAGGAAAATGAGACAGAGGGATCCTTTGAACTTGAATAAGTGGAGACCACTAAAGGTTATGCTAGTGAAAAGATAGTCTATCTCAAAAACTAGAACCAACCCACCAAATTTAGGGATTGCCAGATTCCCGGGCATGCAAAATTCTTTTGGAAACAAAAGTGTCCTTGATATGAACTTGGTCTTCCATGACAAGAATAATTTTAATATCAATCCCCTTCTAAGTAGGCTGGTTGGACAGAAAATTGGAGGAAATGCAACTAATCATAGCAACCTTAAAAATAATCTTTCTATAATAGACCACTACAATGCCATCTTAAACAAATATTCAAGGCACCAACCTGTGGAAAAATTTCTAACTGAAAATATCATGCTCTTTTTTAGCATAGCACAATTATTTAATAACATACATTATAAAGTTTATCAAATAATTATGAAAAAAGTTAAATAATAGATGATACTATTAAGAAGTTTGATTCTTCTGAGTATATTTGAGCTTTAGAATATGAGGATGAGGTTACTTCAAGGATTCCAAATTATTCATCAGAGATAGTTGATGCACCTCCATCTTCATTGGTTCCTTGAGTAGAGTCATTGATTGAGACTTCCATCATTCTTGTTCATTAGGACAACTTTGTCTTTCAAATTTAGAGGAGACATTTGAGGGGTTAACTCTCCTCTAAATGATGAAATCCATTGCACCATTTTTGTCATGTTCCATATTTTCTTTGTCACCTTCTTATCTAAATGAGAGTGTACACCTAATTGGATTTTGAAATGTTCATCTTTCATGGACAAGGAGACACATGAGAACTTTTCAGAGACACCATCATTCTTTCTCATGCTTCCATCTTTGAATTCATATCCTAAATGGGAAGCATTCCTATATTTGTACTTCATTTTGTTTCTTTCTAAGGGGATAATATGTTTGTAAGCATTGGATCATATTTTTCTTCAAACAATTGGGGATTTTGTAGGAGATTATTCATCATGGGGGGATACATAGTCTCTCTCTTTCCCTATTCTGGGGGGAATATCGATTGTATCTTCATGATAAATGTAGTTCTTCGGGAACACTAATGAGACCATCATACATCACTCATTAGATCACTTGTATATGATGTTATTTTACATTCTCTCTTTTGGGGAGGGATTTTCTCCCAAATTTCTTTCTCCTTGTCTCCATTGATGAGATATCATTGTATATGGATACCTAACATGGCCTAGTAGCCACAACCCTTCTTTGCATCTTGCATAATCTCAATAGTAATCTAGTCCCTAAGTCACACTTAAGGGTGGTGGTGTTAGAATGAATATTCTCTTGTATCTAGTGAAGGTGTTGTACCTTGTAATTACCTAGTGAGTAGATATATTCACATGTTAAGAACTAGCTTAGGTCCTAGAACTCAATCTAGAAGTTAGTTATAATAATGTTATGTTCACCTCATCTACTCTTAGTTACATAGACATTTTAATGATGGGCCACCCCACCCAAAACACACACATGGAGCATTAAAAAATATTAACCAGACAAATACAAGAGAGAAAACAACATAACTTTAGTGAAAATGAATCATAATACTAAAAAATTACAAGCTACAACCACAAGGAATTTCTTATTATGAGAAATATAATTCTATCAAGAAGAATCTACAAGCCGGAGCCACAATATGTACTACTGAACTATCCTTTGTAACCTTAGTTTTCCTTTTTTTATTATATTGGCAAGCATAAATGACCTAGAATGTTCTAGAAGTATAACTCCCATTTTGGGCACCAAAAGTGTAATTGTCCATCTTCTGGATCAAGAAGATATTTTATTGGAAATTGGAAATTTGGATTTTGATAGAACAAGTTTAAGGAGCCTATACTTTAAATCCTACCATTGGATCTTCAATCATTATATATCATTCAAAACCTTGTGAAGAGATTTATAGCACTGAGTTGTGTAAAGAAAACTCACTCAACTTTTGGGAATGTATGAGGGTTCTCAAATTTGAATTTGAAACTATATTGGATAAATTTCATACAATAAAAATGTTAATATCTCTCAAATGACACAAGATATTTAGATGATTCTTTCATCATTCACTTCATATTTCATTTTTTATCCCAGGAGTATTTTTTGAGGTTGATACATGAAAAAATGCAAAATTACTAAAAATAGTAACCTTTCCATTTTTGCCCTTTTTAAAAAATAAATAGTATTTTTGGGCATGCAATATTGCCCATACACCCTTGATGCTCCAACATCAGACACCCAAGGTGATTTGAGAAGTAACCTTGTCACATCTTAGGGTTTTGAACAAATCTTCAATAGACTTTCCTTTCCACTTAACCAAATACTCTTCACATTGCCTATATCTTATGCTTCTACCCACAAGACTATCCAAGATGTCTTCTATATCCTCCTTTTCTAAATTAGGTTTTGGAATATTCTATTGTGCTTTTTCTAATTCATGTTCAATGCCTCCATGATACTCTATCAAATTTGAAATATTAAACACAAATTAAATATTATTTCTACTTGGCATCTCTACATGGCCCAAATTTCTTCAATTTATTATATGTTCCATTAGAAACCTCTCTTTTCTCAGGTGAATCACGACTTCACCTCCAATATGAAATTCTTTAAATTTCCTCTTCTGACATTTCTTAGTTTTGTATCAAGTATTAATCTTATTAATTTATGCTTCCTCACCTCTTAGTGTAAATTTTTCAAGTGCTTTGCAAAGTCTTCAGTTTGGACACTTTCATTTTCTCCTTTGTCCATCTTCCTTAACTTTGAAGTAGTTCTTGAACTACTTCCATATGTAATATAGAGTGGTGATTTATTATTTCTCCTATTGAAAAGAATTTTGGTACAATAAAATTACACCCGTGGTAATATAGATCACATCCCTTGGGTTTATCTCCTACCAAGAATCTCAATAGATTACCCAAACTCCTATTCAACACTTTTTCTTGCCCATCGATCAGTGGATGGTGTCTAGAACTGAAATTCAAATCTATCTTCAAATTCCTCCATAATGTCCTCTAGAAATACCAACAAACTTGGTATCTCAATATGAAATTATGCTCCTTGGTATACCATGTAGTCTCTCTGTCTCTCTAAAAAATAAGTCTACAACATGAACAACATAATTAGTCTTCTTACAAGGGGTAAAATGTTCCATCTTCGAGACTATCCACTACTACATAAGAGAAATCATGTTCTCTTTACATGTCATTGGTAAACCAAGAATAAGATCCATTCTAATATTCTCTCATGGCCTCTTTGGTATAAGTAATGGTTGATATAGCCCTATATTTTGACTTGTTCCTTTTTGCATCTTACATACTCTAAAATATTGCACAAACTTCTTCACATCTTGCTACAATTTTGATTAAAAATAATGCTCACTAATAGGAGCAATGGTCTTATCTCAACCAAAGTGTCTATCCAATCCTTCACTATTCTTCTCCTTAATCAAGTTCTCCTCATAGAAATCCTCTGAATACAATACTATCTTAGATGATAAGATCCAACCATTGTCCTATCTAAAGTAATATTATTCATACAAGATCTCAAAGCCTCTCCAAAATTAGGATCTTCTAGATACAAACTGTTGAGTTAGTGAAACCCAACAACTTTAGTGTACATATATATCAAAATTTTTTTCCTTTTACTATAGGCATTTGCAATTGTGTTATAACTTCCAATCCTATGCTTCAAAACAAAAGTGAAACTCTACAAATTACTCAACCTATTTTAAATTCCTTTGATTCAACTTCCTTGACTATTCAAATACTATAAAGCTTAAAGATCGATAAATAAATTAAAAAAATCTTTTGGCAAAAGATAATGTCTCCATTTATTTAATGCTTGAACTATAACATAAAACTCCTAATAAAAAACACAACATTTCCTCTTGGCATCATTCAAATTTTCACTAAAATAAGAAATGGGTTTACCTTCTTAACTTACTATTGCTCCTATGACATTGCCACTAGCATCACAATCTACTTGAAATACCTTATTATAATTTGGAAGTGCCTAAATAGGTTTGATTCTAACTTTCCTCTCCAACATATCAACACATTTTTCTTCTCCTGTAGTCCACTTAAACTCCCTTTTTTTAATTCCCTCTCATTGTTTTATTTAGGGGTACACAAATACTCCTGAAAGTTTTGATAACTTTATATTAAAACTATCCAAACCATGAAAAGGTCTCACCTCATTAATACTCCTTGAGGCATGCCATTCAATTTTATCTCTCACCTTCTCTGGGTCCATTCTAAGACTAGTTGTTGAGACATAGAAACCCAAGTGCTAAATCCTTCACAAAAGTACACTTCTTTAGGTTAATAAAAAAATTCTCTTCTCTTAACTTCTTAAAGACTCTAAAAATATGCATTAAATTCTCCTCCAATGTCTTATTTAAAATCAACATATCATCAAACTAAACGATAAAAATTTTATGCAAAAAATCTTACAACCCCTCCTTTATTTTGAAGACTACCTTCCATTCATCTCCTTCTCTAATCTAGATCTAGTGGTATCTTCTCTTCAAATATATCTTAGTGAAGTACTTAACTCCACTCAAAAAATCCATAATATCACTCACCCTTGATAAGGGAAGTATATACTTGATAGTAATCTTGTTGATGGCTGGGAAGTATGTACACATCCTCCACTCTCCATCCTTTTTCATTGCTAGTATTGCAAGCACTGCACATGGACTCAAAACTCTCTTGAATCAATATTTCATCAATAGTTCTTGAACTTGCATCTTCAACTCTTTATTCTCTGTTGGAATCATTCTATGGGATTCCTTATCTAGCAAACTAGCTCCAAGAATCAAGTCCATTTGGTGATTAATCTTTCTTACTAGAGGAAAACCTTTAGACACATTATCAAACACAATATCATGAAACTCATTTAGAAAATATGAAACCTCTACAGGTATCTCTTTATTATCTTCTCTATGAATTCTAGGAATCAAAGCATCACACATATGCTCATGCTTTATAACTTCCAAAAATTAACTTCTATCAACTAAGCAAATTTTGGCATTGCTACATACCTTCTCCTCCACTTGTTTTAGGGGATTCAACTTATGAAGAACTCCATCATTTGTCAAGGAATAGGTTTCAACATGTCCAAAATGTACTTCATGTTGATCAAACTACCACATTCTCTATAACATAATATGACAAACATCCATAGGCATAATGGGTATGTGTAAGATCATGAGGGGCCAAAAAGTGGCGATGTGAAAAATATTCACTTTTCACTCATCCAAAAGCACATGAAAGTACTTGTTGACTTTTTAGTAGGCTTGGGTGTCAGTACACTTGGGCAAACCTGCCACCAAAGCACAGGCCTAATCAGGTACCCGATAACTATGGCATAAATCTGAAACCCTCGAGCCCTTTTCTTCATTTCCTTCCATGATTTTCCTCACTTCTTTCCATGATTTTCATATACCTGATATATTTTCGGGTATGTGATATTGGAAACAACAAATTCAACTCTGAGCATATTTGGTAAGTAATTATTTGTATATTTTTATTAATTTATTTCATTTTCATGCTAAATGTAGCATTTTTTTTTAAATAGGGTTTTGTATTTATATTTGTAATAATATATGAAATTAGATTAAAATTTAGATTTGTTTTTTATTTAACCAGACATGGCTGACAACAATGAAGAAAATGACCCTCTCACACCAAATAAAAATCCCTCATATCTAAACCCTAAATCTTTACAAGATTTTATAGAAGAAAATTTGAACACACTTGAGTGTTCCAATGTGTCAAAAGGGGTCACGGGGACTCCCTAGGGGTCCAAACACGTGATAAGGCGTACTAGGACCCCTAGGGAGTCCCCATGACCCCTTTCAACACATTGGAAAACTCAAGTGTGTCTTAAGGGGTCCTAAGACCCCTTAAGACACAATTGAGTGTTCTAATGTGTCAAAAGGGGTCACGGGGACTCCCTAGGGGTCCTACTGCATGATAAGGCTTACTAGGATCCCTAGGGAGTCCCCGTTACCCCTTTTGACACATTGGAATGCTTAAGTGTGTCTTAAGGGGTCCTACAACCCCTTAAGACACACTTGAGAATTCCAATGTGTCAAAAAGGGTCATGGGGACTCCCTAGGGGTCCTAACGTGTGATAAGATGTACTAGGACCCCTAGGGAGTCCCCATGACCCCTTTTGACACATTGGAACACTCAAGTGTGTCAAGAGGGGTCCTAAGACCCTTCAAGCACACTTGAGCCCTTTTGACACATTGGAATGCTCAAGTGTGTCTTAAGGGGTCTTACGACCCCTTAAGACATACTTGAGCATTCCAATGTGTCAAAAGGGGTCATGGGGACTCCATAGGGGTCCTAACACATGATAAGGCATACTAGGACCCGTAGGGAGTCGCTGTGACCCCTTTTGATAGATTGGAATGCTCAAGTGTGTCTTAAGGGGTCTTAGGACCCCTTAAGACACAGTTGAGCGTTTCAATGTGTCAAAAGGGGTCACAGGGACTCCCTAGGTGTCCTAACGCATGATAAGGCATACAAGGACCCCTAGGGAGTCCTTGTGACCAATTTTGACACATTGGAATGCTCAAGTGTGTCTTAAGGGGTCTTAAACCATTAAGAAACACTTGAGCATTCCAATGTGTCAAATTGGGTCACGGGGACTCCCTAGGGGTCCTAAGGCGTGATAAGCCATACTAGAACCCCTAGGGAGTCCCTGTGACCCCTTTTGACACATTGGCATGCTCAAGTGTGTCTTAAGGGGTCCTAAGACCCCTAAAGACACACTTGAGCATTCCAATGTGTCAAAAGGGGTCACGGGGACTCCCTAGGGGTCCTAGTATGTCTTACCATGTGTTAGGACCCCTAGGGAGACCCCATGACCCATTTTGACACATTGGAATGCCCAAGTGTGTCTTACGGGGTCGTACGACCCCTTAAGACACACTTGAGCATTCCAATCTGTCAAAAGGGGTCAAGTGTGTCTTAAGGGGTCTTAGGACCCCTTCGGACACACTTGAGCATTCCAATGTGTCAAAAGGGTTCACGGGGACTCCCTAGGGGTTAGGGCCCCTTAAGATATACTTGAGCGTTCCAATTTTTCAAAAGGGGTCACGGGGACTCCCTAGGGGTCCTAGTAAACCTTATCACATGTTAGGACCCCTAGGGAGTCACCGTGAACCCTTTTGACACATTGGAATGCTCAAGTGTGTCTTAAGGGGTCTTAACCCCTTAAGACACAATTGAGCGTTCCAATGTGTCAAAAAGGGTCATGGGGACTCCCTAGGGGTCCTAGTACATCTTATCATGCGTTAGGATCTCTAGCGAGTTCCCGTGACCCATTTTGACACATTGGAATGCTCAAGTGTGTCTTAAGGGGTCCTACAACCCCTTAAGACACACTTGAGCATTCCAATGTGTCAAAATGGGTCACGGGGACTCCCTAGGGGTCCTAACACGTGATAAGGCATACTAGGACCCATAGGGAGTCCCCATGACCCCTTTTGAAACATTTGAATGCTCAAGTGTGTCTTAAGGGGTCTCTTTTGACACATTGGAATGCTCAAGTGTGTCTTAAGGGGTCCTAAGACCCCTTAAGACATAGTTGAGCATTCCAATGAGTCAAAAGGGGTCATGGGTACTCCCTAGGGGTCCTAACATGTGATAAGGCATACGAGGACCCCTAGGGAGTCCCCATGACCCCTTTTGACACATTGGAACACTCAAGTGTGTCCGAAGGGGTCCCAAGACCCCTTAAGACACAGTTGAGCCCTTTTGACACATTGGAATGCTCAAGTGTGTCTTAAGGGGTGATACGACCCCTTAAGACACACTTGAGCATTCCAATGTGTTAAAAGGGGTCATGGGGACTCCCTAGGGGTCCTAACATGTGATAAGGCATACTAGGACCCCTAGGGAGTGCCCATGACCCCTTTTGACACTTTGGAACACTCACATGTGTCTTAAGGTGTCCTAAGACCCCTTAAGACACACTTGATGTTCTAATGTGTGGAAAGGGGTCATGGGGACTCCCTAGGGCTCCTAACATGTGATAAGGCATACTAGGAGCCCTAGGGAGTCCCCATGATGTATTTTGACACATTTGAATGCTCAAGTGTGTCTGAAGGGGTCCTAGGACCCCTTAAGACACACTTGACCTTTCCAATGTGCCAAAAGGTGTCATGGGAACTTCCTAGGGGTCCTAACGTGTGATAAGGTGTACTAGGACCCCTAGGGATTCCCCATGACCCCTTTAGACACATTGGCCTTAAGACACACTTGAGCATTCCAATGTGTCTAAAGGGGTTATGGGGACTCCCTAGGGTTCCTAACATGTGATAAGGTGTACTAGGACCTCTAGGGAGTCCCCATGACCCCTTTTGACACATTGGAACACTCAAGTGTGTCCAAAGGGGTCCTAAGACCCCTTAAGACACACTTGAGCCCTTTTGACACATTGAAACACTCAAGTGTGTCTTAAAGGGTCCTATGACCCCTTAAGACACACTTGAGCATTCCAATGTGTCAAAAGGGGTCATGGGGACTCCCTAGGGGTTCTAATGCATGATACAGCATACTAGGACTCCTAGGGAGTCCCCATGATGCCTTTTGACATATTGGAATGCTCAAGTGTGTCTTAAGGGGTTGTTTTGACACATTGGAATGCTCAAGTGTGTCTTAAGGGGTCCTAAGACCGTTTAAGACAGACTTGAGCATTCCAAAGTGTCAAAAGGGGTCACAGGGACTCCCTAGGGGTCCTACCACATGATAAGGCTTACTAGGACCCCAAGGCAGTCCCCCTTACCCCTTTTGACACATTGGAATGCTCAAGTGCATCTTAAGGGGTCTTAGAACCCCTTAAGACACACTTGAGCTTTCCAATGTGTCAAAAGGGGTCATGGGGACTCCCTAGGGGTCTTAACACGTTATAAGGCATACTAGGACCCCTAGGGTGTCCGCATGACCCCTTTTGCCACATTGGAATGCTCAAGTGTGTCTTAAGGTGTTGTAGGACCCCTTCAGACACACTTGAGCATTCTAATGTGTCAAAAGGGGTCATGAGGACTCCCTAGGAGTCCTAACATGTGGTAAGGCATACTAAGAGCCCTAGGGATTCCCCATGACCCCTTTTGACACATTGGAATGCTCAAGTGTGTCTGAAGGGGTCTTAGGACCCTTTAAGACACACTTGAGATTTTGAATGTGTCAAAAGGGGTAATGGGGACTTCCTAGGGGTCCTAATGCATGATAAGGTGTACTAGGACCCCTAGGGAGTCCCCATGATCCCTTTTGACACATTGGAACACTCGAGTGTGTCTTAAGGGGTCCTAAGACCACTTAAGACACACTTGAGCATTCTAATGTGTCAAAAGGGGTCATGGGGACTCCCTAGGGGTCCTAACATGTGATAAGGTGTACTAGGACCCCTAGGGAGTCCCCATGACCTCTTTTGACACATTGAAACACTCAAGTGTGTTTGAACGGGTCCCAAGACCCCTTAAGACACACTTGAGCCCTTTTGACACATTGGAAAGCTCAAGTGTGTCTTAGAGGGTCCTACGATCCCTTAAGACACACTTGAGTGTTCCAATGTGTCAAAAGGGGTCATGGGGACTGCCTAGGGGTCCTAACGTGTGATAAGGTGTACTAGGACCCCTAGGGAGTCCTTATGATCCCTTTTGACACATTGGAATGCTCAAGTGTCTCTTAAGGGGTCTGACCGCTTTTGACACATTGGAACGGTCAAGTGTGTTTTAAGGGGTCCTATGACCCCTTAAGAGACACTTGAGAATTCCAATGGTTCAAAAGGGATCATGGGGACTCCCTAGGGGTCCTAACGCAAGATAAGGGGTACTAGGACCCCTAGGGAGTCCCTGTTACCCCTTTTGACACATTGGAACACTCAAGTGTGTCTTAAGGGTTCCTAAGACCCCTTAAGACACACTTGAGTGTTCAAACATGTCAAAATGGTTCATGGGGACTCGCTAGGGGTCCTAGCGCATGATAAGGAATACTAGGACCCCTCAGGAGTCCTCGTCACCACTTTTGACACACTGGAATGCTCAAGTGTGTCTTAAGGTGTTGTAGGACCCCTTAAGACACACTTGAGCATTCCAATGTGTCAAAAAGGGTCATGGGGACTCTCTAGGGGTCCTAACGCGTGATAAGGTGTACTATTTCCCCTAGGGAGTCCCCATGACCCCTTTTGACACATCAAAATGCTCAAGTGTGTCCGAAGGGGTCCTAGGACCCCTTAAGACACACTTGAGCATTCCAATGTGTCAAAAGGGGTTAGTGGGACTTCCTAGGGGTCCCAATGTGTGATAAGGCATACTAGGACCCCTAGGGAGTCCCCATGACCCCTTTTGACATAGTGGAATGCTCAAGTGTGTCCGAAGGGGTCCTAGGACCCCTTAAGACACACTTGAGCATTCCAATGTGTCAAAAGGGGTCATGGGGACTTCCTAGGGGTCCTAACACATGATAAGGTGTACTAGGACCCGTAGGGAGTCCCCATGACCCAGATGAGATGTTAGTGAATGACTTCTTGCTAATACTACTGTTCGACCGGATCCAGATTTCAACCCTTTTGTTGATCTACAGGCTCTATCACAAGCTCACAGAATTAGCCAAGAGAAAAATGTGATTGTATATCAACTGATTACAAAATGCTCAGTGGAGGAGAAAATATTGCTACAATCGAGAATAAAATTGGCTATGGAAAATCTAGTTATGAATTCTGTTAAGAATGAGACTATTAAGGAATTGCATGAATCATAAACCATGAAAATAACCTTCTACAACAAAGAACATTCAAGCTATAGAATTTATGAACTCTAAATTTAAATGTCTTATTAGCATTCATGGAATAGATTTCATTAGCATCCATTGAAGAAATTTCATTAAAACTTTAGACAAAATCATCTAAAAAAATTCATTAACTTCAGGCGAAATCATTTAAGACGGACAAAAACAAAATCGTATTACTCAGAAATGGCAGAGAAAGAAAATGAGATAAACCAAACTTATCAAATTCTTGCAATCTACAGCTTCTCTCCGAGCGCAAAATGGAAATCCATGGATCCAAAATTATGGTAAAAATTAAATTCTTTGAGTAAGTCATTCAGAAACGTGCATAATACTGTAATGCATGATGATTTATAGAGAATTTATGATGGACTATGCTATGCAAAAGCCCACAATCCCTACCATATCTCAGAGTACTGATGAGAAGCAATGGTGAAAGTCTGAGACAGGGGTAGTGCTAGCATTGAAGTGGCAAGACATTCTTCATAATATCGGGGCAGCGCCATCGAAATGGCAAGGCTTTCCTCATAATGTCACACCACCGCTAATTTCTTCTTTAAATTTATTAATGTGGTCAGTTCTACGATGCCTACATAATTTCCAGTACAACTACTCATTTTACCAAACCCTTCCCCGCTCTCCATAATCTTGGGCCGGTTCAAAGATCCATCTGGTTGTTCTTGTTTAACCTCCCAATGACTCTATTGAGCTGTCGGATTATCAACAGGCATGGTACAATTGTCCGGTGACCAGAATCTATTTCGAGAACCTTTGCAATTTAGCGTTCCGGGTGAAAAAGCAGGGAAAGATACCATTTCACAGCCACAGGCGATGGAAACAGAGTGATTCTCTTGCCCTCTGCTTCTATAATCTGCCTCCAGTGAACTATTATTCAAAGCCTCCATTTCTGCGCAGCTAGGGTTTTCGGTGCCTGTAAAAGGCACAACTATGCCCCTGTAGGGACTCATGCTCGTGCTCAGAATCATATTAAATAATATTTAAAATGTAAAATGTATATTATATAATATGTAATATATAATATATAATCTAATATATAGTTTTTGATATTAATATATAATTAAATAATATTTAATGTAACATGTATATTATATAATATTTAATATATATAATATATAATCTAATATATAGTTTTTAATATTAATATATATTAAATAATATTTAATGTAAAATATATATTATATAACTTTTAATATATAATTGATATTATATAATATTTAATATATCTAATATGTAACTAATATATAGTTTATGAAGGATGGAGAAATGGGAGGGAGAAAGTGGAGGCAAAGTGAAAATTTGAAATTTTGCCATCATATTCGGGTACCCGATTAGGCTCGGTATTGCTTTGTGCACCAAACCTACATGGTCAATTATTGGAATGTCTCAAATACATGTTTTTCCCCTGTTTCTCTGAGTTCCAGACTTTGACAATGTAGCTGACAACTTTTTTTTCCACCCGAATTTGATAAAATGAAAAGGGTATCTTAAGGAGATTATCAGCTTTCTATCGATATAATTGCTGTCAAATTTTGAATTCGGTAAGTAATTATTAGTTATTTTCTAATTGAGCTACCTCTAAAGTGTTGATTTATATACTGAATGAAAAATGACTATAACTTTCAAACGGTATAACATTTTTGAAATCTGAAAAATGCATCATTCTATGCTTCGCCTACTATAAGGAATTTTTATTTTTTTAAATTTTGTAAAGTTTTGAATGAGTTAAGGTGGTTAGACATGGGAGTTTTTTTATTCTGAAAATGTTGTAGCAGAAAATTCATAATTAATTATTTTTTTGGAATAAAATTACAAAAAAATATGCGTCACATCTGGGCATGAGTCTACTACTTATATATAAAATCTTATAATAAAATATTATCATTTGATTATGATTAAGGTGGTCAGACATACATCTACTTCTTTTTTTTTTCCTAAAATTTTTGTACTGCTGCATTGAAATCTATACTTTTCACCAATCATACTAACTTTTTCTCAAAAAAGGCATAGTGGTTTAGAAACTGCATTCAATTTTCTATAGATTCTATTCTTACAACTTTTTGATATTAGGTTCATAGCTAGTTGAAATTTTCACGTCTAGTTTACTAACCCTGATTTGCTGATTTTTCATTGCCACTTAAGGGCATAGTTTGGCCCCTCATGATCTTGCACATACTCTAATATCACATAATATATCATCTAATGGAATATGGATTTAGATGACTTCATCTCTCTTACAACTTACTAACTATTTCTACTAAAACAAGGTTATCAGTACTACCTCCCTCAATAATCATGTCCCATAATTTACCCTCACACTTACATCTTGTGCAAAATGAGTTCTTCCTCTTCATTCAACAAGTCTCTTCTAGTAACAAGAACCTCTATTATTGTGGATTATTTAGAATGTGAAGACACAACATCCTCATATACATATGAAATTCATGCATTACCTGTAGGTCTTCTATTTTTACTCCCTTGATGTTGGGAAACCTCATATGATCTATGTACTTATCTCCACATAGGAAATAGGTTCCATAAAAGCCTCCTCTTCTAGATCCCCATCTAGATCTTCCTCTATATCTCTCTCTGATCACTATTATTTTGTCACAAGGTTGCATGTAGTATAGATCCTTTCTAGTTCTAGCTACTGCTAGATTCTTCAAGCTTCTTTTGGTCTCCATATTATCATCCACCAATCTTTCCTCCACATCATCTTCCCCTTTTCTTCCTCTCAAATATTCTATCAAGCTAGTCTTCGAACTTCAAAAAACATTGATAGGCATCCTCAGTAGTAGCCATTCTAACTATGTAATGTTCTTGTCATGCATAAAACTTGCATCCGATTAAAATCTAAAGTTTAATAACCTGGCATAACATGGGAATCACTTCTACATGTGGGATATGCAAAACTTGAAGTGAAACCTCCGGATCCTAGGCTGGTTCCTATTGGATAATCACCCATTTTCTCTTCAAAGCTAACTCAAACTCTAGAAGGAAAAGGGAGAGAAGATACAAAAAAGAACCAGAACTAAATGCAACGGACTTAAACTGAAAAATTTAACTAAGGTGATACACCAAACTTTGATGGATACTACAAAGAAACAAAAAAACATTTTTTTGATTTCCAAGATGAAAATTGAACAACTTATACAACTCCCTACAATATACTCTTCCAACAATACTTCATTGAAAGGTATTCATATAATTATCTTGTAACATGAAGGAGACTTCACAATTACCAAGGCTAATTATATCTCATACACAAACAGTAACTTGCACAAACACAATTTTTGCATGAAAGGGATATAACATGAGAAAAAAATACCAAGAAAATGATTTATTTCACAAGCATTTTGATCAAATTTGTTGTATTATATGAATAGATTTGATCAGATAAAAAAATAAAGATATATATATATATATATATATATATATATATATATATATATATATATATATATATATATATATATATATATATATATATATATATATATATTGTTGGAAACTGCAATTGAAATAATTTTTGTATTGTCATTGATGTCAAACCTTAACTGGTAAGACTGTTGCTACTTAGGAAAGTACTATATCTATTGTGAGAAGAGATAGAAAGGTTGGTAACAATAGCACCTAGGGAGAGGTTGAGTTATCTTGATACTACAACGTGTACTTGACTATGTTGCACAATGATGAGTCAATGTATTGTTTATCTTAGTAAGATTGAAGACTAAATTGGTAGGCTTAACCGAGCAAAAATGAAGAAATCATGTTTAAGTTGAGTTATGACAGAGTCGACCAAGTTAGTGGATGCCGAGCAAAAATCTAGTGTCAATCGAGTGACAGTTAAATTGCCGAGTGATAGTATTTGCCGAGGGAATAGTTTTAGCAGTGACTGAGTGTTTTGCATGAAGATCGAGTTAATGATCATAGTATTGACCGAGCATCAACAATTTTATATTTGAAGAGAATCCATTTTGGGGACGACATTGTTTGAATTGTTGGATTATGTAAAATGTGTTGACTTTATTTATTGATTGTATGGATGTATTTAAGGCTTTGTAAAACATTTTATTGTAAATCTTTATGAGATTTGAGATGATTCTAGAAAAGGAGCCAAAGAACATGAAGCAGGTAGATTCATTGAATTTGACCTAACCCTAAGATCTACGAAGGAGATTAAGCAGCAAAAGAAAAGATTAACCTAAGAGAGGAAAGTATTAAAGGAATCGAAGCATTAGGAATGTATATGCATGGTGAAATAGTTGCTGGAAGAACAATAAAGTTTATTGGCTGTATAAGTGAAAAGGCTGAAGGAGAAGTGTGGTGATTGCTTGAAGGAAAGTTCCGAGCAGATCAGAGATGGAGATGGAAAAGTTTCAAAGTTAGTAAACCAACATTTGTGTACGAAATTGGATATGATATTTGCAAAGTGAGTTGTATGTTTCTTAGATCAATACTGCTGCTACTTTCTAACCATTGTAATAGTCAAAATCCTTTTAATAGAGGTTGACCTAACAGTCATATGTTAAATCCTTTGAATAAGGTTGCATTCTAATGGAGTGTATATAAGTCCTTTGACCAGGCTCACTTTTAACAGGGTGATTGAAATCCTTTAACCGGGTCACACCTGACAGTGTGTATTGTAACCTTTGACAGGGTTGGCTTTTAACCGAGCTCACTTCAGAAGAGTGAAAATAATAGTAGCATGTTACAAAGTGGTTTTTCCCATATTGGGTTTCCACTATAAATCCTGGTGTCATTACTTGTGTGGATGTTTTGTTTGAACATTTCTATGATTTTCAAGTTAGTTATAGCAAGGTAGTGGACTACTGAGTTATATGTTTCTGTTATTGAATAAGTGATGACCGAGTTTGTTTTGGTTGCTTGATCTGATTTAAGGAAAAGTTTTTGAAGTTCTTTTATACATCAAGACCTGAGAACAACTAATTCACCCCCCCTCTCTATTGTTCAAAATCATATTAACAATTGGTATCATATCTATGTTGCTTATTGGTGTTTACAGAAAACAAGTTTAAAAGGACTTGAAGAAAATGATCAAGATGTATAAGAAGGAGGTACCGAAGCTAAATAAGGAAAATTTCTCTGCATGGAAAAGCTTGATGAAGCTGCATCTGGCTAGTATTGGTGATTCTACAAAATACTACATTGAGCATGACTATGTCACACCTATTGTACCTTTAACTGCCAAGGAAATGAGAGCTAAACAAGAACACAATCAGGCAATGCTGGAGATTGTATCTACCCTAAGCTGTTTGGAATTTGAGGAAATTAAGGACTGCACAACTGCTAAAGATATGTGGGACACTCTTGCAAAGATCTATGGTGGTGATCGATATGTACTGAAAGCTAAAGTCGAGTCTCAGAGGTAAGTTTGATGAAATGAGAATGAACGAAGATGAAAACATTGCACAATATTGTGGTAGAATAAAAGAAGTTGTAAATGCTATTAGAGGAGAAAATGGAACTATTGATGATGAGACCATAATTGGAAAAGTACTAAGAAATCTTCACCCTATATATGCTATCAAGATCTCAGCTATTTAGGAATATAGATGTAATTTTGCACATGTACTTACTTTGGAAGGTTTGATTGGTAAGCTGACTGCTTTTGAACTGTCTAATTATGATAACTTCACTGTTGGTAGTATTGGAAATATTGAATCTTCTTTTAAGTCATAGTTGGTTCTGAACAAGCCTAAGAAGGAGAAAGAAAGATGCATCAGTGAAAGTGAAAGTGGAGATGATAGTGACACTTCTGATGAAGATCTTGAAGATCTAGAAGCTCTTATGGCTAGAAGACCGAGGAGAGGAAAAGGAAGATATAAAGGTAAACTCCCTATTATATGTTTTTCATGTAATAAAGTCAGTCATATAGCTACTAGATGTCCTAATAGGAAGGATAAAGATGAAGAAAGATACAACAAACACAAAGATAGAAGACATGACAAAGGTTACTGAAGGTACAATGACTACAAAGGAAAAGGTAAGAAATCTTGTCACATTGCTGAAAAAGAGATTGACACTGATAGTGATGATTTTGAAATTGAGGTAGTCTATGTTGCAATGAAAGATGAATCTAATGAGGATGAGAAAATTGCATTGATTTCCTATGTGAACAAAAATGATAAATGGATTATTGATAGTGGTTGTTCACATCACATCACTGGTGTTAAGAGTAATTTTGAGACCTTACATCATTATAGAGGTAAAAGTGTTACTTTTGGTAATGATGCACCATGTCCTGTTAGAGGAAAATGATTGATTAAGCTGACTGATAAAATCACTTGTGAAAATGCTTATTGGGTTGAAGGATTGAATTATAATTTTTTAAGTGTTGCTTAGCTCAACAAAATTGGTTACCGAGTAGAATTTCATCACAAGAAAGCTAAGATATTTGATGCTACTCGTGAACTGATTGGAAGTGGTGAGCAGACTACAAGTAATTTTTTCTATCTTGAGCTATCTGATAGTATTGAAATATGTATGATTGCACAACTTGATGACATTTGGTTATGGAAAAAGAGGCTATGTCATGTTAACTTTGACAATCTGGTAGAGATAAGTAAGAAGAAGAAAGTAAGAGGCCTACCTAGATTGAAGAAACCTGAGAATGTTATGTGCAAACACTGCTAGTTAGGAAAAATGACTAAGTCAAGTTTCAAGAGCAAATCCTTTACTTCTGAACACATTTTAAATTTGGTTCATACTGACCTTTTTGGACCTATGGGTATACAAAGTTAATGTGGTGCTAGATATTTTATTTTGTTTGTTGATGATCATACCAGGATGATGCATGCAATGTTCCTAAAAGAAAAATCTGATGCTTTTCAATTTTTCAAGTGGTATTTGGCTAAGGTTGAGAAGGAGATAGGTAGGAACCTAAAATGTCTTAGATCTGACTAGGGTGGAGAATTTACATCAAATGAATTTAATCTATTTTGTAATGATAGAGGAATCAGAAGACAGATGTTTGCACCTATGACACCTCCACAGAATGGTATAGCAGAAAGGAGGAACATATCTATTTTGGACTGTGCTAGGACATTAATGATTGAAAAGAATGTGGCACATAAATACTGGAAAGACGCTATAAGTACAACTATTTACACTCTTAATTGGGTATAGATCAAGAAAGGTACAAATCTGACACCCTATGAATTATGGTATGGGCATGCACCGAGTGTTAAATACTTTAGAATTTTTGGAAGCAAGTGTTACATATTGAAAGACAATATGAATGGAAAGTTTGATGCTAAAAGTGATGAAGGCATATTCCTAGGCTACTCCACAAAAAGTAAAGCTTATAAGTGTTTGAACTCTAACACTAACAAAATTGTGGAAAGTGTGAATGTAAAAATTGACGAGTGTGCAAAAAGAAATGAGGCTGATAGTAAAAGAGAAATAGAAGATTATAGATCTTTTGTGTACATTGAGGAAATAGATGAGGTAGGAGACCAACCTACACTTGATGCCGAGTCTCGGATAAGCAAGGCCGAGTGACAAACAGATGATGCCGAGCATCAGGAAAATAGTGCTGATAGAGAACAAGAGCAGGCCGAGCTACATGATAATGTTGTCGAGGATCAGGAAGAGGTTGCCGAGAATTCAGAAGCTGAATCTGAAAATATTTTTGGGAAACCTGATGAAATAGAGGAGATAAATGCTGAACCTATTTTAGAAAAATATGTAAGAAGACATCACAAGCCTGAACAGATAATTGGAGATAAGGATATTAGAATTTAGACCAGAAGCAAGACCAAGGATCCAACATGCCTACTATGTGAGTTTGAACCTAAGACAAATAAAGAAGCATTAGAAAATGAAGACTAGACACAGGCAATGAATGAAGAGATTGACCAGATTGAGAAGAATGAAACCTGGACTTTAGTGCCGAGACCTGTAGATAAGAATGTTCTAGGAACAAAGTGGGTATTTCGAAATAGATTGAATGAGAAAGATGAAATCACTAGGAACAAAGCTAGAATAGTATGCAAAGGCTACGCACAAGAAGAAGGAATTGATTATGGGGAGACATTTGCCCCTGTAGCTAGATTGGAAGGAGTAAGAACTCTGCTTGCATATGTTTCTTATAAAGATTTCAAGGTATATCAAATGGATGTCAAGTCTACATTTTTAAATGGTATACTAGAAGAAGAAGTTTACATAGAACAACCAGAAGGTTTTATTGATCCAAACAAAAGACACATGGTATGAAAACTGAACAAAGCTTTATATTGATTGAAACAAGGTCCTCGAGAAGTTGCATAACTATCTGATACAGATTGGATTTTCCAGGACAAATGACACAAGCAATCTATATGTGAAAGATGAAGAAGGAAAAGGTATTTTTTTGGCCAAAATTTTTGCTGATGACATTATTTTTGGTGGACAAGATGCATTGTGTAAAAGTTTTTCACATGAAATGAAAACTGAATTTGAGATGAGTATGTTTGGTGAGATCAAATTCTTTGTTGGTTTACAAGTATATCAGATGAAGGAAGGTATTTTCATTACACAATCTAAGTATGTTAATGAAATACTGAAAACTTTTGGAATGGAAGATGCTAGACTAGTGGGCACTCCTATGGTTACTGGACAAAATTTATCTAAGAATGATGATGTCGCAGAAGTGAACCAGACTTTGTACAGATCCATGATTGGAAAATTACAGTATGCTTTACATAGTAGACTAGATATTGCATTAGCTATTGGGATTGTAGCAAGATTCTCTGCTAATCCTAAGGAAACACACATGAAGGCAGGTGAAACAAATCATGAGATACTTGAAAGGAACTGCTGACTATGGGTTATTCTACAAGAAGAATGGCAAATGTGAACTGACAATATATACTGATGCTGATTGGGCAGGAAATGTAGATGACAGAAAGAGCACTAGTGGTGGAGCTTTCTTTCTTGGACAAAGATTAGTCTCCTAGACAAGCAAGAAACAAAATTGCATTTCCCAATCTACTATTGAAGCCGAGTATTTTTCTACTGCAGTAAACTATTCAAATTTGATATGGATAAAACAATTGTTGATAGGCATGAAAGAAGAAATCACTGAACCTGTTGTTATTTTATGTGACAACACAAGTGCCATCAATATTTCTAAGAATCCAATGATGCACACAAAGACTAACCACATAGCAATCAAGTATCACTACTTGAGAGAATTGGTACAAGACAAGGAAGTCTGAATGGAATATGTGAATACAAAGGAACAATTGGCAGACATATTCACTAAAGCTTTACCTAAGGAAGCTCATGAGTACTTGAGAAGTCAATTAGGGGTCCTTCCCCTAATTGAGGCTGCCTAGACAAGCTAGGAGCACTGCATCAAATATGCAACAACAGAGTATTTGACACATTGATGAAAAAGATTGTCACACTTTAGGATTGTCCTAGAGCTATGAAGAAGAAGCAAATATAATAAATCAGTCATAAGCAAGATGACAGAGGGAGAAACACTGAGCTACATAGATATATCTACATCTGTTGGATGTATGTTTTAGTTGTTGCTTTGGCATTTTTGTCAAAGAGGGAGATTGAACTGAAATGATACTATAACACATGAACTGAAGAGTAAGGATGATGAATTGAAGTGAAAGATCAGGATAGAGGGAGATCCAGATACTTCTGACGGTCACAGAAGTTAGATTTATAGATTCTGAATCAGAATGAAGCTAAGGATATTATCAATTTTCTCTGATGGACAAATAAGTTTTTGGATTGGTTGGTAATCCATGTGTTATTTAGGTGATATCATATGGTGTTTCCATCAATGCCAAAGAGGGAGATTGTTAGAAATTGCAATTGAAACAATTGTTGTATTGTCATTCATGTCAAACCTTAACTGGTAAGACTATTGCTACTTAGGAAAGTACTATATCTATTGTGAGAAGAGATAGAAAGGTTGGTAACAATAGCACCTAGGGAGAGGTTGAGTTATCTTGATACTACAAAGTGTACTTGACTATGTTGCACAATGATGAGTCAATATATTGTTTATCTTAGTAAGATTGAAGACTAAACTAGTAGGCTTAACTGAGCAAAAATGAAGAAATCATGTTTAAGCTGAGTTATGATAGAGTTGACTGAGTTAGTGGATGCCGAGAAAAAATCTAGTGTCGACCGAGTGACAGTTAAATTGCTGAGTGATAGTATTTGCCGAGGGAACAGTTTTAGTAGTGACCGAGCATTTTGCATGAAGACCGAGTGAATGATCACAGTATTGACCGAGCATCAACAATTTTATATTTGAAGAGAATTCATTTTGGGGATGACATTGTTTGAATTGTTGGATTATGTAAAACGTGTTGACTTTATTTATTGATTGTATGGATGCATTTAATTCCTTGTAATACGTTTTATTGTAAATCTTTATGAGATTTGAGATGATTCTAGAAAAGGAGCCAAAGAACATGAAGCAGGTAGATTCATTGAATCTGACCTAACCCTAAGATCTACGAAGGAGATTAAGCGGCAAAAGAAAAGATTAACCTAACAGAGGAAAGTATTAAAGGAACCGAAGCATTAGGAATGTATATGCATGGTGAAATAGATGCTGGAAGAATAGTAAAGTTTATTGACTGTATAAGCGAAAAGGCTGAAGGAGAAGTGTGGTGATTGCTTGAAGGAAAGTTCTGAGAAGATCAGAGATGGAGATGGCAAAGTTTCAAAGTCAGTAAACCAACATTTGTGTACGAAATTGGATCTGACATTTGCAAAGTGAATTGTATTTTTGTCAGATCAATACTGCTACTACTTTCTAACCATTGTAATAGTCAAAATCCTTTTAACAGAGGTTGACCTAACAGTCATATGTTAAATCCTTTGAATAAGGTTGCATTCTAATGGAGTGTATGTAAGTCCTTTGACCAGGCTCACTTTTAACAAGGTGATTGAAATCCTTTAACCGGGTCACACTTGATAGTGTGTATTGTAACCTTTGACAGGGTTGGCTTTTAACCGAGCTCACTTTAGAAGAGTGAAAATAATAGTAGCATGTTACAAAGTGGTTTTTCCCATATTGGGTTTCCACTATAAATCCTGGTGTCATTACTTGTGTGGATGTTTTGTTTGAACATTTCTTTGATTTGCAAGTTAGTTACAACAAGGTAGTGGACTACTGAGTTATATGTTTCTGTTATTGAATAAGTGATGACCGAGTTTGTTTTGGTTGCTTGATCTAATTTAAGGAAAAGTTTTTGAAGTTGTTTTGTACATTAGGACCTGAGAACAACTGATTCACCCCCCCTCTCTATTGTTCTAAATCATATTAACAATTCACTTGTTACAAGTAGTAGTTGTCGTTGCACCAAAAGATC
This sequence comes from Chamaecyparis obtusa, assembly GCA_027943335.1. NCBI lineage: Eukaryota > Viridiplantae > Streptophyta > Pinopsida > Cupressales > Cupressaceae > Chamaecyparis > Chamaecyparis obtusa. The sequence goes on along the minus strand of BSBK01002218.1, from coordinate 353,763 downwards.
AACTTGTTAATGCCCGATACAACCACTAGACTTATAGAACATAGGAGGCTGTTAAACCATGTCATGAATCCTGAGGGGAGCGTTGCCATTTTTCAAACAATCTCCCCCTCATTGCTACCTGAGGGGATTCAAACCTGTGACGAAGCTCTGATACCACTTGTTACAAGTAGTAGTTGCCGTTGCACCAAAAGATCAACCTGTTAATGCCCAATACAACCACTAGACTTATAGAACATTGGAGGCTATTAAACCATGTCATGAATCCTGAGGGGAGCGCTGACCATTTTGCCAACACACACACACACACACACACACACACACACATATATAGATACATACATACATACATACTTATATATATATATATATATATATATATATATATATATATATATATATATATATATATATATATATATATATATATATATATATATATATATATATATATATATATATATATATATATATATATATATATATATATATATATATATATATATATATATATATATATATATATATATATAATTGTTGAAAGCATTTTATATTATCAACCAAGATGATAAATAGTGATCACATTCAGATTTGCATATGATTGATCGGGAATCATATATACTTTCCTGATAATTCTCAACATCATCATATTTGGTCATGGCATTAATGATATCATTAAGTGCTAACAACCAAAAATGTATCAGTATGTATTGGCATCGGTTATGTGAAAGGGCATGATTTGTTAAGAGAAAGGGCATGCCTTGAGTAGGCACGTCTCCACTTTGTGGTGTCATGTCTATTCAAGATATGACTAATTATCCCATATGTAATTCCATTCGATGAGGAATATGATTTAGCATCAAAATTTATTAATGCTTAGTCCTCTAATACATCAACAAAACAAAGACATTGTTAATCATTATTACTCCATATTCTGTAATATAGAAACAATACTTATATTAATTTTAGATCTGATATAAGTCTGAATTGCATTTACATGGCATCAGAGCCAAGTTAAGGAGGATCCAAGCAGTGATCGAACTTGAGATATTCAGATTTAAATCAAAGAACATCACATTCCTCTATGATGAGTGTAATCAGATTCGAAGATAGGCTAGAAGGAGGAAATAACTTCTCATCATGGAAGTTTAGGATTATGATGATATTAAAAGAGACTAAAGTTGAGTCATTTGTGAAAGAAAATAAAGTAGAACAGGAGAATGATCCTGAGAAGACGACATGGATTGAAGGAAATGAAAAGGCCATTAAAATCATAGTTGATGGAGTTAGAGATCATATCATGCCAATATTTACAAAACCTGAGACCACATATCATATGTTTAAGTCACTTGAAAGCACATACAAGATAAATAGTCCCAATAGGACCTTGGCTCTAAAGAGAGAAATCAATCATATATGTATGAACAAAGGAGAATCTATTATCACATACTTTATGAGAATATCTTCACTAAGGGATCAACTATCAACACTTGGATACAAGATTAAAAGTAAAAAGATAACAATTATTGCCTTAGATGGTCTACCAAATCCCTAGGAGACATTTGTTCAAGGCATTAGTGCAAGGTCTAAATTTCCAAAGTTTGACTGGCTAAGATCAGACTTCCTTCAAGAGGAATCGAGATAGACAAAGAAAGGATTCAATCAAAAGAACGTCGATGAAGATCTCCATGTCTTGAATGCAAATTATCACAAGAAAGGAAAGAAGAAGCACTTCAAGAAGAGGAAAAGCTACCATGGGAAGGGTTCATCCAAGAAAGATGTTTCACAAATCCAATGTTTCAGATGTGATCAGTATGGGTTCTATGCAGTCAAATGTCCTGATAGAACAAAGCAACAAGCATCATTTTAAAAAGTAGGAAAGTCTAAGACAAAGCATGAATCCAAGAAATATGTATTCTACTTTGTACTTTCAAACCAAGTATCAAATAAATCCAACACTTGGGTTATAGATAGTGGCTCATCAAGACACATCACTCAGTTCAAGTAACTCTTAGACTCCATGGTAGAAGAAAATAATGATGAAGTGACAATTGGAGATGGCTCTGCACATCCAGTCAAAGGTGTTGGAACATGTACCATGTAATGAGCCCAATTGGCTCTCAATAGAAAATTGATTTTTTTTCTAATTTTTCTTGCAGTTGTTTTGGTATTTAAAATAAAAATATTATTTTTTTAATAAATTCCCTCAATTGATGAAACAATACAACAAAAATTTAAAATCAACATAAGCTCCACTTTCTTACTTCATTAAACAATGTATAATTATCCAATACAATATGAAAATACATAATTAAAGGCAATATAGTTTGGGACCTGAACACTGAAATATGGTAACTTGAAGGTGAGACACAACCGAACACTTGAAGATGCCAGCTTTGTGAATGAGATTCCTTCTTGATAAGAAGCTCCTTACACCATCAACCAAACAACAAGGACTTACACTTTCAGCAACAACAAATCCAAGCCCCAAACTTCCAATCCACAGCCCTCACAAACAAAGTATGACCAACATTAAATTTCGTACGGTCCTTGCTGTAAATTGTACAACAACCATATCAAATTCTAATAATTAAAATCAAGCATCATATTAAATCATTAATCAATTGCCACTTAATGTTCATGGCAAATTGATGAGTTCTCTCCAAAATCTGACGACCAAACTCTTTGCAAACCCTTGCTTCCATGAAGAAATTTGATTTCTTCCTTGGACAAAAACTTCTTCACTTTTTCAATTTCAATAAAATGACATAAGGTGAATGAAAAAGCTCTTCATATTTTATTTATAAGCTTTTTAATGAAGGCTTCTCATCTACACTTTTTACTTAAGAGCCTTCTTCAACACACCATCGAATTATAACATATAATTGCATAGTTATTAAATTAAAGTAGACTTAATTTAATAACTTCAATTATAATGCAATGTTATAACAACTTATGACCATAACATCATGAATTCTAACATAGCATCCAAATCATACATTTCCCTGCCAGAAATAGCCATCTGACCAAAATAGACTTACTATAAATAGTAAATCTCTCAAACTGAAGATTCTGCATAAGGAACTCTGAATCATCTAAAACCTCTACCCAGGTGCTCTACCAAACATAGAAATACCCAAAATATTGCTTACTATAAATAGTAAGTCATCTAATCTAACCCCAATGAAGAGCAGACCTGGCAACTAGAACCTCCAGAGTGGAATCCAACCACTGGCTCTGCCAACTGACCCCTCTGACAACCTGATTAGCTTATGAGGGTCACCAAACTAAGCTAATCCCAAGAGTCTAAAAAATAGGGACATGACAGTCCTCCCTTCCCAAGATTGCTTGTCCTCAAGTAATCAGGAAAAACAAGCAACATCACAGCCCACCTGGATCCCAAGGATGGTCATGTATAATGTCCCTATCATCACCATACTCCTATGAAGAAATCATCAGCATCAACAGTACAAACAACAACATTTGAGATACTGCATTCAACACCCAAACTAAAGATGCTGCAACATGAACACCACGCAGAAGAAACTCAACCGAGAGTAACTCAACCAATAGACTGGACTTGCCCCTAGTCTTCAATGCAACCAAACCATCATAGCAGTCATCAAATAGATGCACTAAAGAACTCTACAACTGGTAGATGTCCTAAACATGAGGATCAAAAGTGAAACTATAAGAACTCCTCAGTGTGTACACCCCTATAAACTGCTCAACTAGGCCTAACTGGCCTCCTGTAAAATTTACTTGATAACCAGGTGTACTAATAGGATCCCAAACATCATCATCATCATCATCATCATCATCATCATCATCATCATCATCATCATCGTACAACACTTGAAAGGGATCATCACTAAGATCAAACAATGGATTTTCATAAGTCATAGTGATATCCATATCAAATAAAGGATTGTTCACCAAGTGAATTGATCGCATCTGCTAATATGAGCTAAAATACTACGAACTGTGAGAGACATGATGTGTAATCTTCTCTACCTGAATGGACTCATGTCTCTGAGAATCCTCACTATCTACTACAAAAAAGGACATAATGCATAGACACCCCTCAGCAAGACCTGGCAACACATACTCTCTGCCTCAGTACTCAAATTTCATCTACATTGGGCTCAAGCTAAGGAAAAAATCCTTAATCTCCTATATCCAATGCATCCCCAAAGCTACATCCATCTCTCCCAAATCAAGAACATAGAAATCAAATATCATCTCGTAATCACCAAGAAACAAAGAGAGATGACTGATGTATCTGGTACAAGTAAGGTTGTAGCCATCTACTACCCTGACTCTAAACCCTGCAAACTCCTCTACTTGAAGCCCACACTAATTAGCAACTCACTCATGAATAAAGTTTTGCATGGATCTGGTGTCCAACATAGAAACATAGGGTTTTCCTTCCACTAATCCCCTTAATTTGAAAGCAAAGGGAAGTGGCACAGAGGTGCAAAACACAATCAGAGATAGTTTGGCATCAGTACCAAACTCTAGAGTGACTCTCTACTCCTCAGAATCTAAACCAGTTGACTGATGAGAAGAATCAACCTCACTCTGACTAGAATAAACCAACATAGAGAGATTTTCCCTACTCTTAGGCCTCATAGGTTAAGAATTCTCTCTGTCATAAGGCTCTTTGCACCAATAGAAAAGCTACCTCCTCCTCAAATCCTCTTAGGTGGCATCATCAAGTCTACCTGCAAATTTCTTCCTATCAACAAATGGTGGAGGTACCTCTTATGTAGGAGGGATAATAAGACTAGGAGTAGACTTGCCTCATGAAATAGAAGGCTCAAGATTCCTTTCCTTCTTCATAGCATATCACAAAGTAGGTGGATCTAGGGACTTAACCCACCCCCTATTTGGCTCAGACAAACCCTCTATGAAAAGCATGAATCTCCTCCTCTTAGAGATGTCATAAACCATAACTGATAGGCATTGAAACTCACTGATAAAGGCCTCAAGGCCACTTTTCTACCTCAACTAAGCTAGCTCTCTGAAGTAAGTCTTAGGATCCTTCCTGTCAAACCGCTCTATCAGCCTATCAACAAACTCTTGGTACTCAATAATCTAATCATGATGCAGAGATACTAGCCCATGATACCACCGATCATGAGATACCCCATCTAGATGAAGAATTACAAATCATATAGGATTCTCCTTAGACATAGGATAAAGTGACAAGTATGTATCTAGCTTGTGGACCCATGCTCTAGCTGTCATCTTCCCACTTCTATTGAAGTGAGCTAGTGTCAACTTGCTGGTTGCCTACTTGAGATCATTCTGCCTAGGTCTCTGCCTCGTGTCAGGAGCTAGTCTACCTCTGGAATGCTCTCTTTTCTATGTTAGGTACCTATCAAAATTCATATTCCTTTTTATTGCCTCTAGAAGAGCATGCCACTTTGCAAAACATGCAACCATGTCATCAACGAATGGTGCTGGCTCTGTCTCTACACTAACTGCATCCAGCTCAGGCCTCAAGAAAGTAGGACAAAGAGGCCTATCATAAATACCTATATGGTCAGCTCTATAATAACACTTGTCATCTGGTTGTGACCTATGTGAGATGATTCAAACACTTCGTGCACCTCTATCTCTAGTACGATCACCTGCTAATGTGATACATTGAAGAGTTTCTGGAAGTTGTTGCAATACATTTGCAACATGATGCTGACTATCTGCTAAATTCCTAAAGGAATCTCTAGCCTCCTTGCAAACATCATTCCCAATGTTATTCCTATTCCTGTCTCTTTCTTGTTCAATCTATGGGCCCTATTCATTACCTTCGGGAGGTGGTGAAACTCTACCCCTGTGGGTATAGTGCACTCCGGATACAAATCTATTTTCCATTGCTTAAACCCTCATACCCTTTAGGATGGCAAGATTAGTGCTTTGATACCACTGTAATGAGCCCAATTGGTTCTCAATAGCAAATTGATGTTTTTTTCTAATTTTACTTGCAATTGTTTTGGTATTTAAAACACAAATATGATTTTTTTTATAAATTCCCAATTGATGAAACAATACAAAAGAAATTTAAAATCAACATAAGCTCCACTTTCTTACTTCATTAAGAAACTTATAATTATCCAATACAATCTGAAAATACATAGTTAAAGGCAATATAGTTTGCCACCTCAAAACTGAAATATGGTAACTTGAAGGTGAGATGTAGCCAAACACTTGAAGGTGCCAGCTATGAGTGAGATACCCTCTTGCTAAGAAACTCCTTACACCATCAACCAAACAACAAGGACTTACACTTGCAGAAGCAATAAATCAAAGCCTCAAACTTCCAATCTGCAACCCTCACAAACAAAGTACAGCCATCATTATATTCCATACAATCGTTGCTAGAAATTGTATGACAACCATATCAAATTCTAATAATTACAATCCAGCAGCATATTAAATCATTAATCAATTACCACTCAATTCTCATGGAAAATTGATGAGTTCCAAACTATGAAGACCAAACTCTTTGCAAACCCTTGCTTCCTTGAAGAAATTGGATTTCTTCCTTGGACAAAAACTTCTTCACTTTTTCAATTTCAATAAAATGACATAAGGTGAATGAAAAAGCTCTTCATGTTTTATTTATAAGCTTTTTAACGAAGGCTTCTCATTTAAACTTTTCACTTAAGTGCCTTCTTCAACACACCATCGAATTATAACATATAATTGCATAGTTATTAAATTAAAGTAGACTTAATTTAATAAACTCAAATATAATGTAATGTTATAACAACTTATGACCATAAAATCCTGAATTCTGACATAGCATCCAAATCATACACTACCCTGCCAGAAATAGCCATCTGACCAAAATAGACTTACTATAAATAGTAAATCTCTCAAACTAGAGATTTTGCATAAGGAACTCTGAATAATTTGAAACCCGTGCTTAGGTACTCTACCAAACATAGCAATACCTGAAATATCACTTACTATAAATAGTAAGTTATCTAATCTAACCCCAATGAAGAGAAGACCTAGCAACTAGAACCTCTAGAGTGGAATCCAACCATTGGATCTTCCAACCAACCCTCTCTGACAACTTGATTAACTTACGAGGGTCACCGAACTAAGCTAATCCAAAGAGTCTGAAAAATAGGGACATTACATACCATCAAATTAAAGTCTGGTATCTCTATTCAACTCATCAGAGTATTGTTTGTACTAGGTATCAAGAGGAACTTGGTTTCCATATCTGCACTTAAAGACAATGGATATAGGGTTACCTTCATGGATACTAAAGTGTTGGCATGGAAAAAGAATTCTACTATTAAGAAGGCTCCAACCATAGGTTATAGACAAGGATATCTATATGAATTATGCACTGAACCAAATCTTGCCCCAATTCATGAAATTGTAGACTCTAATCAAATATGGCACATGAGATTATGACACCTTCATTTATGTTCCCTATCTTCTATGGAAAAACTAGTCACAGGTTTACCTAAACTCAAACAATATCATTCAGGGGCATGTAAGGGGTGTGCCTTAGGGAAAAACACAAAAGGGTATTTCCAAAGTAGTTTTAGTAAAACAAATGATGTATTAGAATTAGTCCACTCACATTTATGTGGATCCATGTCTATACCTTCTTTAAGGGGTTTCCTATATTATATAATTTTTGTTGATGACTTCTCCATAAATACCTAGATCTATTTCCTCAAATGTAAAGAATTCGACGAGATCCGTAGAAGGTTTAAGGAATTCAAATCCCTTACAGAAAAATCTTCTAAGAGGAAAGTTAAAACATTAAAGATAGATAATGGGAGAGAATACACATCAGATATTTTTAAATAATTTTGTAAAATGCTATGATTAAGAGGGAGTTCATTGTACCCTACAACCCTCAACAAAATGAGGTTGCTGAAAGGAAAAATATAACCATTGTAGAAGCTTCTAGAGCAATGTTACTTGATCAAAACATAGAAACATCACTTTGGGTAGAAGCCTCTAGTACTACTATCTACATACAAAATAGATGTCATCACACCCATATTGATGAAAAAAATCTTGAAGAAGCTTTCACTAGTGTAAAACTAGACATCAGTCAATTGAGGATATTTGGTTGTCTTGTCTACATTCATGTTCCCAAAGAGAAAAGAACTAAGCTAGAACCTTATGGGAGAAAATGTATTTTTGTAGGCTATAGTGAAACCTCAAAAGATTATAGAATATATGTGTCTGGTCAAAGAAAAATTGAACTAAGTAGAGATGTGATTTTTGAGGAAGACATAGCTTTTAAAAGAGCTATAAATTCTATTGGGTCAGAAATTCAAACTTTCCCCACAGAACTAGAAGAGGATCCTGCTCCTGAGATTCAGAGGGAGTATCCTGAGGAAGAAAGAAATGAATAACAAATCACATAATTGGAAAATCCTAAGAAGAGACCACTTCGGGCTACTAAGATGATGGAAGAAGAAAAACCTTATGCAACTCTATTAGGGACTTTTAGAGAGAGTAAAAGACCTAGGATATTCTCTAGTTATGTAGCTTTGATGAGTGAATTCATCAAATCAGAACTTGTTAATGTTACAGAAACTCTCTAGTGCTAGGTATGGAAGGATACCATGAAAAAGGAGTATCAATCCATCTTGAAGAATGATTTGTGAGAGATATTACCTAGGCAAAAAGAGAAATCTATTGTTTCTTCCAAGTGGCTATTCAAAATCAAGCATGTTGCAGATGGTAGTATAGAAAAACACAAAGCAAGATTTGTAGCCAGAGGTTTTTCACAAAAGGAGGGAATTGACTATGAAGAAACCTTTGCACCAATTGCACGATATACCTCAGTCAAAGCAATCCTAGCCATTGTAGCAACCAAAGGATGGAAAGTTCATCAAATGGATGTAAAAATTACATTCTTAAATGGGACTATTGAAGAAGAGGTCTACTTAGAGCAACCTGAAGGATTTGAGATCCATAATGCAGAATCACATGTGGGTAAATTAAAGAAAGCCCTGTATGGACTTAAACAGGCTCCCAAAGCCTAGTATGAAAGAATTGATAGTTACCTCATGGGATTAGGCTTCTCAAAGAATGATGCAGACCCAAATCTCTACTTTAAGAAAAAAAAGGTGATATGTTAATATTGATATTATATGTTGATGATTTTTTGATTACAGGAGAGGATCACCTTATTGATCAGTGTACGAAGGATCTAGCCTCATAATTGTATATGAAGGACTTAGGTCTATTACACTACTTCCTTGGATTAGAAGTTTGGCAGAAATCATATGGCATTGTTCTAAATCAAGGGAAGTACACCATTGATATATTTAAGAGATTTGGAATGATGAACTATAGATCTATGTCATCTCCCATGAAAACTATTTTCAATCAAGATTGCACCTTTAGCTTTGATAATGAAATATAGCTATCATGTTGAAACATGGGAACTCTCTCGGGTGGTGGGTTGTCCTAAAATGAGAGAAGAATCTCCGTAAGATAGGCCGGTTCCTAAGAAGTGATCACCTAAAACTATATGTGTATGTCGAGGTAAATGAATGAGAAAAATATGAATACCTAAAAAATAAATGAGGTGATGCACTAAATAATTTGTATGTAACTTTGAATGAATCAACATGACTCACAAAAGATATTGATGGCTCTTAATACTCAAACAAACATGCAATTACAACAATGATTCTATGCAAGGACCTGGAATCTTTTTGCTTTGAAAGGGAAATTAGGCTTCACCAATTTTCTGCAAAAGAGTTAGGACACAAACAAAGACCTATAATAAAAACTATAAAAATTTGAATATGCAATAAGGAATATAGCTTAAATGAAGGATAAGACAACATAAAAGAAAGAAAATCCACAATATTGCACTCAAACCAATGAGAAGGAACCAGTGTATCAATATAATCAATGCTGAAAAATCTTTTCTACAAAAATGCCCTTACAATTTTCTCACAAGGATGCAATGTGCAAAATGTGTGAGCCCAAAAAGAAGGTCATTCAAATAAGATCAAAATACAATGATATAGGCTATAGATCTCCAAGGGTCGGATGCATGAGAAAAACCCATAAAATCAGGAACTAAACAGTCATAAATTGAAGTCTAAGTGCTCCTCTAACTCCACCAAGCTACGTCCAACTGAAAATCCACTCAAAACTACCCCAAAGCTACTCTAAATCTTCAAAAACCATGCAGAAATTATTGGCATGGAACCATGAGAAAACTATTGGAAAGGTCTCCCAACTGATGATGAATTGATGGCTATCTCCAAAACACCTCCAAAGTGCCAAAAATAGGCCCAAACTGCCTAATAACTATGATGAACTATAACTGATTTGGAACCAGAATGAAGAATCTATAATTCAAGATTACTAAGGAGTTGATGATTAGATAATGCAAGATGATTTAATCAGTATTATGTTGTCATTGATGTCAACTAGCTTGACAGTACTTATCTTGTAAGTTACTATACTGACACATCTGAAGGAAGGTGAAAGAGATGAAGAACGTAAATATCTACATGAGGAAGATGTATATGTCAGATGAGGATAAGGAATACACTGAGTAACTTGTTGATGAGTCTATGACTTGATGGAATTGGCTTCATTATGTTGCATTCATCTATGATGAAGAATAGAGATGAAAGACACAAAGCAGTGTTGTCGGTAAATGAAAGCATTTCAGTATACACTAACGGAGTGTAGTGTATACCGAGCACAATGTTAACTGAGATTGTGTTCACTGACACATTTCTTTGTTAACTAAGAAAAATAGAAAGGAATTAAATCATCAGTTTAGCCGATAAAGTGATGAGCTGTAAAGTGTATGAAATCAAGGTAATAGATAAGGTTTGTTATGAAGATCAATGGCTAACATAAATCAAAAGGATCTAATGGAGAAGATTGAAATGTGTTACTAACACATCAGTCGAGGAAGCCTAAAGTGACAAAATCCAATGGAGGAGAAGAAAACATTTTACATGTTTATATAAGAGACTAAAGATTTCATAATGAATATGCCGGAAGAAGAAGAAACTACAGAATTATCGCGTGAAGAAGTTTTCATGCATTCTGATCATACTGGTTAATAAGAACTGAGCTACAAAAAAGTTACAGAGCTACAAAGAGTAATTACCGATGGATAGTAAGTTAATACATTGTTGAATTTGAAGTGTTATATTGATCAGAAGGATTTGTATGAGCTAAATATTGATTTGTAAATCTGCAATTGAAGTTGTATTAAGGAAGATCATCTACTGTTACATATTTAACCATTATACACAGTCAAATCTCTTATCTGAGTGGACTAAGAAAGTCTTATGATGTCTCATTCATAGAATGAACATTGTTATCCTGTCAACCCTAGAGTGACTGCTAGTTGGACGATAACTTCTAGTCTAAAATCCTCTAACAAGGTCACACCTAATAGTGTGTTTGTAACCTTTAACAGGGTTGGGTCTTCACTGACCTCACTTCAGAAGAGTGAATATTTTTGGGTTTCCGGTCCTAGGTGGTTTTTCCCTTCATAGGGTTTCCATGTTAAATCTCTTGTGTTATGTGTTGATTTTGATATTTGTTTGTTATCATTCTTTGCATATTACATGTTAGATTTGATCGGTAACTACTATAAGTTTTAGACTAACAATCGGTAAAAGCACGGATAGTGAAAGTATTTTATCTTTACTGAGTAGCATAAATTGAAGTATTTGTTTTGGATTATACATTTTGATTTGGGACAGTGTTTAACTGATTCACCCCCCTCTCAGTTATTTCCCACAATTGGTATCAGAGCTTTGGTTCCTTAGAATAGAGTTTTAAGGACTTCAGCAAAAAGGTCTCAAGATGTATAAGAGGGAAGTGCCAAGACTGAACAAAGAGAACTTCGCAGCATGGCAAAGCTAGATGAAGCTGCACATATCTAGAATTGGGAATTCTGCACTATAATTGATGGAGAATGGCTACATTGCACTGCCCACTGGTCCCTTAACCCTTGATCAACTGAGAGACATGCATGAACACAATATTTCTATGATGGAACTTGCTACTACCTGTATCGATGCTGAATTTGAAGATATTAAGGGATGCACTACTGCCAAAGCCATGTGCGATAAGCTAAATTTGATATACAGTGGAGATTTGAATGTTAAGAGAGCCAGAGTAGAAAGTCTAAGAGATCATTTTGATGATATGAAGATGAAAGAAGGTGAGAACATTGTGCAATACACAAATAGACTGAAAGAATTAGTACATGCTATTAGAGCATTTGATGGAGTTATTGATGATGAAACAATTATAAGTAAGATTCTTGGAACTTTTTTACTAGTATATGCGATCACGATCTCTGCAATTCATGAAACAAGGGTTGTATCCAATCTTACCCTTGACACACTGATCGGTAAGCTTACTCCCTTTGAATTAAACAAATTTGACAACATTATTGTTCCTTCTATTGAATCTTCTTTCATGTCTTCTTTGAAGATTAGTAAGTCTAGCAAGAAAAATAAGAATGATGATAGTGATAGCAATACCGATGATGAACTTGATGAGCTTGAAGCTCTTATGGCTAGAAGATTACCCAAAGGAAAAGGAAGATATAGAGGTAAGCTACCTTCGGCATGCTTTAATTGTAAAGAGGTTGGCCACATTGCTCCCAGATGTCCACAAAAGAGAGGTGATGATAGATCCAAAAACCGATTGGAAGGAAGCTATGGGAGAAGAGTCAATAGAGGCTACTGATACAACAACAGAGATAACCAAGATAGTTATGACAAAGGAAAAAAGGTATGTTACGAAGCTAAAGATATTGAATCTGAATCTGACATTGATGATGATGTAGAAGTAGTATTTGTTGCTATGAAAGATGATTCAAATGAAGAAGAGAAACATGAAGAGACAACACTGATCTCTAGAGTAGACAAAAATGATACATGGATCATAGACAGTGGTTGTACACATCATATGACTGGTGATGTAGAGAAATTTGATCAACTTGATGAATACAATGGAGGATCTGTGAGAATGGGCAATGATGCACCTTGTATGGTAAGAGGTAAAGGTTCACTTATGATCAGTGACATAATAAAATGTGAAAATGCATATTGGGTAGATGGACTGAACTATAATTTGTTAAGTGTGGCACAGTTGAAAAATTTAGGCCACCGACTTGCTTTTGAGAGCAAAAATGTTAAAATCTATGATGATGGAGGAAGACTTGTTAGAACTGGTACACAATCCAGAGGTAACCTATTTTATCTTGATATTGATCAGTCTTCTTGTTTAATAATGAAGGATGAAGATGCATGGTTGTGGCACAAAAGATTATGTCATGTGAATTTTGAGAACATGATCAAGATTAGTAAAAAGAAAAGAGTTAGAGGTTTGCCTAACTTGTCAAAACCAGATCATGCTATGTGCCATGAATGTCAGAAAGGTAAGATGACTAAGTCTAGTTTCAAAAGTAAAGACTACTCAACAAAGAAGATACTTGAGTTAGTTCATACCGACCTATGTGGTCCTATGAGAACTTAGAGTTGTTTTGGTGATAGATACTTTATACTTTTTGTTGATGACTATACTAGACTGATGACTGTTATGTTCTTGAAAGAGAAATCTGAAGCTTTTAAAATTTTCAAATGGTATAAAGCTAAGGTAGAAAAAGAGACTGGAAAGGAAATTAAATGCTTAAGATCTGATAGATGAGGTGAATTTATCTCTGATGAATTTACTAATTTCTGCAATGAGCATGGTATTAAGAGATAGGTCTCTGCACCGAGGACACCTCAACAAAATGGCATTGCTAAAAGAAGAAATAGGTCAATCATTGATTGTGCTAGGACACTGATGATACAAAAGAATGTTGCTCAGACATATTAGAGAGAAGCTGTCAGCACAACTGTATATGTTCTTAACTAAGTACAACTCAAAAATAACACCAACTAGACACCTTATGAGCTATGGTTTGGACACAAACCTACTGTAAGTTATTTCAAAAAATTTGGAAGCAAATGCTTTATTCTAAAAGATGAGAGAAATGGAAAATTTGATTCTAGAGGAGATGAAGGAATATTCTTAGGATATTCTACCAAGAGTAAAGCATACAAATGTCTGAATAAGGTTACAAATAAGATATTTGAAAGTACTAATGTTTGTGTTGATGAGTTTGATGACAAGAACACAAAGGATAGTAGAAAGGAACCAGAAGACTATAGTAGATTCACTTACATTGAACATCCAGAGTATCAACTGAAACCGCAACTTGTGATAACCGATCAGCAGATAAATAACCCTAAGGAACAGGAAGAGGAAACCGATGAACAAAATGGAGCTATCGAGCAAGCTAATGAACTTGAAAAGGATGAAAAAGAAAGAAGAGATGGAATACTGGCTAGATTTTTCAGAAGATATCATCTTGAGATACAAATTATTGGAGACAGACAAGATGAAATGAAAACTAGGAGCAAAGCAAGACAAGGTACATGTCTAGTTTGTGAATTTGAACCAAAAAATGTGAAAGTTGCATTAGAGAATGAGGAATGGATTAATGCAATGACCGAGGAAATAGAGAAAATAGAAAAGAAAAAAACTTGGAGCTTAGTACCCTGACCAAAGGACAAAAATGTTATTGATAATAAATGGATATTCAGAAACAAGCTGAATGAAAATGGTGAAGTTACAAGAAATAAAGCCAGATTGGTATGCAAGGGATATGCATAGGAAGAAGGCATTGACTATGGTGAAACATTTGCACCTCTTTCTGGATTAGAAGGAGTTAGAGTGCTACTTTCATATGTTGCAGACAAAAAATTCAAAGTCTATCAAATGGATGTAAAGTCAACATTTCTGAATGGTATACTTGAAGAGGTCTACATAGAACAACCGGAAGGATTTGTTGATCCAGACAACAAAGACATGGTATGTAGATTACATAAAGCTTTATATGGATTGAAGCAAGCACTGAGAGCTTGGTATGAAAGATTACATACTTACTTGCTAAGTATTGGATTTGTTAGAACAAGTGAAAACAATAATCTGTATATGAAAGGTAACACTGGTGACACTATTCTTATTGCTGAGATATTTGTGGATGATATTATTTTTGGTGGACAAGATCATATATGCAAAGCCTTTGCTGATGAAATGCAAAAAGAATCTAAAATGTCTATGTTTGGAGAGATTAAGTTCTTTCTAGGACTACAAGTGATTCAGTAGAGTGATGGGATATTCATCACACAATCTAAATACATAAAGGAAGTATTGAAGACATTTGGCATGGAAGATGCTAAACCTGTGGGAACACTGATGGCTACTGGATGTAAATTGACAAAGGAGGATGAAACTATAGAGGTAAACTAGACACTTTACCGATCCATGATTGGTAAACTAATGTATGTAGTTCACAGTAGACCAAATATAGCACATGTTGTGGGAATTGTTGCTAGGTTTTCTGCTAACCCTAGGGAATCACACATGATTTCTACTAAAAGAATCTTAAGATACCTAAAAAAGATAGAAGACTATGGCATTTGGTATCCTAAGGAAGGATAGTTTGAGTTGAAGGTATACACCGATGTTGATTGGGCTGGAAATGTAGATGATAGAAAAAGCACCACCAGAGGAGCATTTTTCTTTGGTGAAAGACTTGTAACCTGGACAAGTAAAAAGTAGGCTTGCATTTCTCAGTCAACAATAGAAGCATAGTATGTTGTTGCTGCTACAAATTGCTCAAACATTGCATACATCAAGCAAGTGTTGGAGGGAATGAATGAGGTAATCACTGACCCGGTGATTATATACTGTGACAACACTAGTGCCATTAACATTTCGAAGAATCTAGTGATGCACTCTAAGACTAAGCATATATCAATTAAGTATCATTAATTAAGAGAACAAGTGTAGGAGAAGCAAGTGAAGTTAGAGTTTGTTACATCTAAGGAACAACTTGCAGATATCTTTACAAAGCCTCTACCGAAGGACACATTTGAATACTTGAGGACTAGACTTGGGGTCCATTCCCTGTAGATCGGTCACTAAGGTGATCTGGATGTTGCATTAGCCAAAACATGTCAGAAGATCATTCATGTTGATGCAGCATAGTTCACACTTTGACTCATGTTCAAGGTTGTGATTAAGTTTGGAGAACTGAAATAGATTAAGATATCAGTATACAGAGATACAGAGAATGTAATGAACAACAGAGCTCTTTAGTATTATAATGCTTATTTGTTTATTTGTTTCTTTGGCATTTTTTTCAAAGGGAGAGATAAATAATATGAAAGGGAGAGATAAATAATATGAAAGGGAGAGATAAATAATATGAAAGGGAAAGATAAATAAAGGGAGAGAAACAACACCGATGAGAACTATCTAAGGGAGAGACAATCTAAATAGAAGCAGGAACAAGAGAACTGAAAAGATCACATTTGATGACAAGCATTACAGCATTACAAATGTTGAGTAACATAGTGATTAAACATATTAAGTCTATTTGACTTACAACATTTGTTTACAGAGTTGTAGAATACATGTTTGGTATGTGTATGGTACATTTCATATTACTTGAGTTGCCATCAATGCCAAAGGTCGAGATTGATGAACTACAACTGATTTGGAACCAAAATGAAGAATCTATAATTCAAGATAACTAAGGAGTTGATGATTAGATAATGCAAGATGATTAAATCAGTATTATGTTGTCATTGATGTCAACTAGCTTGACAGTGCTTATCTTGTAAGTTACTATACCGACACATCTGAAGGAAGGTGAAAGAGATGAAGAACATAAATATCTACATGAGGAAGATGTATATGTTAGATGAGGATAAGGAATACACTGAGTAACTTGTTGATGAGTCTATGACTTGATGGAATTGGCTTCATTACGTTGCATTCATCTATGATGAAGAATAGAGTTGAAAGACACAAAGCAGTGTTGTCAGTAAATGAAAGCATTTCAGTATACACTGATGGAGTGTAGTGTATACCGAGCACAGTTTTAACTAAGCTTGTGTTCATTGACGCATTTCTTTGATAATTGAGAAAAATAGAAAGGAATTAAATGATCAGTTTAGCTGATAAAGTGATGAACTGTAAAGTGTATGAAATCGAGGTAACAGATAAGGTTTGTTATGAAGATCAATGGCTAACATAAATCAAAAGGATCTAATGGAGTAGATAGAAATGTGTTACTGACACATTAGCTGAGGAAGCCTAAAGTGGAAAAATCTATGAATATGATTAAGTGACAAAATCCAATGGAGGAGAAGAAAACATTTTACATGTCTATATAAGAGACTAGAGATTTCATAATGAATATGCCGGAAGAAGATGAAACTGCAGAATTATTGTGTGAAGAAGTTTTCATGCATTCTGATCATACTAGTTAATAAGAACCGAGTTGTAGAACAGTTACAAATCTACATAGAGTAATTACCGACAGACAGTAAGTTAATACATTATTGAATCTGAAGTGTTATATTGATCAGAAGGATTTGTATGAGCTAAATATTGATCTGTAAATCTGCAATTGAAGTTGTATTAAGGTAGATCATCTACTATTACATATTTAACCATTGTACATAGTCAAATCTCTTAACAGAGTGGACTAAGAAAGTCTTATGATGTCTCATTCATAGAATGAACATTGTTATCCTGTCAACCCTAGAGTGATTTCTGGTTGGATGATAAATTCTAGTCTAAAATCCTCTAACAAGGTCACACCTAATAGTGTGTTTGTAACCTTTAACAGGGTTGGGTCTTCACCGACCTCACTTCAGAAGAGTGAATATTTTTGGGTTGCCGGTCCTAGGTGGTTTTTCCCTTCACAGGGTTTCCAAGTTAAATCTCTTGTGTTATGTGTTGATTGTGATATTTGTTTGTTATCATTCTTTTCATATTACATTTTAGATTTGATCGGTAACTACTATAATTTTTAGACTAACAATCGGTAAAATCACAAACAATAAAAATATTTTATGTTTACTAAGTAGCAGAAATTGAAGTATTTGTTTTGGATTATACATTTGATTTGGGACAGTGTTTAACTGATTCACCCCCCTCTCTGTTATTTCCAACATAACTGATCATGAACATGAAACTCTCACTTGAGTTAGCATGGAATGAGCAGCCAACTGAAATGGTAACCCTAGACAAGCACGACACAACCTAAAGCCAACTCCTTGGCCAAACCTCTTAACTGCACTTGAATAATTAATAATTTCTTCCTTATAATAATGTCAAAATATTATTATTAATCACAATAAATGTGCAACAAAAAAAAACCCTCTCTAAGACTAATCTTTTATTTGATTATTTATCAACTATTATTTGAATATGTTTTAATGTATTTAATTTTAGGAACAAATAATCAACTCATTTGTTCAAAAATTAAATATATTAAACTATAGTCCAACAAAACTTATTAAATCAATAAAAGGCTTTGATCTATTTATTTACTATTTAAATACGTACTTCAATATACTTTTATTTAAAACAAATAGTTTAACACTACTTATTTTAAATTAAGTATATCAAAGTTTTTATTTAAATACTAAATAAATAAATCGAAGTAAAACACAAAAAAGATGAAACAAAATTATATTTAAATTTAAAAAATAATAAGTATAAATAAAAGTAATGAAATACTTATATTTAACAAACATTATTAAAAATGATATTGTTTACATTAAATATCTCATTATTTTAAAATAATAATATAATTTTTTTTCTATTAATTAAATCTTAATAAATAATATATTTACATTAAAATTTAAATTTATAAATTAATGAATATCATATAATATATTCATTAACTTAAAAATCTAAATTATGATATTAATAATATTCTTTCATATTAACTTAAGACATCTAACCTAAGGCATTCGACACTTGCCCAAGGGAAAAGAGACAAAACCTAAACTACGGCAGTGTTTTGAGATGAGGCACAGGAGATATACGGTAAAATTACCCTAAAAACATTTTACTTTGACTCATTCTCTTTTGCTGCTACTGCTCACTTTCTCTTGCTGCCGCCATTTTCTATGAGGTTTTGAAGTTCTGTTGCTTTGTTCTCTCCCATTCATTGTTGCCACTATGAAGGTGCTTGTTTTAATGGCACCATATAGTGGAGATCTCTGCTCCTTTCTTTAGCTATTGCCGTGGATTCTGAAATGATAACCATTTACTGCATTTTCCATTCCTTGGTGTGGAATCATGCTATCGTTTTGCTTAAGGGTTTTGGAGATAAAAAATGTTTGAGAGGCTGTTGCTTTCAGTATTGGACACACCACTTTGACTGTTATCTCTTACGACCATTTTGGGTGCATAATTGGTAATTTGACCCTCTTTAAATTCATTGCATATTTACTGTGAATGTAGCCTCCATTTACTTCACAGCTTGGTTCTTTCATGTTTGAATGGCTGCAATTCTTTGACATTTCTTTTCTTAGGGTTTGAAAGGAAAAACACTACAGAGGGTATTCTTTACAAATTCATGGTTTCTTTGTCTTACCGTTGAGCTGCACCTTGCTCCTATGAGTGTGGATATGGTTGAATCTAAATTTTTTACTTTAAAATAAAATACTGTATCAACTTTCTTCCTCAAGCACTTGAACGTTGATGCACAATTTTTTGGTTTCTTGGCATCTTTGTTTCTTTTCTTTGTTGTGGGTTTCTTCCTTAAGATACTGCTTATACACTTCACAAAGAAAACCCTATGTAGCATTGTCCCATTTATAAGGTACACCTGAACCACCTTTTACTATAAAAATTAATATTCATTAAAAGTCATCAAGTTGACTTCAACTGCATCTTGATCAATTCGGCACCCTCTCTTCTGACAATGAAAAATCACAACTCCTTGCAGAGAGAATCACACGAGCAATTCTAACTTGCAACATAATTTCTTCATGGACTACCTTTGCATCTTCTGATGCTGGAACATTTTTACTGTCATAAATTTGAGACTTATCATGGTGTTCCAACTCTCTGATTTTACTGCATGATTCTTGATTACCACACAATACACTTCAAGATTAAATTTCCAGAACATGTAACTCTTTGTGAAAGATAATTTTTTCATACTTATCACAATTGTCCACTTCTAAGCTTGGTAAATAACTAAGGATGCTTAACATATCTTCAAATTTCATAGTCAATTCAGTTACAATCCCTAATGCTGAACACCATCATATTATTACTGTTTATGGATCATTTGAGTTTTGTTTTGATTTGATAGTTATAATGAATGCTAATGCAGACCACATTTAAACTTTGGGAAATCTATAATCCTCCATGAAAATTGTATATCTTCTACCCACTAATGAGATGATGCAACACCATTATTAATGTTTCCTTGAATGATTGTCATCATTAACTCCTAGCTAATTGCCTTTTAATACACTTTGACTATTATGATATGAAGAAACCTAAAAAATACTTCCATACACATGTAATTTTAACTTATTGATGGCATGACTATGTGAATGTGACTTCTCTCCTTCATACTTCCTTGTTGGTTGGATTTTTATGACTTTTGAAAGTGCCTCCAGGAATGTTCTGATCTCTTTGTTGTTCACTCCTGGTAACATGATGATCTTAATGTATCATATAGCTGTAAATATTTTGTAACTAAAAGTTGTTGCTCAAATTTTCTTATAAGATACATTGTTCTATTGGTTTTTCTTGACATCACTGGTCCTTCTCATTTGTATTTTCTATTTTGAACTTTTTTAGTGTCATGGTCCTCATTTTTTGATTATAAATCTATTATATATTTCCATTGCAACATAGATGTAACATGAAACACTCAGATATCCCAAATGATCTTTCTATAGAAATCTTTCATATTGTTTCTCCTTATTTGATTTATTGTGATGGGCACTTGAAAAATATGTTATCTCATGATTGTGGTACCATTACATAATATTTCCATAAATAAGACAGCTATTTGATATTTTCATTCTAAAAATGTTAACTGTAGAAGTATTTTGATTCAAAAGTAGGACCTCTTCTTTCACTATCTTTTCATATGACTGGCATGCATTCTTGAATTCAAATCTGATTTTAATATGACTGCAAAATATTATTTCTTGTAGCAATATATAAAGATGATTACTTCTTGAAGCAATCTGTGATATAGGTAGAATATAATAAATCCTTGTAGCAATTAATGACTAATTTTTATTGAGTTGAAAGGTTTCATGATGAAATGTCATGTCCCTTCAATAGCTAATCTTTGAAAGCTCCATGATTTGATTGAAAGGTTTCATATATGTAGTTAATGTATATCCCTATAACAATCTCCTCAAACCTTTAGTCTTTGCCCCTACCTGATTTGACCAGAAGGTTTCATGCCTGTAGTTTATTCATGTCTCTTCTATGATCTCCTCAGTATCTTCAAATAGCTACATTGGTTCAATTGGAAGGTCTCATACCTATAATTAATGCATGTCCCCTCAACAGTATCCCCAAAATCTTCATACTTGTATCTACACAAAACACAAACATTGTTAAGAAATAAAGTGGTTCCAGTCATGTAATCATTCCTTCCAGCAGCTCCTCTTTATGCATTCTGATTTACATTTCTATAAATGTATGAAAATAAATAGGTAGAGTGATAGGATTAAATTGTCCATTCCTTAGTTCACATGAACTGACCCATTTCTCTTTCTTCTTTTGCAGGACTACTTGGGATGCAGAACCCAGATTGAATCAAATAGCAACCTTCAACGAAAACATTAGGCAATGGGGGGCCTAACCCTATCTTCCAATTGCTTATTTTATTGAAATTACAAAGATGTAATAATAGTTTTAATTTTCATCATTTAAGATTTGAATGCATGCTTGCATTAGCCTAAGCCACGAGATGTGTGGCTGCATAAATAAATGCATTTTCATAACTATATATCTCAAAAATGCACTTTTAGTTTATAATTTTGATAGAAACCACTACTTGCGTGGATAATTTCATTGCTATACCTTTATTGTCTGAAATGAACACATATCTTCTTCCTTTCTATTTCAGCTTAAACAATTGTACTTTTCTCAAAATATGATTCTTTAGAAATTAGGGCAGCAAAATGTAACTTCTAAGATTTTTTAAATGAAACCAGAAATGAACTAGCAATTGAGAATCAATCTGATTACTAAGTGCAATTAATTATAATAGGCCATTTGATCAAGTAAAATGAACTTATTTCACTAGAAACTAAGTGATGATTACAACCCTGCCAATTAGAACAAGTGTAGTGAAAATTGGTAACATAAACAAATCTTCATAAATTGAAGGAAGCAACAATAGATTCTCAGTTAGCAGATCCAACCCTCTATAGGCAGATGATTGGATCTATGATGTACTTTGTCAACACCAAATCATATATCTATTATGCAGTGAATGCCTTGAGTCAATTTATGTGTGAGCCCAAGGAGATACATCTTATTGTTGTGAAGCACATAATGAGGTACCTTCAAGGCACTCTTGATTATGGCTCAAATATGGAAAGGTTGATTTAGATATTCATAGATTCATAGATTTAGATTGGGTTGGAAGCATTACTGATCAGAAGAGAACCTTAGGATGTTGCTTCAATTTAGGGTTGGCTATGATATCATGGATAAGAATCGTGGATAAGAAGAAAACAATCTTTAGTGGCTTAGAGTTCTAAAAAATCTGAATACATTGCAGCTTCTATGGCTGCAAGAGAAGAAGTATGGCTCATAAAATTGCTTATGGGATTATTTGGTGAGCCTTTGAAACCTACTATTATCCATTGTGATAATCAGAGTTGTATTAAGATTTTAGTGAATCTTGTATTTCATGATAGATCTAAACATATAGAGATTCCTTATCACTATGTGAGAGACATGGTAGAAAGGAATGTGATTCAGTTGGAGTACATCAGTACAAAAGATCAAAAAACATATATTCTTACCAAACCTCTCTCTAGAGTGAAAGTTGAACACTTGAGGACAAATCTTGGTATGATTGAAATGTAAATTTTCAAATTTGATTTGTACTAATTCATTAAAGATGTTTAGTGTGTAAAATTCTTTTATCATATGTGACTCTGTGACTTTATGCCCCCCCCATCCTATGCACATTTCTAAAAGGTGATAACTTTTTAGATAATGAACACTTGTATTTAACATTGTAAGGTGACAATCTTGTAATGTTTAGTGGATCATTTGATTGATATCATGTAACTTGATATCATTATTATTCATGGATTTTCCATTATTTGTTATGGTAGACATTATGTGACTTAATGTCTGTGCACATACCATAACTAGGATATATGAGGAGAATGTAATGTTCTCGAGTATATTATATCCTTTAGTATCATGAGATAGGTGATACTTTGTATCACGAGTTAGGTGATACTTCATATCGCATGTTATGTGATATGTGATTACTTATATCACGAGTTGTGTGATATATCTGATAATGTACAACTGATTGAATATCTTGATGGAATGAATGGACAAGTAAAAGATAGTGTTTGAAGGTCACTGAGCTACTAAAGTGATATATAAGGCAATTAAATCAGTCAATGTATTGTCATTGATGTCAACTAGTTTTGATTGTACTTATCATGATGGTAACAAACATCTGAAGAAGAATATGGTAAAGGAATGAGATATCTACATGAAGATGAGAAGGTTATGAAAGATATGGCTATGGTATACATTGGGTAACTTATTAATGAGTCTATGGTATCATGTTGTTGACTTGATTGTATTACATGATTTTGTTATGTATTGAAGATCAAAACTAAACAAGTTTATGTGGTCGGTAATTAAAGATTTTTGTATACACTAAGCTAGTGTAGTGTATACCAAGTATAATATTAACTGAGAAGGTACTCACCAACAAATTCTGTATTGACCAAGTGAAAGAAAAAAATAAATTTTATAACAACCGACTAAATTGATGAGCTGAACAATTGCTTATGATTCCGAGGTAGAAGATAAAGTTTGTTATGAGGATCTAATGGTTGACAAAATTCAAGATTGATCAAATGGAGAAGAATGAAACGTGTTATAGACACAACTATGGAGGAAGTTTGAAGTTGAAAAATGAATGATGGAGATTAAGAGGCAAAATATAATGGATGAGAAGAAAATAGTTTATGACATCTATTTAAAGAGACATGAGATTCATTATTGAGTATGGGATTATTGACACTGTAGGAGAGTTCACGTGAAAGGACTATTTTCATGCACTTCTGATCAAACAAGTTATAGACAGAACTGAGCTGAACTGCAGACATTACCGAGCATGAGATAAGCATACACCGAGTGAAGTAAAGTTGGAGAACATGAAGGATTGAATTGATTATTGTTTAGAGGAGGTATTTTGAGCTTAGCATAGATCTGAAAATCTACAAATCATAGTTGTATTTGAATCAAATCATTACTGTATCAGTTTAACCATTGTTACAACAAAATATCTTAACTAAGTGGACTTAACCGTCTTTATGTATTTCAATATGACATTCAATGAATGTTGATTATTTTCTTGTTGACCCCATAGTGAATGTTGGTCAAGGGAGAACTGTTAGTGATAAATCCTCTAACTAGGTCACACCTTATAGTGTGCTTTGTAAACTTTGACAGGGTTGGCTCCTAACCAAGCTCACTTCAGAAAAGTGAATTATTTTGGGTTATCGGTCCCAGGCTTTTTTTCCCCTAACATGGTTTCCACGTTAAAATCTGTGTTATGTGTATTTGATGTGATTGAATTGTTATTTTACTTTACACATTGCATAACTAGTCAAATCGGTAAACACAATATTGAATTGACTGTCAATCAGTAGACGAAGAGAAAGATATTGTTGATAGCTTACCGAGTTGATAATTTTGTTTGAAAAGATTGAATATATATATCTGGGAGTTTTGGGACTGTAGGATAACTAGAATTATCTGATTCACCCCCCCTCTCAGTTATCTAACAATATCATATCATGAGATAGATGATATATATCTTTTATCACAAGTTATGTGATAACTCCTGTAATAAGTTATGTGATGAACTCTTATCATGATTCAGATGATATCCATACTCACAGAGATTATTGTGATATGTTCATACTCTTTATCCTCCCTAGCTAAAAGGGATTATTGAATATATGAATAGCTTCGATCAGATAAAACAATAAAAATATCTATGTGTATATATATATATATCTTGTATATTATCATTCAAAACATTTTATATTATCAACCAAGATGATAAATAGTATCATGATCTGTATGATCACATTCAAATTTGCAAGACTGGACAGGAACTCATAGCTTCCTTCAGCTTGTCAAAAGTGCACTGTGCCTACTAATTCCACTGGAAAGATCCTTTATTTGTCATATCCGTTAGTGGTGTACTGAGTTGTGAAAATCCTTTCACAAACCTTCTATAGTAACTATACAACCCAAAGAATCTACGTAACTCCGAGAGGGTTTTGGGGGGTGGCCAGTCTAGAATGGCTTGGATCTTCTACTCATGCACTTGAACCTCTTGACCACTGACGATATGTCCTAGGTATAATATTTTCATCATTCCAAATTCACTTTTGGACCTTTCGGCAAACAAAAAATTTGACTCCATAATCCCTAGCACTTCATCCAAATGACTCAGATTTTACTCCCATATCTTGTTGCAGATGAGTATGTCATGCAAGAACACCAACATGAACTTTCATAGTTTCTTGTTGAAGATGTGGTTCATGCAGGACTAAAAGGTGGCTGGAGCATTGTGATGGTCCCAACCAGTGCTAAAAGGGGAGGGGTGAATCAACACCTGCTAAAGCTTTCAAAAACAAATATGATATAATGTATTTAAAAATGTAAGTAGAATAGATTCTAGAACACAAATACCTATCAAATAATCAAGAAATAGACATCACCAGATTTATCACATGGAAACCCAAAATGGGAGAAAACCATGGTGTGAGTAAACCTCACAAATTTTGCACTCTTCTGAAGTGCGCCCTGTAAGGAGTCTTCTCTGTTAAAGAATTATAAACACACTATTAGATGCGACCCGATTAAGGGATTTAAGAATTAAGGCCTGTTAGAACCTACTTGGTTAGAGGACTTAGAACACCTAAACAAATATCACCTAGTTAAGGGAATTAATACAAGGGACCTATTAATGTCCACCCAAAATAATGATATTTTTCTATTGCTATTATCAGAGAGCAATAGAGGGTTTGATCTTTTGATGATGGCTTTACTGAGCCTGATAAGATGGCTATTCTATTCAACAGAGAATCATCATTGGTCACTGTAGGTATGTTCTCCTTCATTTTTGTGCTTCTCTGCATAGTCTACTTTCTTCTCCTCTCTTCACCTTAGCTTCTTCAATGTACATGTTCACTCTTTTCTTTGGAAGAATGAGAGAAAAATATATTCTTGATAGTCAGAGGAATATATAGATTTCTTTCCCTATTTGCTTTTTACATGCATGACCTGTTTAAGGATCACCTTTAGATCCATCACCCAGTGGAGTATTAGTTCACTGAGGGAACATCAGATTCATTCTATACTTTATTTTCCTTATGAAAGAAATGATAGATATGTGTCAAAGCTTTCCCTCACAAGAGATATCTTCATGTTTTAATGCCACAAACTCTAGCATTAAAACCTTCAATTGTGCCTTGTACCAATCCTCTTGATAAATCAAAATCTACCTGATTTTGAGCAACAAATCCCAATCAAAGAGTCAGACAACTGTTTGTCGACTATGACTTCCCCTGATTCATCAGTCATGATGAAATATTCACTTAATTGGTTAACATCCTTAGGTTGTGCACATGTTAGGACTTTAACCTGTCACCATCCCTTTCAATGGCTATATTGGTTGCATCCTTACCTTAGTTCTTATTAGCGATTACCGGTTGCATCTTCCTTGGTGACTAGTTTCTATGATGATCAGTTAGAGCATTTTTAGTAACATATATAGTCTCTTCTTACTTGCACAGTGTCACCAGTTTTGAAACTAGTCTCTCCTTGCACTTATTGTAGTCGATTGTGTCTGTCCTTGTTTCATAGATCAAACACTGGTATCTTTAGTCATAAATGATAACACCTCTTTGCCAATCAATGAAAATACCTATTTTTCCATGTACCGGTTGCATTCTTATCGGTTAATCAACTAATGCCAACACATTTGTCAATCCAAACAACAAGACCAAGAACTCATAGTGTCTATAGTGGTAGTGAAAACCTATCTTCTCTACATCTTGTTCCCTCATGCAGACCTAGCTGTAGCCTCAGCGAAGGTCTATTTTGGAAAAATAGATAGTGTCATGCAACTCATCCAACAACTTGTCGATCCTAGGAATAGGGTACCTATTCTTGATGGTCTTCTTATTCAACGCACAATAGTCCATATACATCTACATCCTTCTTCTATACTAACACCACCGACGATGTGAAAGGATTGGAACTGGGTCTGATCCATCCTTCATCAAGGAGTTCTAGAATTATCTTCTCTATCTCATCCTTGAGTTTCTTGGGATGATGGTAGGGCTTGGTAATGATAGGTTCGACACCTTCCTCCAGCTCAATGGTGTTCTCAAAGCAATAGTGTGATGGTATGGCTGATGGAATGTCAATGAAGACCAAGTTTTTCTTGTCCAACACATTCTGGAGTTCATCATCATGGTAGTATGTCTACTAACCCTTCACAAGCTTTGTCTAAACCAGAAAACATGCACCCTAGAAAACATCACTGTGTCTAAAAATAGCCTCCATCTGTCATGCCAAGATTTCTTTTGGACCTCTGTTTTACATCCCCTTCAACACAACATTTTTTCCATCCACCTTAAAGGAGAACTCCATCCTCTTAAAGCTTTGTGTGTATTCATTGAGAGTATCCATCTACTGAATGTCTAGTATGACCTCCATGTCATTTAGATCTACCAAAAAATAGTTGCCTATTACCATATGGTTTCCCATGGTGATGCTCAGTCACGGAACCAAATGGATACACGATAAGAGGTTTCCTCTTGCAACCTTGACTTTGAATCCTTGATGTGCCTCCATACATAGACCTCTTTGATTCACCAATGATGAGTTGATGAAGTTGAGTGTGGCCCCATTGTCAAGCATGACCACAACCAGCTGCCACTAGAGCATACCCCATACCTGGAACATAGTTCACCTTGGCACACCCTCCAGAGCTGCGATAATGTCCCATATCTATACCAGAGTGGAAATCCTCTCTACATGTTCAACCTCCTTCAGTGCTGACTGTCCATCTCCTTCAGTTTTAGGTTCTCCACGATGCTCCTCTCCATCAGACATCACCTCAATGTAGTGGATCTTTCCTTTTCCCAAGCATCAGTGTCCTCATTCCCATGACTCTTTATAGTTGAAATAGAGTTTTTTTCTCCTAAGCTCCTATTTGGAGGCCTCATCCATTGATGGCTTCCTTGGCAGTGGTCTGTTGTCTCTTTCCTTTGGAGAAAGTGGTGGCTTGGGGTGTGAATAACTCCTAGAGGAAGAGGAAGATGCCGCCATGTCATTTTCCTTTTTAATTGCTTTTGTGAGTGTTACGGGGTTGAATCCTTTCACCCAACCTCTGAGAGGTTCCTTTAGCCCATATATGAACAACATAATTAGTCATCTCTTTGGGATATCTATCACCAGCATAGATAGCCTTTGGAATTTTTCAATGTAATGGTTAGCTAATCTAGATTGCTTCAACTAAGACAGCTCCTTTAAATTAAGCTATGGATATCTCCTATTGAAGCGGTCTATTAATCTCTCTGTAAATTTAGTGTACGATGTTATTTGATCATGGAAAAGGGTCACCATTCCATGATGCCACCATTTGTACACGATCCCTTCTAGATGGAGTGCTACAAACTTGAATGTCTACTTTGGCATCAGGTTAAGCTGAAAGTGTGTCTTCCTTCTGTACCATGCCCGTCCAGTAGTTGATCCAACTCCATCAAAAGATGATAGATTTACCTTGCCTATCTTTTGCTAGAGATCATTGTTATAATAGCCATGACCGCTACCTCATGAGTATCTCATTCGCATCTCAACATAATTTCTGAAGTACAAGTCTCCTTTGAGATTCGCATTCCTCCAATCTTGCATTTTTTGTTCCCACATTTCTTGGAATTTGAGCTCTCACTCTCTTCAGTTTGGAAAAAATGTCGACATCAACACTCAAGAGCATGGATGTGGGTTTTCTCTTCCTGTGAAAGAATTATTTCCGCCATGCCCATTTTTTTATCCATTCGCCCTTCCTCTAGCCAGCTTCTGCAATGTATCCTCCATGAGTCATTGTTGTTCTTTCCCTTGGATCATGGTTTCATTAAGTTGTGCCTGGCTTCTAGTTGACTCTCTCAATAGTGCCATAACTTTAGCAGTCAGATCTTGTGGTACACCAAAAGGTCCTTCTGTGTTCACCACCTAGTGGGATAGCAAGCTCACTAACTCTGATACCACTATAATGTTCCCATGCCTGATGCTGGTCCTTCATGAACTTGGTTCACTAACGAGGTGATAGATGAACTCAAACCTTTGCGTATGGAATATTTCATATGGAGATCAGTTCGTATGGATAAGGATGCTGGCATATGATGTTTTGGTGTACGGTCACGAGTGTGATCATATAATGTAAGCTAGATGACCATACGAGGTCAAGGAGGTTGTTGTATGGTGGAGGTCCAGGGACCATACGGTAGTGAAGGATGTCATACGAGGGTCTGTGAGTTCCATACAATGGTTGTAGGAAGTTGCACGGGTATACTTTTTCTGAGGAATTATGAGCTTCATTGTAGGGTAGTGTGTGAGGGTTGATGGGGCTACCAATGTTGGACGTACATGTATTAATAATTGTTGAATAGGATTTGTATGCCCTAGAACATAAGCATGAAAGACCACATACTCCTGAGAAGATTATATTAATAATGGTAGAACCTTTAGAACATAATCGCAGAGAGAAAGCATAATAGGGTGAGGAGTTACTCCCATCAAAACTACAACAAACCAAATAGAGAGGATCTTTCACCTCCAAAATGGAAAATATAGAATTCCAATAGGAATTCACAATACAATAAAATAACAAGTCCCATGTTGAATACATACTACATGTCAGTCATAAATACCCATTGGATAAACTCCCGAGGGTGCACAAATAGAGCCAAAACAACAACACTTATACCTATGGTAAAAATAAAAGATGGGCCTGCGATATAATGAATCGATCAGGACCCCAAATACAAATATTGTAATTATCTTATTTTATTTAATAATGGGGACATGACGAACTATACTTACCTTCTCTTGATAATTTTCTTCAACCCATTAATATAACAAGTTACCATCTCCTTGGTGGCCTTGGAATGACCTATTATAATTAAGACTCTATAGAACTCTTTGGTACTCTTATATAGATTTTCCTACTTGCATTTAACCTTTCATCTTCTTCAAAGAAGCTAGCTTGTAATCAAAAGGGATGAATTTATTCTTTCATCATAAGTTGATCATGGAAATAAGTAAAGAATATTCCAAAGCTAAACAATCACTAGAAATAAGAAAAATAAAACTAGTAGGGGAAATGGTGGGATCAAGTAATAGTCAAAAATATTCTATTAAAGTAAGGGAACTATCATCTAGCAAACAAACTATGGGATAGGTAAGACTCATAATTTTTGCAAGGCATCCATTAATAGGAAGACATTTGTTCACAAGAAGGCAATTATTGACAAGAAGAAATCCATCATCAACAAATCATCCATCAAAAACTTTATCCTTCACAAGGCAACATTACCAATAACAAGTTTCTAGACATCTACTACTTCCAATTACAACTACTCTATCAATAACAAGGAGTTTACATTTTTTTAAACTTTTTACTAAACCAGTTGTGAGTTTTAAAATTATTTTATAATTATTTACATATGTGGTTATAACATAATTTTTATGATTAATTGTTATAGTAATACCCATTTCATAAATATTTATAATAAATAGTAAAGATATTTTAAATATATCTATTTAAAAGATGTTAAGTGATATCAATCTTTAATCTATATGTGCCCTTTCTCACTTATAAATGGCATAATGATGTATAGAAATGTCTATTAAGGAATATATTTTGAAAAAGAATTACTCTTTGGATGTATAGAAATGCCTACTAAGAAATATATTGTGAAAAATACTTACTCTTTGGTTTTCCTTTATGACATGGAAAGTTTCGTTGGAGACAAGCCAATGATCTACACAAAAGAAAAATAAGAAATTTTCTTTAGATGCTTCCAATCAATGAAAAAACTTTATTTTCTCTATTAAATCATGGTAAAATAGATTATAGTTTTGAAAAATCTCACAATAGGCTCGTAAATATAGAATGAACATAAAGTAAATAGATGCATCAACAATATACCTTTGATTCATTCCATTGCTCTCCAATAAATTTCCAATCAAATTTCTATTAGTTGAATAACAAGTGGATATATTAATTATAATACTACAAATTTGTGTATAAGAATGAAGAGATGTTCTCTAGAATCCAAAACACAAAGAAAGGATGTTTCTTTGAAGCTAGAAGAGAAACTAAAGAAGTATAGATGCATGCTAAAAGAAAAAGAGATGTCAACAACCTTTCGATCTCTAATTCCTTCCAACAATCACATATAAATTCAAGATTAATATAATTCTCTTTTAAAAAAATTAAGAAAATCATTCCTATAAGTGGAGATAAGTTCTTACATGCTTAGATTATGGCCATTAAGCCATGTTGGAATTGACCCTGAAAAGTTGTTGTATGACAAATCTCTGGAGGAAAATGCAATCATAGTTAATCAATTGAAAGAAACAAATATTGCTCATTCTTATTGATGACTAGATATCATATATATGAATTTGGGCTTGAATGCATGTTTCATATTTCCATAAAAAGGAGCATATTGCATCCCTAAAATGCATAGAATATTAATTCCCTTTATAGACTCAAAACTACACCATCAATAAAAGCGAAGTATAAAATAAGTAATTAAGATGATACTTCAAAATATAAAAATAATATCGAATTGGCATTACCATTAGATATTTCTTTGTATATATCTTGACAAACACTTTTACCTCAACATACATCATGCTATTTATGTAACAGGAATACTCAATGACAATTGATTCCACACAACCATTAAAAAATAAACATACTAACCAAACTGATGATGAAAATACCTAAGAGTGACAATACACCCATTAATAGAAACTTCTCATCTATTTCCAAAGGAATCATAACAATTAGCACAATACATGCCTAATTCTAGAATTCTCAAACATTGCATACAATATTTTCTACGTTACTGAAATCAGTTGATAAATCAAAATTCATTATTCTTAAGCTAATCCTACAACATAAAATATCTCCATTCATTTCCATTTCAATAAATTTAATAGCCTTTGCACATAAAATTTCCCCCCACTTTTATATAGAAAAGGAACACTTTAAATATATAATTCTATTTCAAATTTCTAAAATTTGAATTTTTGAATGATTTTCTTGATTTGAAATTAATATTTTTCACATTTAGAATCTAGGTGGGAGAAAATAAAGCTTTCACCAACTATGAAAGTATTCTGATTATGTTTAAGGCTTAATGGGCTAGGCGGAATATCCACCATACCATATAGGATTTATGAAATTTCATGGAAAGGTACAAACATGAGAATTAGGGTGCATTTCCTTCACATAGTTGGAAAAGGTGTCGATCCTTGACTAAAGGAGGTGGAATGATGTAATTCTATTAGGGATCAAGAAAGGACTGATGGTAATGCTTGTAATTTGAAATAGATAGTTAGAGGTGGATGTGCCTTTTAGGGATATGTGACAACAAAAGATAAAGTAGTGCCATACATTGGAAACTCAAACCCCATTTGAAGATTATGTCATGTGCAAGGTTAAGAAGTGGTTGATGTAGAAATTGCATGCTTTTTTAATGAAAATGGAAAGCAATTTAATGTTTCTTTCTCACCTTTCTATGGGGGTATGGTCCAAGCTATCAATAATGGACTAGATAGGTATAAACCATATGGGTATGAAAAGCTTCACACAACTCTAATTGATAGACACCAATTTGATTAGACTGACAAATCAAAACAATGAAATGTGTGTAGTATATAGAAGGATGCAATATTGTGATAAATGGATGGATAGATGCTAGAATCATCCTCTACTTAATATCATGATAAAATGTAGGAAAGAGCCTAGGTTTTTTAAGGTAATAGATTTTTTAGGGAAAAGAAAAAATGCAAAGTTCCTTTACAATCAACTATATGATGGCTTTGAGGAGGTGGTGACATCACATTTACTCCAATTTGTTATAGATGGTGAACCTATTTGTAATACAGTAGACATGTTAATGCAAAGAAAACTACACATATTTTAGATACCATATTTTTTGCATTTGTTGAATAAGACAGTTAATGATATTGGAAAGTTCTAGTGGATTTCAAAACTCATTGAAAATGAAAAAAAATTATAGATGTTCATATGTAACCATCACCACACACAAGCCATTTATCAAAAAAATTGAAAGGTGTAACTTCTTATACTTCTTTTTTTTAGACTACAGGAATTCTGTATAGCACCCCCTATAAACTACAACACACCTGGTAAAACTTTTAATGTGACCAGTGACACTAGCACGACATGTCCTCTAGTACCACATGGGCTAGGGGGAGACTGGACCTCATGACATCATACTTCATAACAAGAATCTCTCACTAATCGATCCAAGCCCCTAACCCATAACTTCTTATACTTCTTGTTATACAATTTGCTTCTTATTTTATTCTTCTTGAGTGTCTTTGTGCATTCAAAGGAGCTTTATGCTCTATAACTTGTGATGCATGAGGAGATTAAACACAATATACATTAGATACTAAAATTGTGGTGAGAGGTATGGTTCTTGACCATTTTTGGGTTGATGTTTTATTAAGCTCATATGTGATATGATCAAATTTTTAGATCTCAACAAGTCATGTTTGGGAGTAATTTATGAAAAAATAGATTCCATGTGATAGAGTTAAGAAAATAATAGATGTAAGAGATATTTCTCTATATTCTTTGATATAAGAAAAATTGCATGGAAGTTGGAACAAAATTAATGACTAATCTCTACTAAGTGCAATACATTGGTGCATACAACTTAATTCACATGCTTAATGGGGCAACAAATCTTGTATTAAGTAATCCAATGCCCTTGAGAGGTGCATCTAATTATCAACCAGGGATAGTGGAATTGAAAAATAAATCAAATGGTAAAGGAATCATCTCCATATCATGTATCGTTTAGCAGATATCAAAGTTTTCATCCAGAGAAAATTCTATTAAAATGTTTCAAACTCAAATTTGAAGCCCTTAAAAGACTTGTGAAGGCTCACAAAATGGACAAAGATGTAGATATCTTCATTATAATTAAAATGATATATTATAATAGTAAATCAAACACCCAAGTCAAGAGTTATGGACTAAAAACGTTGTGATACCAAAATTTAAATTTCAAATAAAATATCTTCCCCAATAGAAAAATGAATGGTTGGACCTTTGGGCAGAAAAATGGATGGTTGGATCTTTGGGTACCCAAAAAGGGGAATTACAATTTCCAAAACATTCTAAGGTGGTTGTTGGTTCCAAATAAAGAGGTGAACAGGGATACAAAAGATAACTACATTTATCTAGATTGTGGCTTTGAATTGTAATGTTTGCATAGTAAGTTTAAATTTTCTTTATAGTGAGTTAAGCTCACGTGGCTATATCATTTTAATTTCTAAATTTGTGATTCCATTTTATTGAAGAAGTCAAAAGTTTGTTGTTTTCCTTCCTACATTTCTATACACATGTCAATATCTACTATTGTTCTATGTGTGCATGTTGGGTGGAGTAGCCCTTCATCAAGTCTATACATTTTTCCTTTGCATCCAATACAAGTTGGTCCTCAATTTCTTATGTTACAAATTTTTTTTATTATTAGTATTGGTTTTGGATACATGCAACTTTGAATAATGAAACCATTTCTATAATCTAGTAGCATTGGATGAATCACATAACTAATGAGCTTATCAATATTCTTGAAGGAAGAAAATAATTTACCTTATTCATTCACTTATATTTCCCTCTCATTAGAAGGATATTGTTTTTATGAGAATATGGTTTGTTACTATATCACATAAGAAATTTTTTAAAGGTCTATAAAAATTTTACTCACACTTTCCCACCAATTTCAATTAGCCATGAAGGGAGTGGTCCTGATAAATAATTGCTACCAAGAAACCTGAAATGTAAATACATTTTTAATAAAAAAACATATTATAATGTTCTTGCATAACTAAAGAAATGAAATCAATGGTACATGCTTTACAAAGAACTTGTAATGAAATAATTGTAACTTACACATTACTTACAAATACTTCAAAAAGCTCAAATTTCTCAATGAATTTGGTATTTGTCCCCTCAAAGTGTTAAAGCTCAAATCCCTATCACATATTTGACAATCAAAAGAATTTCAATTTCTAGACAATTTCAAGACTTGAAATTATTCAAAGTATTTTTTCAAAAGATATCTTATATCTCAAGAAATCAATTGCATATATTTTAGAGAAAGTGTATACACAAAATTTTACATTTTACTCTTCTTATTTATTAAATTTCCTGCTTTCATTTCAGGTCCATTTTGATTAAAAAAAAATATTATAGACTAATATATAACCAACTCCAACTGATGTAAAAAGAATCTTTGAAAATTTATCAATCATTAAGTTCACATTTGCATTTGGTTACAAAAGGTATTGGTTATTCTTTCCAATAAAAATGTCGCACGTAAGATTTGCACTAATTCCTTCAAATTCATAAAACATGCTTCCCTTTGAAAAATAAAATCCAAAGAAATGTTATGGCCACTTAGTCAAAATTGTTCAAAACATGTCATAAAAATAAATGTTTTTAACTACAGTCTTCTCTTGTTTACAAATTTTTATTATGATTGAGTTTTGTAAAAATATACTATTTTTCAAATATATATCATCATCCTTAGGAGGGGAGCCAATGTTGTCAAAATGACTATTTTTAATAAATTCATCATTATCCTTTTGGGGTCTAGGAGAGTAAGAAAGGGAGCGAAGGTAGGGCAGAATGGATTATTACAAAATTGCTTCATATTTGCAATATTCTCAATGTAGCCAACACCTTGGTCTTGTATTAAAATTTCCAACACCAACTCTCTAAATCCATGCTATTATACCATATATTAAAAACATTCACAAAAATAATGTGGCCTCTCGTATCCTAGAAAACATATAATTAATCCAAAAAGGAGAGTATGAACCTTGCACATTCCCTTGAAAAACAAAACATTTAAAGGAGCTCAATAGCATAGAATTTATTGTATAGGTTTAACAAAATGAAACAAAGTAAGTCTCTCATTTTTATCTTAAGTAACACATCCTTTCTTGCAAAGGTTCAAGCATAAAAGTTAATGCATAGAGTTTAAGTGTTAGTAATGCACAACCAAAGAGGCAGCTAACAACTCCTAAATATGTAATTATGATTGGTGACATGGAATGTCACTTTGTCATTTCTGTGTAATTATATCATTCATGAAGGGTAAAAAGAAAGGCTATTTTTAGAGAGTTCTTATATATCTAAAACTCCTTTTATATTTTGAATAGATGATAGTTCCTCAACTAGTTGATCAATAAAACCTCCAATGGCACATGTACCACTACTAATTCCTAACCCTTGTGATACACTAAGCTTAATATGCATCCTATATTGGAGATAATACATGGTAAACCAATAATATTAATACCCTCCACAAAACTAAACTTTTGGATTTTACAACATCTAAAGAATGTCTCAATATTTCAAACACTTCTTTGTGAATTGTTCCTCTAATTTGTAAAACTTAATATTTACTTTCCTATTGCTTTTTGTTGGAGCATTATTTATTTTTACATTTATTTTATAGCTAAAAATTGTGGAGCCAATCTCCTATGATGAATGGAAAGCCAACCCCATAGTTTGGAGGATTCTACAAGTTGGTGAGGTCACAAAGTATTTGGAGAGATTGCATGGCAAAAACTCATCTATGACTAAAATCTTTACTAAAGATTGGATGGAAAGTAAAGTTAATCTTTTTGGGAGGACTATTAATGTCTATTTTGGTGTCATTATGGAGATCATAGGTCTTCCCATGGAGGGTTTGAACTTTTACAGAGATAGGAATCTTTTTGATGCGGCCATTAAGAAGTTCCATAAAGAGGATGATGAGAAAATTAAGCTTGTGAAGATGAAAAAGACCTATTATGTGCCTAAGAATATTAATACAGAGGCATACACTTATGGAGGTTATACAGTGCTTCACTCTTGATGGAAGGTTTACTAGGGTTCACGGCGATCATTTTGTGCTTCTTAACCACTTTAGGCATGAGGTGAAGGTTTCTTTCCCCTTCTACTTGCTTTCGTTGATGAATGACAACATTCAGAGTTATAGGGACAACCCTAGGGGTAACCCGGTTCTCCATGAGGGCCTTACATTGTTAATTTATGAGTA
This sequence comes from Chamaecyparis obtusa, assembly GCA_027943335.1. Classification (NCBI taxonomy): domain Eukaryota; kingdom Viridiplantae; phylum Streptophyta; class Pinopsida; order Cupressales; family Cupressaceae; genus Chamaecyparis; species Chamaecyparis obtusa. Next base: position 316,195 of record BSBK01002218.1, on the reverse strand, counting down.
TTTCAAAGCATCCTTTGTTGAATGCCATACCCTTTCCATTTATGATTCTGAGGATGATGTGGCTGGTAATGATGAGTCAGGGGATGAAGGTTGGGCTACTGATGTTGGTGAGGATGTTAGGGAGTCCCCCCCTCAGAAAAGACTCAAATTAGGGGAAAAATCCCATGTTTAGAGTGAAGGTAAACATAAGGGTAAATCCTTGACCCCCTCTCCTTCTTTGTCCACCAAAAGTGTGGGCAAGCCCAAATCTGGTTGGGGAAAAGGTAAGAAAGTTGTTTTTGAGTCCTCTATTTTGTTGGCAATTTGGCTAAGTAGGATATTAGAATGCTGTCATTATGGAAACATATACTCAGGATTAAGACAACATGATTGGAGGAAGAAGTTCTGTATGAGTGATAGTTCACAGAAGCAATGATCATAGAGATTGTTTTGATTAGTGATGTTCATAGAAGTAGGTTCAATGTGTGCACACTTGAACATAGATCATTCTATCTATATCAAAGCTACATCTGAAAACACAAGTCTGTACGACATGTAAGGAAGAAGATATTAATGTTTTATAGAGATAGTGTTGAGCCGACTAGAAAATAGCAGAAGATAGGATATGATTATATATTGAGTTAAGGGATAATTTTGTTTATCAAAATAATGACTTAATTAACTAGGGATGACATCCTAGATGTTAACCCGAAGGCAACATATAATGAATTTATGTTTTGAGAAGAGTATAATGTATTGTAAGCCAACAAGAAGTTATTTTGTAATAGCTTGTATATAAGCAAGAATAATGTAATGCAAAGAAGTATGAAGTGAATAGCGATTGTAAGAAGTTGATATATGTTGCAAAATTTTATGTTGTAAGAAGAAAAGAAGAAAGTATTTTATATCAGAGCAAAGAGCCTACAAAGCTAGATCGGAATGATAAAGTTATTCGATAACAGTAAAAGGTTTTTGTATCTTACCTTTGTATCTGAAGCTATCATTGTATATTGTATGTTTGGGCAGTGAGCTCATCTTGCAAACATATTTGTTTTGTAATAGCAACTCCTATCAAGGTTAAGGCTTCTAACAAGGCCTACAATCCTTTAACCAGGACATAGACACTATATGTATGTAATAGACTCCTAACAGGGTCAACATCCTTAACCAAATACTTTTGATTAGTGGATTCAGTTGTGGGTACTATCCTCACCGGGGTTTTCCCTTGGCCAAGGTTTCCTAAAAAAAAAACATGGTGTTATGAGTTCATTCATTTTATTGTTATGCTTGTTATTCAGTTTACTTAGTTTAGTTTCTTATGCAAGCTTCAAGTTAATTTCTTATATCCATAATTGGGAAAAATTAAAAGTTTGTGAAATACTGATTCACCTCCCCTCTTAGTATTTTCTATTTCTAACATGTTTCTTATTCTCAGGATGAACCTATTTCTCCTTCTATATTTGAGGACCTGGCTAGTGAAGAGGAGGAGGCCAATAAGGTTGTGAATCTTAATGAAGCTGACTTCCACCCCAAAAAAGAAATCACTATTGGTGTCTTAGAGATTGTTAGTCAAGGTGCAATGGATTTTTATAGAGTGATAAGGTGGGCCTTTCATGAAATCAAAGACCTTAATATCAAGCAACACTCTCTCTCTAGAAAGATAAAAGTTCTTGAGTCTTTTGGGGTTGGTAAGGAAAACATGAAGGAGACTAGGGCTAAAGAGATTTGGACATAAGGGGAGAATAATTCTATCACTGATTTCCCTCTCCCAAATAGTTAAAGATATGGAAAGTTTGAAGAAGGACTATGATGAGAAGGTTGAGAACTTGGAGGCTAAAATGAACAAAATGGATACTACTTTGCATAAAGTCATGGAGCAAATCCATAAGGTGCTCAAATCCTCTACTAATAATATGAGAATATTAGTGACCAAACTAGAGAAGATGATCTAGGATAAAACCATTATGGAGGTGGAATCTGAAAAGGAAGCTAGTCCAGAGGTGACTTTTGGTCCTAGTAAACACACCCGTGCAAACACTAAGAAGAAGTAGGGGAAGCCTAATCAAGATATTGAAGATCTCAAGATGGCTAGGGAAAATATGCATTAGATGGAGGTGGAAGCTCCTAAGTTCTTGAAGAACCTTTCTTAATTATTCTTTGTGTGCTTGTCCTTCTATGTCTTGTTGCTAGTCTTTGGCTGGCCTTTTTGTCTTATGTTGGTCCTGGGTTGACTCTTTTTTGTCGCCAGTGTCATATTTTGTAGACTTACAGTCTAAGTTTGGTTTTTCCTTTTCTTTAATGCCTATCTTATATGTAATCTTGTTGTAAAGGTTTTCAGGTCCCTTCAAAACCTATTTTGACCTTAATCAAACACTAAAAATATTTATATGCATCTAGATAGAATAAACTCACTTAGTTACTTGTGTCATAATTATCTATCAATGTCTTATGCACCTCATTTCCACTTATCTAGTTAGTGATTCAATTAATTATGTTCCCATGATTTGTTCACCTAATTGCCTCTCATCTAGTCTTAGTTGAATTACACTCCTATCAATAATTAGCTTTTCCTTTTAGGCATGAATAACTTCAATTATCTCCACCTATTGTACAAATTGATCTTTAGTCAATTACCACCTTATAAGAATTGCTTTCCTCTATATAAGCATAAGCCTACCATGCATTTTGGTAATTCCTTTATTTCCTTGATAAAAGTATAGTTTATTCTATCATATTTTCTTTTTTCATCATTGTTATTTCTTCTAGCATTATTATTCATGCTAATACTCTTAAAATTACAAAATGAGAGTAGCGTGGTTTCTCTTACCATAGAAAACGTGATTTTTAAATAATGTAATGGATAAACTATTGTAAAAAAAATATTTTTGTTAGTCCATATTTCTCCCAATTTAACTCAAAGAAGATTCTCCTCAAAGATGATATTGCACTCAAATTTAACTATTCTTATTTGTTCAAGGCTAAAATGCACTGAAAGAGAAAATCTCTAAGTTCAGGCAAATAGGTTCAATGATACAACTAAAATTGAATCTTGGTCACAAATCACCAAAAAATTAGCAAACATTTGTAATAGTGGACCATGGATAATGTTTAAGAAAATTAAAAATAAAATAAAATTATGTTGATTTTCAAAGAGTGAATGCCCAACTTATCTAATGATAGAATTGTTCATCCAAATGAAACCCTAAGAGTAGGGAAAAACCTAATACTTAGATGAGTTTAATACACCTAATTTTTTCTTGTAGAGATTAAATGCTTAAAATTTGCATCTTTTCTAACAACATAGCTCTACTCAAAAGTACAAAGCTAGTTTAAGAGATCTATGTTTTAACCTTATTATATTTTTTTTCTTTTCATTCTCTTAGTTCACCATGCTTATTGAATGTAAAATAACATAGATCAACATAGATAATTGTTGACACAAAATTTTGCACCCATGCTTGGGGCATGACCCCCAAGCAACCTTGTGAAATATTGAATCAACTTCCAAGTGTCAGACCTTGAACATGTTGTTAGAATAACTGAGAGGGGAGTGAATCAGTAATCCACAGTCCCAAATACAAAATGTATATCCAAAAACAATTTACACAAACTTCTGCAGCTCGGTAACATAAAATAGTAAACTATCTGTGCTTTTACCGATTACCAGTTAATAACTTATAGTGATTACCGACCAAATCAAATGTGAAATATGTAAAGTATGACAATCAAACAATCACCACAATGAACACATAATACAAGAGATTTAACGTGGAAACCCTGTTAAGGGAAAAACCACCTGGGACCGACAACCCAAAAATTGTTCACTCTTCTGAAGTGAGGTCAATGAAGACCCTACCCTATTAAAGGTTACAAAACACACTGTAAGGTGTGACCTTGTTAGAGGATTTAACACTAACCGTTATTGTCCAACTAGCATTCACTATGGGGTTGATAGGATAACAAATGTACACTCTATGAATGACATTACAAGACTTTCAAGTCCACTCGGTTAAGAGATTTATCTATTTACAATGGTTAAACTGTAACAGGAGGTGATCTGATTACAATACAAATTCTATTGTAGATGTTCAGATCTATGTTATGCTTATTCAAATCCTCTGATCAATATATCAATTCTGTTTCAACAATATTCAGTAACTTACTATCTCTCAGTTATAGCTTTCTAATGCTTGGTAATCTCTACAGTTCGGTTCTCCTTAACCAATCTGATCAGGCATGCATGAAGCTCTGTTCACGCGATAGTTCTGTAGTCTCCTTCTTCTAGCATAAGTTTCATAATGAAACCCTAGTCTCTTAAATAGACATGTAAACTATTTTCTTCTCATCCATTAGATTTTTCCACTTATTCTCCTTCGTTCATTTTTCCACTTAAACCTTCCTTGACCGATGTGTCAATAACACATTTTGTTTCCATCCTTTAGATCTTCTTTGAATTTTGTTAGCCGTTGATCTTTGTAACAAACTTTATCTCCAACCTTGAACTCATACACTTTCCAGCTCATCAATTTCCATCGGTTAAATTGATCATTTAATTCTTTTGTCCATGCTCGGTTAACAAAGAAATGCATTGGTGAACACAAGCTCAGTTTATACTCTGCTCGATATACACTATACTACTCAATGTATACTGGAATGCTTCATTAACTGACCACACTGCTTTGTAACAATTTTCTTCTATCTTCATAACAAATTAATGTAACATAATCAAGTCAACAATATGAAGTCATAGACTCATCAATATGTTACCAAGAACATTCCTTATCCTCATTTGTCATATCCATCTTCCTCAATGTAGATATCTCAGTTCTTCATCTTTCTCTTCTCTTCTACAGATGTGTTAGATATTTGTAACTACCATGATAAGTAATATCAAAACTAGTTGACATCAATGACAACATAAAACTTATTCAATTATCTTACATAACACTTCAATGTTCGGTGATCTCTAATCACTTGTAGTTCTTCAATCAAGTTCTCAATCAGTTGTAGTTCATCAATCTCTCCCTTTGGCATTGATGGCAACTCAAGCAATATGAAGTATACCATACACATACCAAACATGTATTCTATAACTCTATCAACAAATGTTGTAACTCGGTACAAGCTCTCCCTAGCTTTTAATATGTCTAATCACTGTGTTACTTAATAGCATTGCAAGTGCAGACTATCTTCTACATATATGATCTTTGCAGCTCTCATATTCCTTCTTCTATTCTCAGTAATTGATCTTCAATGCTCTCCCTGACTTTCTGATCTCTCCTTAACTTTCTCACCCTTTGTTTCTATTTCATATTGAGATCTATCTCCCTTTGACAACAATGCCAAAGAAAATATAAAACATACAGCTCTGGAGTGGCCATGTAACTCTTTGTTGTTTGGTACATTATCTATATCTCTATATACTGTTATGCAAATCTATTCCAGTTCTTCAAACATTTCAAAACCTTAGACAAAAATCCAAAGTGTGACCAATGTTGCATCAACATGAATGATCTTCTGATAAGATTAGGCTGATGCAACCTCTAGATCACATTAGTGACCGGTAGATAGGGGACAAACCCCAAATCTAGTCCTAAAGTATTCAAATGTATCCTTCACTAGAGGCTTGGTAAATATGTCTGCAAGTTGCTCTTTAGATGTAACAAATTCTAGCTTCACTTGCTTCTCTTGTACTTGTTCTCTTAAGTAGCGATACTTAATAGATATGTGCTTTGTTTTTGAGTGCACCACTAGATTCTTTGAAATGTTTATAGCACTAGTGGTGCCACAATATATAATCATCGGATCAGTAATTACCTCATTCACACCTTCCAACACTTGTTTGATATATGCAATATTTGAACAGTTTGTAGAAGTAGCAACATACTCTACTTCGGCTGTAGACTGGGAAATACAAGACTACTTCTTACTTGTCCATGTAACAAGTCTTTCATGAAAGAAAAATGCTCCTTTGGTTGTGCTTTTTCTATCATCCACATTTCCATCCCAATCAGTGTCAGTGTAGACTTTTAGTTCAAATTTTCCATCCTTAGGATACCATAATCCATAGTCCTCTATTTTCTTTAGGCATCTTGAGATTCTCTTTGTAGAAACCATGTGTGACTCCCTATGATTTGCAGAAAATCTTAAAAAAATCCCCACAACATGTGCAATATCTGGTCTACTGTGCACTACATACATTAATTTATCATTCATATATCAGTATAGTGTCTAGTTTACCTTTGTATTTTTATCCTCTTTAGTCAATTTGTAACCTGTGACCATCGGTGTTCCAATTGGTTTAGCATCTTCCATGCCAAATGTTCTCAGTACTTCCTTGATATATTTGGATTGTGTGATGAATATACCATCACTCTGCTGAATAACCTATAGTCCTAGAAAGAACTTAATCTCTCCAAACATAGACATTTCAAATTCTTTTCTCATTTCATCAACAAATGATTTATAGATGTGATCTTGTCCTCCAAATATTATGTCATCCACAAATATTTCAGTAATCAAGATAGTATCATCTGAATCTCCTTTCATATATAGATTGCTATTCTCACTAGTTCTAACAAATCCAATACTCAACAAATAATTATGCAGCCTTTCATGCCAGGCTCTTGGTGCTTGCTTCAAACCATATAAAGCTTTATGTAATCTACATACCATATCTTTCTTGTCTAGATCTAGGAACCCTTCTGGTTGTTCTATGTAGACTTCTTCTTCAAGTATCCCATTCAGAAAAGTTGACTTAACATCCATTTGGTAAACTTTGAAATTTTTGTGTGCAGCATATGCAAGTAACATTCTAACTCCTTTTAATCTAGAAACAGGTGAAAAAGTTTCATCATAATCTATTCCTTCCTCCTATGCATATCCCTTGCATACCAATCTAGCTTTGTTCCTTGTTACCTCTCTATTTTCATTGAGCTTATTTCTGAATATCCATTTAGTACTGATAAAATTCTTATCTTTAGGTCTGGGTACTAAAGTCCATGTCTTGTTTTTCTCTATTTGTTATATTTATTCTTTAATTGCATTAACCCATTCATCATTTTCCAGTGCAACTTTTACATTCTTCAGTTCATATTCACAAACTAAACATGTACCTTGTCTTGTCTTACACCTTGTCATCATTCTAGCTTGTCTATCTCCAATTATTTGGGTCTTAGGATGATGTCTTATGACAAATCTTGCCAATTCTTGATCTATTCTCTATTGTTCATCCTATGTAGGTTCATTTTCTTTCTTAGTAGGTCCTTCCTGCTCATCGGTTTCTCTTTCCTATTCCTCAGTGTTGTTTTCCTGCTGACCAATTGTCACAGTTTGGGACTTTGGTAGATCCCCTAGTTGTTCAATGTAAGTGAATCTACCATAGTCTTCTAGTTCCTTTCTACCTTCTTATGCATTCTTATTATCAAACTCATCAACCCTAACATTAGTACTTTAAATCATTTTATTAGTAACTCTATTTAGACACTTGTATGCTTTTGTTTTAGTGGAATATCCAAGAAATATCTCTTCATCACATTTTGAGTCAAACTTTCCATTTCTTTCATATTTCAGAATAAAGCATTTACTTCTAAAAATTCTGAAGTAACTTACAGTGGGTTTGTGGCAAAACCATAACTCATAGGGTGTTTTGTTAGTGTCCTTCTTCAGTTGTACTCAGTTCAGAACATAAACATCTATGCTAACTGCTTCTCTCCAGTATGTCCAAGCTACATTCTTCTCTATCATTAATGTCCTTGCGCAGTCAACAATTGACCTATTCCTCCTTTCAGCAATGTCTTTCTACTGAGGTGTCCTCGGGGAAGAGACTTGTCTTTTAATACCATGCTCATTACAAAAGGTAGTAAATTCATCAGAAATAAATTCACCCTCTCTGTCAGATCTCAAGAATTTCAATTCTTTACCAGTCTCTTTCTCTACTTTTTCTTTATACCTCTTGAACATCTTAAATGCCTCTGATTTTTCTTTTAAGAACATGACAGTCATTAATCTAGTGTAATTATCAACAAAAAGAATGAAATATCTGTCTCCATAGTAACTCTGAGTTCTCATGGGACCACATAGGTTAGTGTGTACTAACTCAAGTATCTTATTTGTTGAATAATATTTTCTTTTGAAACTAGATTTTTACATTTTACCTTTCTAGCATTCATGACACATAACATGATTAGACTTTGATAAGTTAGGAAGACCTCTAACCTTTTTCTTTTTATTGATCTTAATCATGTTATCAAAATTCACATGACATAACCTTTTATGCCACAACCAAGCATCCTTATTTTTCATCATTAAGCAAGAAGACTCACCATTATCAAGATAAAACAAGTTGCCTTTCGATTGTGCTCCTGTTCCAACAAGTCTTCCTCCATCATAAAATATTTTTACTTTCTTGCTCTCAAAAGAAACTTGGTGACCTGAATTGTTTAGCTGTGCCACACTTAGCAAGTTATAGCTTAGTCCTTCTACCCAATAAACATTATCACATTTGATTCTATCATTTATCATCAGGGATCCTTTTCCTCTAACCATACAGGGTGTATCATTACCCATTTTTACAGATCCTCCATTGTATTGCTCAAGATGATCAAATTTTTCTTCATCACTAGTCATGTAATGTGTACATCCACTATCTATGATCCATGTATCATTTTTATTAACTTTAGAAATTAGTGTTGTTTCTACATACCTCTCTTCTTCTTCTTCAAAATCATCCTTCATAGCAACAAATACAACTTCTACATCATCATCTAGATCAGTGTTAGTATCATCTTCTTCAGCAATGTAACATACCTTTTTACCTTTATCATTGTTGTCTCGGTTGTCTCTATTGTATTTTCAGTAACTTCTGTTGTTTCTTCTCCCATAGCTTCCTTCACCAAATCGATGTTTATTTCTATCCTCTTCCTTCTTGTTTGGACATCTAGCAGTCATATGACCAACTTCTTTGTAGTTAAAACATGCCATAAGAGCTTCAAGTTCATCAAGCTCATTGTCAGTATTGCTATCATTATCATCATGCCTACTACTAGACTTGCAAATCTTCAGAGAAGTCATGAAAGAAGATTGAACAGTCAGTACAACACACTATTATCATAATTGTTAAGCTCAAATGTTGTCAATTTACCAATCAGATTATCAAGAGAGAGTATTACCAGGTGCAGATCTCATTTCATGGATTGTAGATATTATGATTGCATAAATCGGTAATAAGGCTCTAAGAATTTTTCTTACCACAATATCTTCTTCAATAACACCATCAGATCCTCTTATAGCATTAACAAATTCCTTTACCCAGTTTGTATACTACACTATATTTTCACCTTCCTTCATCTTCATATCATTGAATCTTCATCTTAAACTTTCACCTCTGGCTCTTTTGACATTTACATCACCACTATAAACTTGAGCAAGTTTATCCCACATTTGCTTAGCAGTAGTAAAGTCCTTGATAACTTCAAATTTGGTATCTATCAAAGCAGCAACAATCTCCATCATAGTGACATTAGAATACCTAAGAGGGGGGTGAATGGTTATCCACAGTCCCAAATACAAAATGTATATCCAAAAACAATTTACACAAACTTCTACAGCTCGGTAACATAAAATAGTAAACTATCTGTGCTTTCATCGATTGCCAGTTAATAACTTATAGTGATTACCGACCAAATCAAATATGCAATATGTAAAGTATGACAATTAAACACTCACCACAATGAACACATAACACAAGAGATTTAACGTGGAAACCCTGTTCAGGGAAAAACCACTTGGGACCAACAACCCAAAAATTGTTCACTCTTTTGAAGTGAGGTCGGTGAAGACCCAACCCTTTTAAAGGTTACAAAACACACTATAAGGTGTGACCTTGTTAGAGGATTTAACACTAACCATTATCATCCAACCAGCATTCACTATGGGGTTAACATGATAACAAATGTACACTTTATGAATGACATTACAAGACTTTCAAGTACACTTGGTTAAGAGATTTATCTATTTACAATGGTTAAACTGTAACAGTAGGTGATCTGATTATAATACAACTTCTATTGAAGATTTTCAGATCTATATTATGATCACTCAAATCCTTTGATCAATATATCAATTCTATTTCAACAATATTCAGTAACTTACTGTCTCTTGGTTATAGCTTTCTGACACTCAGTAATCTCTAAAGTTCGGTTCTCCTTAACCAGTCTGATCAGGCATGCATGAAGCTTTGTTCAAAAAATAGTTCTATAGTCTCCTTCTTCCGGCATAAGTTTCATAATGGAACCCTAGTCTCTTCAATAGACATGTAAACCGTATTCTTCTCATCCATCAGATTTTGCTGCTTATTCTCCTTTGTTCATTTTTCCACTTAAACCTTCCTCGGCTAATGTGTTAATAACACATTTTGTTTCCATCCTTTAGATCTTCTTTGAATTTTGTTAGTCGTTGATCTTCTTAACAAACTTTATGTCCAACCTCGAACTCATACACTTTCTAGCTCATCAATTTCCATCGACTAAACTGATCATTTAGTTCTTTTGTCCATGCTCGGTTAACAAAGAAATGCATCAGTGAACACAAGCTTAGTTTATACTATGCTCAGTATACACTACACTGCTTGGTGTATACTGGAATGCTTCATTAACTGACCACACTATTTTGTAACAATTTGCTTCTATCTTCATAATAGATTAATGTAACATAATCAAGTCAACAATATGAAGTCATAGACTCATCAATAAGTTACCAAGAGTATTCCTTATCCTCATCTATCATATCCATCTTCCTCAATGTAGATATCTTTATTCTTCATCTTTCTCTTCTCTTCTACATATGTGTTAGATATTTGTAACTACCATGATAAGTACTGTCACAATTAGTTGACATCAATGACAACATAAAACTGATTCAATTATCTTACATAACACTTCAATGTTTGGTGATCTCTAATCACTTTTAGTTCTTCAATCAAGTTCTCAATCAGTTGTAGTTCATCACATGTGAGGTTGAATCTATGGAGAATGTTGACTTCCTTCCAATCAAGGTGCATCTAAGCGAATCTAAACTAAAAATTTGAGGAAAAAGGGAGAAGAAGAATTCATAAAACATAAAGGGGAGGTGATATATGCACCAGATTGAAACTTGGTCTCTCCCTGCCAAAAAATGCACAAAACATCAACAAAGCACCCAAACATACACAAGTCTCACTCTAATCTATTTCCCAAGGACTCAGGAAATTTAGAGCTAATGATATGCTACAAGGAAAGATACATTCACAATATAGTATTCATGAGTAAATTTGACACAAGATACAAACTTGAAAACACTTAAAAGAAATAATCAGTACAAGGCAAGAGACTTTCTACAATATATCATATTGGGAGAAGAGGTAAAAATAGGGATTTTCATTGATATAAGGTAAAGGAAAATTTAAAATTGTAGAGCATAGTCATTGTAAGAGAATAAAGGAGAACCCATAAATTATGTAAAAAAATTATCTTTATAGATCAGGCATAACTCAGATTACACCATGAGTTCAAATCCAAAACTAACTTGGGTTAGATTGCAAAATAGTAGATCATAAATCAGAAAAAAAAAAAAATCTGATTTCTACATTCAAGTTGACCCATGAAGTGACAAAAAGGGGCCAAATTAATGCATCTAGTAGATGGAAATGACAACCCTTTCCTTGCAAGTGATAAATGGGCATGGGGATTGGTGCAGGTGCACCTAAGTGTTTTGCCCCATGGCTTTTAATGAACTTTAGCCAGGTCAGGGGTAGTTTAATTTTTTTTGTTTGGTGTGAGTCTAGACTAGGTTAGCCTACCTAGCCTAGTGGTTTTGGTTTCTTTTGGCTTGAGATGAACCTTGGGGTTCCTAGGCCCTTTTTGGGCTATAATGGCCAAATGTGTTAAATTTTGTGGTAGAGTGTTTTAAATGATCCAAATGATCATTTTATGTCCTTTGATAATGATTTGAGGTCTTTGAATTGACCTAGCCATGATTGGGCAAGAAATGCACAAAGTTGACAAAGTTGTCACTTTGTTGTCAAGCAACATTGTCAAAACATGCCCAAATGTGTTTAGGGAATGGTCTTGGGGAAGGTATAAAATGTGAAATGGACACACTTCCCGAGGTTGGACATGATTAGAAAGGAATAAAAAAATCATTTGGCACTATTTTTCTATGTTTTTTGTGTAATAGTGAAGAGTTTTCATTTTGAACCTAGCTTTTGTGGATTGAATCCATCTCTGTAACATTGGATTCAAGTATCTTATTGTATTTAATTTCATTTGTGTCAATTTAGAGTTTAGGTGTTTTGTTTTAGTTTAGTTTTCAATTTTTTTGTAAGTGCACCAATCACTGGCTTGTTTAGGACTAAGTGTGGTAAAATGGCTCCCACATGATTTTCCATTGTGGGATCTTCACAGGCTCTTAGGGAATGGTGGGGGATCCTATTTAAAGTATACATATGGAAGGAGAAGGCCTAGAAGTACCAGGAGATAGCAATGTAATTAGGCCTTAGGCGAGCCCAGTGAGCCCGACTAGAAGGTTGCAGAGATAAAACATTATGTTTATGCAGGGGTACGGATTTCACAGGTGGCTCCAAAGAATTGAAGGAAGTGTTTATGCTTAGATAAAACATCTGATGAACCACAACTGATTGAATATCTGAATGAACTAAAGAAACAATGATTAGAGATGACCAAGTACTGAAATGATATGTAAGATGATTAAATCAGTCAATATGTTGTCATTGATGTCAACTAGTCTTGACAGTACTTATCATGTTAGTTACAAACATCTGAACATCTGTTGAAGGAAGTAAAAAAGAAGAACTAAGATATATATATGAGGAAAAGATGGATATGACAGATAAGGATAAGGAAAACATTGGGTAACTGATTGATGAGTCTATGGCTTTATATTGTTGACTTGAGTATGTTACATTGATCTATTATGAAGAAGAGATTTGAAATTGAACATGTTAATGTGGTCAGTAATTGAAGATTTTTGTATACACTGAGCTAGTGTAGTGTATACTGACTGATAGTATTAACTGAGCTAGTTCAACTAGTTATCGTCGACGCATTTCTATATCAACCCAGTATGGATGAACACATTAAATGCTAAGAACAACCAATTGAAATTGATGAGCTGGATATTGGTATGATTTTGAGATTAAGGATGAAGTTTTTTATGAGATCCATGACTGAAAAATTTGAATAAGATCTAAAGGATGAGATTGAAACATGATATGGACACATCTACCTAGGAAGGTTTAAGAGACGAAATGGACAAAGGAGATTAAGTGGAAAAATCTAATGGCTGATATGAAAACAGTTTACTTCTTTATATAAAAGATATGAGTTTCATTATTGAAACATGTTGGAAGAAGGAGAGTGCAGAGAATTCACGTGAAGAACTTATTCATGCATGCCTAATCAAACTGGTTAGTGAAAGAACCGAGACTGCAAATTTTATCGAGCATTAGAGAACCATTTACCGAGTAAAAGTAAGTTGAAGAATATTAAGGAAGTGAATTGATTAATGATCAAAGGATTTTTATGGGCTTGGCATAGATCTGAATATCTGCAATTGAGTTGTATTTGAATCATATCATTATTGTATCAGTTTAACCATTGATTTAGAAAATCTCTTAACCAAGTGGACTTAACCATCTTATATTCTTCCCTATGTCATTCAGAGAATGAACATTGTTATCTTGTTGACCCCATACTAAATCATGGTCAAAAGTTAACTATTAGTGATAAATCCTCTAACTAGGTCACACCTAACAGTGTGTATTGTAACCTTTAACAGGGTTGGCTCTTCACCGAGCTCACTTCAAAAGAGTGAATTATTTTGGGTTACTGGTCCCAGGTGGTTTTTCCCTTAACAGGGTTTCCACATTAAATCATTGTGTTGTGTTATTTGTGATGATTGTTTTTCTATCATACTTTACATACTATATAATTGATTTAGTCGGTAATCACATTTGGATAATTACTAGTAATTGGTAAAGTGGACAGACAGATTGATATTTTATGTTACTGAGATGCATAATTTGTTGGAATTATTATATAAGGTACATCTTTGTATTTGGGACTGTAGGATAGCTAATCTAATTGATTCACCCCACTCTCAGTTATTCTAACAATTGGTATCAGAGCATATTGGTTGCTTGGAAGAAATTTTTAAGGACTTGAGTAGAAAGATTACAATATGTATAAGAGGGAAGTGTTGAAGCTGAACAAAGACAACTTTACTACATGGTAAAGCTAGATGAGACTTCACATATCTAGAATAGGAGAATCTGCTATACACTTACTGGACAATGGCTACTTACAATCGAATGTTGGTCCTTTGACTCTTGATCAGTTGAGAGACCGTCATGAACATAATATTACTATGATAGAGATTTTTGTTGCTCTATCTAATGTGAATTTGAGGCTGTCAAGGATTGCACTACAACAAAGAAAATGTGGGATAAACTTTCTCTAGTTTATGGTGGTGATGTGAATGTGATGAGATCCAGAGCTGAAAGCCTGAGAGGCAGATTTGATGACATGAAGATGAAGGAAGGAGAGAATATTACATAGTACACAAACCAAATCAAAGAGGTTGTTAATGCTATCTGAGGAGCTGATGGTATTATATATAAAGACATAGTGGTAAGTAAGATACTAAGAACCTTGTTGCCTATCTATACAATTAGAATATCTACTATTCATGAAATGAGGTCTGCACCTAATAGCACTCTTACTCTTGATAGTTTGATTGGAAAGCTAACAACTTTTGAGCTAAATAATTTTGACAATAGTGTTGTACCGAGTATTGAGTCTTCTTTTATGTATTCTTTGAAGATTGGTAAATCTAGCAATAAGCATAATATAAGGAATGAACATGATAGTAATACTGATGATGAGCTTGATGAGCTTTAAGCACTCATGGCCCGGAGACTACATAAAGGTAAAGGTAGATATAAGGGAAAGTTACCTTTAGCTTGTTTTAATTGTAAATAAGTTGGCCATATTGCTGCAAACTGTCCTAATAGGAAAGAGGATGATAAAGATAGAGACCGATCTAGAAATGGGAAGTATGGAAGAAGAAACAATAGAGGCTACCAACACTACAATAGAGACAACTGAGATCACAAAGATAAGGCTAAAAAGGCATGCTACTTTACTGAAGAAGATGACTCTGACATCGACACTGATGATGATATTGAGGTGGTGTTTGTTGCAATTAAAGATGATTCAAAAGAGAAGGAAAGGTATGTACAAACAAAACTTATTTCTAAAGTTAGTAAGAATGATACTTGGATCATTGATAGTGGTTGTACACATCACATGACTGGTGATAAACATAAGTTTGATCATATTGTGAATTATAATGGAGGTTCATTAAAAATGGGAAATGACACACCTTGCATGGTTAAAGGAAAATGTTCTATTCTATTGAATGATAAAATTAGATGTGATAATGCATACTGGGTAAAAGTACTTAATTATAATTTTTTGAGTGTAGCACAATTGAATAACTCAGGTCACTGAGTTGCATTTGAGAGCAAGAAGGTGAAAATCTATGATGAAAATGGAAAGCTTGTTGGAACAGGTGGACAATCAAAAGGTAATTTATTTTATCTTGACAATGCTTGGACTTCTTGTTTACTGGTGAAAAATGAAGATGCATGGTTATGGCATAAGAGGTCATGTCATGTAAATTTTGATAACATGATTAAGATCAGTAGAAAGAGAAAAGTTAGAGGATTGCCTAGTCTAACCAAACTTGATCATGTTATGTGCCATCAATGTCAGGAAGGGAAGATGAAAAAATCTAGTTTTAAAAGTAAGGACTACTCATCTAAAGGAATTTTGGAGTTGGGTTCACACTGACTTATGTGGTCCCATTAGAACTCAAAGCTACTATGGTGATAGATACTTTATTTTATTTGTTGATGATATAATCTTTGGAGGACAAGATCTAATTTGAAAATATTTTGTTGATGAAATGAGAAAGGAATTTGAGATGTCTATGTTTTGAGAGATTAAATTCTTTCTAGGTTCGCAGGTTATACAACAAAAAGATGGGATTTTCATCACTCAATCAAAATACATTAAAGTATTGAAAAATTTTGGCATGGAAGATGCTAAACCAGTGCAAACACCAATGGTAACGGGCTGCAAATTAACAAATGATGATGAATTTGGAGAAGTAAATCAGATTCTATACCGATCCATGATTGGTAAACTGATGTATGTTGTACACAGTAGGCCTAATATTGCACATGTAGGGGGGATTGTGGCCAGATTTTTTGCCAATCCTAAAGATTCACATATGGTTGCAATGAAAATAATCTTGAGATACTTGAAGAAAACAAAAGACTATGGATTATGTGTTAGAATAACTAAGAGGGAGGTGAATTAGTTATCCACAGTCCCAAATACAAAATGTAAAACTTTTAAACAAATTCAGCTTATTCTGCAGCTTGGTAAACAATAATACTAAACTGTATGTGCTTTTACCGATTACCAGTTAATTATTCATAGTGATTACTGACCAAATCCGATATGCAATATGTAAGGTATGAAAACCAACCAATCACCACAATAAACACATAACACAAGAGATTTAGTGTGGAAACCCTATTAAGGGAAAAACCACCTAGGACTGGTAACCCAAAATATTTTCACTCTTCTGAATTGAGATCGGTGAGGAGCCAACCCTGTTAAAGGTTACAAATCACACTATAAAGTGTGACTTTGTTAGAGGATTTAACACTAACAATTATCGTCCAACCAACATTCACTATGGGGTCGATAGGATAACAATGTACATTCTATGAATGACATATAAGACTTTCAAGTCTACTTGGTTAAGAGATTTTATCTGATTACAATGGTTAAACTATAACAACAGGTGATCTGAATACAATACAACTTGATTTTTAGATGTTCAGATCTATTCTTAAGCTCATAAATTTTTTTGATTAATATTCCTATTCAATTCATCAACATTTAGTAACTTACTATCCCTCGGTAAATATTCTCTGACACTTGGTTAACTCTGTAGTTCGGTTCTCCTTTAACTAGTATGATCAGGCATGCATGAAGCTTGTTCACGCAATATCCCTGTAGTTTTCTTCCTGTGGCATCTATTTCATTGTGAAACCCTAGTCTCTTAAATAGACAAGTAAACCATTTTCTTTTCATCCATTAGATTTTTCTGCTTAATCTCCTTCATTGATTTTGTCTCTTAAACCTTCCTTGGTAGATGTGTTTCAATTCCATCCTTTAGATCTTCCTTGAATTTTTCTAGCCATTGATCTTATAAAAAACTTTATCTTTCCACCTCTTGATCATACACTTTACAGCTCATTAACTTCTGTCAGCTAAACTCATCATTTAGTTCTTTTGTCCATACTCAGTTAACAAAGAAATGTGTCGGTGAACACAAGCTCGGTTTATACTGTGCTAGGTATACGCTACAATGCTCAGTGTATATGGGAATGCTTCATTAATAGACCACACTGCTTTGTAACATTTTGCTTCTATCTCCATAATAGATTAATGCAACATAATCAAGTCAACAATATGAAGTCATAGACTCATCAATAAGTTACCAAGAGTATTCATTATCCTCATCTGTCATATCTATCTTCCTCAATGTAGATATCTTAGTTCTTCATCTTTCTCTTCTCTTCTATAGATGTGTTAGATATTTTCAACTACCATGATAAGTACTGTCAAAATTAGTTGACATCAATGACAACATAAAACTGATTCAATTATCTTACATAACACTTAGTGTTCGGTGATCTCTAATCACTTGTAGTTCTTCAATCATGTTCTCAATTAGTTGTAGTTCATCAATCTCTCCCTTTGGCATTGCTGGAAACTCAAGCAATATGAAGTATACCATACACATACCAAACATGTATTCTACAACTCTATAAAAAAATGTTGTAGCTCGGTATATGCTCTCCCTAGCTTAATATGTTTAATCACTATGTTACATAACAACATTGCAAGTGCAGACTATCTTCTATAGATATAATCTTTGTAGCTCTCAGATTCCTTCTTCTATTCTCAACAACTGATCTTCAACACTCTCCTTGACTTTCTTAGATTGTCTCTTCCTTAGATAGATGTTCTAGTATTCTCCTCAGTTATCATATTGTTTATCTCTCCCTTTGACAATAATTCCAAAGAAACACATAAACATATAGCTCTATAGTAGCCATGTAACTCTCTATTATCCGGTTTCTTTACTGTATCTCGGTATACTGATTATGCCACTGGTTTCTCAAGTCTTTCACAATGTTAGACATAATCCAAAGTGTGAACTATGCTACATCAACATGAATGATCTTCTGATAAGATTAGGCTGATGCAACCTCCAGATCCCATTAGTGACTGGTAGACAGGGGATAGACCCCAAGTCTAGTCCTCAAGTATTCAAATGTATCCTTCGGTAGAGGCTTGGTAATTATGTTTGCAAGTTGCTCTTTAGATGTAACAAATTCTAGCTTCACTTGCTTCTCTTGTAATTGTTCTCTTAAGTAGTGATACTTGATAGATATGTCCTTTGTTTTTTAATGCATCACTAGATTCTTTGAAATGTTTATAGCACTAGTTTTATCACAATATATAATCACCGGCTCAGTGATTACCTCATTCATGTCTTCCAACACTTGCTTAATATAAGCAATATTTGAACAGTTTGTAGTAGCAAGAACATACTCTATTTTAGTTGTAGACTGGGAACTACTAGACTGCTTCTTACTTGTCTAGGTAACAAGTCTTTCACCGAAGAAAAATGCTCCTTCAATTGTGCTTTTTTTGTCATCCACATTTCCAGCCGAATCAGCATCAATGTAGACTCTTAGTTCAAAATTTCCATTCTTAGGATACCATAATCCATAGTCCTCTATTTTCTTCAGGTATCTTAAGATTCTCTTTGTAGCAACCATGTGTGACTCCCTAGGATTTTCAAAAAATATTGCAACAATCCCCATAGCATGTGCAATATCTATTCTACTATGCACTACATACATTAATTTACCAATCATAGATCAGTACAGTGTCTAGTTCACCTCTATAGTTTCATCATCTGTAGTCAGTTAGCAGCCTGTGACCATTGGTGTTCCAACTAGTTTAGCATCTTCCATGCCAAATGTTCTCAGTACTTCTTTGATATACTTGGATTGTGTGATGAATATCCCATCATTCTGCTGAATAACCTGCAAGCCTAGAAAGAACTTAATCTCTCCAAACATGGACATTTTGAATTCTTTTCTCAACTCATCAGCAAATAATTTACATATGTAATCTTGTCCTCCAAAGATAATATCATCCACAAATATTTCAACAATCAAGATAGTATCATCTGATTCTCCTTTCATATACAGATTGTTGTTCTCACTAGTTCTAACAAATTCAATACTTAACAAATAAGTATGTAGCCTTTCATACCAGGCTCTCGGTGCTTGCTTTAAATGATATAAATATTTATGTAATCTACATACCATGTCTTTCTTGTCTGGATCTACAAACCCTTCTGGTTGTTCTATGTAGACTTCTTCTTCAAGTATCCCATTCAGAAATGCAAACTTAACGTCCATTTGATAAACTTTAAATTTCTTATGTACTACATAGGCCAGTAACATTCGAACTCCTTCTAGTCTAGCAATAAGTGCAAAGGTCTCACCATAATAAATTCCTTCCTCCTATGTATATCCCTTGCAAACTGGTCTGGCTTTATTCCTTGTAACCTCTCCATTTTCATTCAGCTTGTTTCTGAAGATCCACTTAGTACTGATAACATTCTTATCTCTAGGTCTAGGTCCTAGGGTCCATGTATTGTTTTTCTCTATTTGTTGAATCTCCTCAGTCATTTCATTTATCCATTTATCATTCTCCAATGCAACCTTAACATTTTTTCAGTTCAAACTCACAAACTAAGCATGTACCTTGTCTTGACTTATTTCTTGTTTGCATGCCATCTAGCTTGTCGCCAATGATTTGGTTCTCAGGATGATGTCTCCTGAAAAATCTTGCTACTACCTGATCTCTTCTTTGTTGTTCATCCTGTTTAGGTTCAATTTCTTGCTCAATAGCCTCTTCCTGATTGTTGGTGTTCCTTTCCTGTTCCTTGGCATTGTTTTCCTGATGCCCAATTGACACAGTCTACAGCTTTAGTTGGTACTCTGGATGTTCAATGTAAGTGAATCTATCTAGTTCCTTGATGGTCTCTTCACCATTCTTATCATCAAACTCATTAACCCTGACATTAGTACTTTCAATCATTTTATTAGTAACTCTATTTAGACACTTATGTGCTATTCTTTTAGTGGAATATCCAAGAAATATCCCTTCATCACCTTTTGAGTCAAACTTTCCATTTCTTTCATCTTTTAGAATAAAGCATTTACTTCCAAAAATTCTAAAATAACTTACAGTGGGTTTGTGACCAAACCATAACTCATAGGGAGTTTTTTTAGTGTCCTTCAGTTCTACTCAGTTCAGAACATAAACAATTGTGCTGACTTCCTCTCTCTAGTATGTCCAAGCCACATTCTTCTCTATCATGAGTGTCCTTGCACAATCAACAATTGATCTATTTCTCCTTTCAACAATGCCATTCTGCTAAGGTCTTCTCAGTGTAGAAACATGTCTTTTAATACCATACTCATTAAAATAGTTAGTAAATTCATCAAAAATAAATTCACCACCTTTGTCAGATCTTAAGCATTTCAGTTCCTTCCCGGTTTCTTTCTCTACTTTTTATTTATACCATTTAAACATTTTAAATGCCTCTGATTTTTCTTTTAAGAACATCACAGTCATCAATCTAGTATAATCATCAACAAACATAATGAAATACCTATCTCCATAGTAGCTCTATGTTCTCATGGGACTATATAGGTCGATGTGAACTAGCTCCGAAATTCTCTTTGTTGAATAATCTTTTCTCTTGAAACTAGATCTTGTCATCTTACCTTTCTGACATTGATGACACATTACATGATCCGGCTTTGTTAGGCTAGGTAGACCTCTAAACCTTTTCTTTCTATTGATCTTGATCATGTTGTCAAAGTTTACATGGCATAACCTTTTATGCCACAGCCATGCATCCTCATTTTTCATCATTAAACAAGAAGACTTAACATTATCAAGATAAAAGAAGTTACCTTTTGTTTGTGCTCCTGTTCCAACAAGTTTTCCTCTTTCATCAAATATCTTTACTATCTTTCTCTCAAAAGCTACACAATGGCCTGAATTGTTAAGTTGTGCCACACTTAGCAAATTATAATTTAGTCCTTCTACCCAATAAGTATTATCACATTTGATTTTATCATTTATCAGTACGGATCCCTTTCCTCTAACCATACAAGGTGTATCATTGCCCATTTTTACAGATCCTCCATTAGATTTCTCAAGATGATCAAATTTTTCTTCATCACCAGTCATGTGGTGGGTACAGCCACTATCAATGATCCATGTATCATTTTTATTAACCTTAGAGATAAGAGTTGTCTCTACATATCTTTCTTCTTCCTCAGAATCATCCTTCATTGCAAAAAACACTACTTCCACATCATCATCTGTGTCGGTCTCAGTATCATTCTCTTCAGCAATGTAACATACCTTCTTGCCTATTTCATTGTTGTCTTAGTTGTCTCTGTTGTAGTGTTGGTAACTCCTATTTTTTCTTCTCCCATAGCTTCCTTCACCAGATCAATCCTTGTTTCTATCATCTTCTTTCCTGTTTGGACATCTAGCAGCAATATGACCAACTTATTTGCAATTAAAACATGCTAAAGGTAATTTACCTCTATATCTACCTTTTCCTTTAGGTAACCTCCTAGCCATAAGAGATTCAAGTTCATCAAGCTCATCATCACTATTACTGTCATTATCATCATTATTGATTCTACTACTAGATTTACCAATCTTCAAAGAAGTCATGAAAGCAAACTCAACAGACGGTACAAAATTATTATTAAAGTTATGCAGTTCAAAATTTGTAAGCTTACTTATCAGACTATCAAGAGTGAGAGTACTGCCAGGTGCAGATCTCATTTCATGTATTGCAGATATTATGATAGCATAAATAGACAATAGGGTTCTCAAAATTTTTCTTACCACTGTTTCGTTAGAAATGACACCACCAGATCCTTTGATAGCATTAACTACTTCCTTTATTCGATTTGTGTACTGCACTATATTCTCTCCTTCTTACATTTTCATATCATTGAATCTTCCTCTTAAACTTTCAGCTCTGGCTCTCCTGACATTTTCATCACCACTGTAAACTAGATTAAGTTTATCCCACATGTCCTTTGTGGTAGTACAATCCTTGATATCTTCAAATTCAGCATTTGTAAGAGTAGCAGCAATCTCCATCATGCTAACATTGTGCTCATGTCTATCTCTTAATTGGTCAAGAGTCAAAGGTCCTGTAGGTGGTGCTAAGTAGCCATTCTCCAATAGAGTGAGGGCAGAATTCCCAATTCCAAATATATGTAGTTTCATTCGGCTTTGCCACATTGTGAAATTATCCTTTTTCAGCTTTGGCACTTCCCTCTTATACATTTTGTGATCTTTCTATTGAAGTCCTTAAAAATCTGTTCCAAGAAACCAATGCTCTAATACCAATTGTTAGAATAACTGAGAGGGGGGTGAATCATTTATCCATAGTCCCAAATACAAAATGTAAAACTTCTAAACAAATTCAGCTTATTCTGCAGTTTGGTAAACAATAATACTAAATTCTCTATGATTTTACCGATTACCAGTTAATTGTTCATAGTGATTACTAACCAAATCCGATATGCAATATGTAAAGTATGACAATTAGCCAATCACCACAATAAACACATAACACAAGAGATTTAATGTGGAAACCCTGTTAAGGGAAAAACCACCTGGGACTGGTAACCCAAAATATTTTCACTCTTTTGAAGTGAACTCGATGAGGAGCCAACCCTGTTAAAGGTTAAAAAACACATTGTAAGGTGTGACCTTGTTAGAGGATTTAACACTAACAGTTATCATCCAACCAACATTCACTATGGGGTTGATAGGATAAAAATGTACATTCTATGAATGACATATAAGACTTTCAAGTCTACTCAGTTAAGAGATTTTATTTGATTATAATGGTTAAATTGTAACACCAGATGATCTGAATACAATACAACTTGATTTGTAGATGTTCAGATCTATTCTTAAGCTCATAAAATCTTTTGATCAATATTCCTATTAAATTCATCAACATTCAGTAACTTACTGTCCCTCGGTAAATATTCTCTGACGTTCGGTTAACATTGCAATTTGGTTCTCCTTTAACCAATATGATCATACATGCATGAAGCTTGTTCACATGATATCTCTATAGTTTTCTTCCTCCGACATCCGTTTCATTTTGAAACCCTAGTCTCTTAAATAGACAAGTAAACCATTTTCTTTTCATCCATCAGATTTTGCCACTTAATCTTCCTCGTTGATTTTTCCGCTTAAACCTTTCTTGGCAGATGTGTTTCAATTCCATCCTTTAGATCTTCTGTGAATTTTGCTAGCCATTGATCTTATAACAGACTTTATCTTTCCACCTTGTGATCATACACTTTATAGCTCATCAACTTCTATCAGTTAAGCTCATCATTTAGTTCTTTTTTCCATACTCGGTTAACAAAGAATTGCATCGTTGAACACAAGCTCAGTTTATACTATGATCGGTATACACTAAACTACTCGGTGTATACTGGAATGCTTCATTAACTAACCACACTACTTTGTAACATTTTTCTTCTATCTCCATAATAGATTAATGCAACATAATCAAGTCAACAATATGAATTGATAGACTTATCAATAAGTTGCCAAGAGTATTCCTTATCCTCATCTGTCATATCCATCTTCCTCAATGTAGATATCTCAGTTCTTCATCTTTCTCTTCTCTTCTATAGATGTGTTAGATATTTGCAACTACCATGATAAGTACTGTCAAAACTAGTTGACATCAATGAGAATATAAAACTGATTCAATTATCTTACATAACACTTCAGTGTTCAGTGATCTCTAATCACTTGTAGTTCTTCAATCATGTTCTCAATCAGTTGTAGTTCATCATTATGGTATACATTTGAAGGAAAATTTGAACTTAGAGTTTACACGGATGTAGATTGGGCTAGAAACATAGATGACCAAAAGAGCACAACTGGTGGAGCATTCTTTTTAGGGGAAAGGCTTGTGACTTGGATTAGCAAGAAAAAAGCATGCATTTCTCAGTCTACTACTGAAGCAGAGTATGTTGCTACTATTGCAAGTTGTTCAAATTTAGCTTGGATTAGACAAGTGTTAGAAGGAATGAATGGGGTAATCACTAACTTGGTGATTATATATTGTGACAACACTAGTGCTATAAATATTTCTAAGAATCTTGTGATGCATTCAGAGACAAAGCATATATCCATTAAGTATCACTACTTGAGGGAACAAGTTCAAGAGAAGCAGGTGAAACTAGAATTTGTAACATCTAAGGAACAAATTGTTGATATCTTTACTAAACCATTACCGAAGGACACATTTGAGTATTTGAGGACTAGACTTGGGGTCTGTCCCCTGTCTACCAGTCACTAAGGTGATTTGGAGGTTGCATCAACCTATAATTATTATAATATAAATCATGTTGATGCACATAGCTCACACTTTGGATTTTGTCTAACGTTGTGAAAGATTGTAGAAGTTGGAACAAACATTTGTTTATTTGCACACTGAAGGTATTATATGAACTGAACAACAAAGGAATACTTGGCTACTACAGAGCTGTTTGTATATTTTCTTTGCCATTGTTGTCAAAGGGAGAGAGACTAAATATGAAAAGGAAAATTAGTTATTGAGAACATAGAGAAAGGGAGAGACATATTTGTTGCTCAGAACAAAGGGAATCTGAGAACTGAAAAGATCAAATTTGCAGGGAGAGTCTACACTTGTAATGTTATGTTTTGTAGTGATTAAACATATTAAATTTGAGCTTACCGAGCTAGAACATTTTATTACACAGTTGTAGAATACATTTTTGGTAGGTGCATTCCATATTTTCATATTACTTGTGTTGTCATCAATGCCAAAGGGAGAGATTGATGAACTGCAACTGATTGAATATCTGAATGAACTGAAGAAACAATGATTAGAGATGACCAAGTACTAAAATGATATGTAAGATGATTAAATCAGTCAATATGTTGTCATTGATGTCAACTAGTCTTGACAGTAGTTATCATGTTAGTTACAAACATCTAAACATCTGTTGAAGGAAGAAAAGATGAAGAGCTGAGATATCTACATGAGGTAAAGATGGATATGATAGATAAGGATAAGGAAAACATTGGGTAACTTATTGATGAGTCTATGGCTTTATATTTTTGACTTGAGGATGTTACATTAATCTATTATGAAGAAGAGATTTGAAATTCAACATTTAATGTGGTCGGTAATTGAAGATTTTTGTATACACTGAGCTAGTGCAGTGTATACCAACTGATAGTATTAATTGAGCAAGTATGGATGAAAACATTAAATGCTAAGAACAACTGACTAAAATTGATAAGATGGATATTGGTATGATTTCGAGATTAAGGATGGAGTTTTTTATGAGATCCATGACTGAAAAAATTTAGAGAAGATCTAAAAGATGAGATTGAAACGTGATATGGACACATCTACCTAGGAAGGTTTAAGAGGTAAAATGGACAAAGGAGATTAAGCGACAAAATGTAATGGCTTATATGAAAATAGTTTAATTGTCTATATAAGAGATACAAGTTTCATTATTGAAACATGCTAGAAGAAGGAGACTACAGAGAATTCACATGAAGAACTTATTCATGCATGCCTGATCAGACTAGTTAGTGAAAGAACCAAGACTGTAGAGTTTACCAAGTGTCAGAGAACCATTTACCAAGTAAAAGTAAGTTGAAGAATATTAAGGAAGTGAATTGATTAATGATTAGAGGATTTTTATGGGCTTAGCATAAATCTGAATATCTGCAATTGAGTTGTATTTGAATCAGATCATTACTGTATCATTTTAACCATTGATTCAAAAAATCTCTTAACTGAGTGGACTTAACCATCTTATATTCTGCCCTATGTCATTCAAAGAATGTACATTGTTATCTTGTTGAAACCATAGTGAATTCTAGTCAAAAGTTAACTGCTAGTGATAAATCCTCTAACCAAGTCACACCTAATAGTGTGTATTGTAACCTTTTACAGGGTTGGCTCTTTACCAAGCTCACTTCAGAAGAGTGAATTATTATGGGTTAGCGGTCCCAAGTGGTTTTTCTCTTAACATGGTTTCCACGCTAAATCATTGTGTTATGTGTTATTTGTGATGATTTTTTTTCTATCATACTTTACATACTACATAGTTGATTTAGTCGGTAATCACATTTGGATAATAGCTGGTAATTGGTAAAGTGGATAGACAAATTGATATTTTATGTTACTGAACTGCATAATTTGTTGGAATTATTATATATGGTACATCTTTGTATTTGTGACTGTAGGATAATTGATCTAACTTATTCAACCCCCTCTCAGTTATTCTAACAAAATCCTCCAAAGAATTGGCTCATGACCAATCCGTTTGGGGTCATTCACAAGCCAAAGAAGTTTGACTACACGTAGAAACCCCATTATCCCTAAAAACCCTTAATTGTAGGAAGCCTTTGTATGGATAGAGTGGGGATGGGAAACCTCAAAAATATTCAATAAATTCCAAAAGGGTACTCAAATCCCTAATTTCTTCCTAGGGTTGTTTGGAAGCATTCCCCAAGAAAGGGCAGAAACTAGTCAGCTAGACCTACAAGGAGACAATTAGGCCTAATAGGCTTAGAAGCCCAAAAACTTGAGATCAAAGACAATGAGGTTGATACCTTGATCAAGTTAGATCAAATTGATATTGTGGAGATAGAAGAAGAGGTATAGGACCCTTGAAAACACCTGGAGAGTTAGATGGTGTGTGGAACCAATATGATGGATTCTTAAGAGGAGTGAGAAAAGAAGCTTTAAACATTGGTGGGGAACCTAGTGAAGGCACTTAGATTGTCAATCTGGAAGAATGACATAGGATAGGTCCTAAATCAGTTAGAGGAAGGACTTGGAGGACTCTTGGAGAAAAAACTAGAGTCTTGGAGGGTTTGGGAAACAAGATTCCTAACCTAGCAAAGTGTAAGAAAACTAGTCTCTTTTCCCATTAGAGTGGTATCAGAACCCAACAAGGTTTGGGACCAAAAGAAAGTGGATGTTGTATTATGAAGAATCAGTTGATTCAACCAGCATGGTAACTAATGTGGTGTTAGCCAAGAAGATGGCCAATTAGGAGGATGAAAATAGGTACCTCAGAGATAGATTAGTAGAGATGGAATTCAAACTTAGGGAAGTAGAAGTCAAGGCAGATGAAGTAAGTGGTAAAGTGAAGGAAGCTAAAGAAAAAGGTAAAGGATTGGCCTTTGAAGATGAAGAACCTAAGCTTGACCCTGAAACAAATGAAGAACCAATGATAAAATCATTGAAAGCTCTTGGTGGCAAATCACTAGATGGTGTGCCATAGTTTAGTGGCAAGATGGAGCCAGAAGTGGTTATGGAATGGATAAAAGGGTTAGAGAATAAATTTGAATGTGAAGGAGTGATAGAAGCACAAAAGGTGAAGGTGGAAAAGTCAAGGCTAAGAGGCACTGCCCTCACTTGGTAGAAGTTTGTGCAAGATTCAAGGCAAAAGGAAGGCAAGAACCCAATCTCTTCATGGAAAGGAATGGTGTCTAAGATTAGGGAAACTTATGTCCCTGATGATTATGAAATATAGCTCCATAGAAGGAGACAAACCCATAGACAAAAATAATAAGATATAAACACCAATACAAAGGAGTTCTACAAGCTTTATTTGAGATCAAGGGTGGTAGAGGATGAGAGTATCAAGGTAGCTAGGTACTTGAATGGCTTGAAATGGAGCATAAAAAAAGAGATCAGTTTACTCACACCTACCAATGTCCAAAAGTGTTACCAATTGGAACTCAAGATGAAAAAGTAGAGTAGAAGAAAGAATGACTCCAATACAAGGAGTAGAGGAAGAGGAAGAGACTCTAGGGGACATAGAGGTGGAAATGGAGGTAGAAGTAGTGACTCTAGATCCCAAGGGGATTCAAGAGGGTCTAAGAGACAAGAAGGAAATCCAAATAGAGGAGGTTACAATAGAAGAAGAGGCTCCAAAAATAGTGGAAGAGGAAGAAATGGTGGACAAGGAAGAAGTTCTTACTTTTCTTCTATGA
Source organism: Chamaecyparis obtusa (assembly GCA_027943335.1). Lineage (NCBI taxonomy): Eukaryota > Viridiplantae > Streptophyta > Pinopsida > Cupressales > Cupressaceae > Chamaecyparis > Chamaecyparis obtusa. The sequence continues at coordinate 287,864 of BSBK01002218.1, read as the reverse complement.
AGTGTTACCATTGTAACCAACTAGGTCACCCAGCATATAGGTTCCTAGAGAAGGGGCTACATCACAAGGAGATAGGAGGGTGAAATATGTCCATGAAGAGAAAACAGGTAAAAAACATAGTGAAGTACCTTTGGAGTCTAAAGAGGGGGAAAATCTCATGATTAGGATTGTTGGTGTAATTAATTATTCCTAATTACACTTTACTTAATCTTACTTAGGTTAATGCATTGCATAGTAATTTGTGATTGAGACACCTAGGAGTGTGCACATCTATTAAGCACATGGTGTAGGAGAAATTCCACTTTTGGTGTGATAGTTGTCTTCACATACCTCTTTGTGTGTGAGATCCACCTTTCATGCTCTTATCACATTATCATCCTAATCCATTGCACATACTTTATTGCACATTGGAGGATGATCCACATTTGGTGGACATGTGATTACACCTAGCATAGGTGATAGCTTATCAGCTCCTTATCATTGTATCCTATTGCCTTTCCTATATAACGAGGCCTATTATGTAATCATTTTCATTGAACATTAAGCATTGAGCATTCATCATTCAATCAAGGTGAATTCATTGGATCTATTCAATCCATCATTGCATTCATATTTTTTTTCTTGTGCTTTTCTTCAACCTCTAGATCCTTGGTTCAATATTTTCTATTTGCAAATTCTTACATGGTATCAGAGCCATTGGAGTGTTTAGATCAGCCAATTTGAAGAGGTCTTGATGCAAGCTTTGAAGGTCCAAATCTTAGATCTGACAACCAGCATGCAATAGAGGCATCTTGGAGAAGATCTGACCTCACCATTGCATTTGGGAGGCTATTTCAGTTAAAATTGACTATAAACTCATCCATATTCGGTGAAAGTCCAAATCGAGGCAAAAAATTTTGGCAAATCGGACCGTACGGCCCGATCTGCACCTCCAATATGATTTTATTAATTTTTATTTTTTTTAATTCTGTATTAATTCTGATTTTTTTTCTATAAAAAAAATTGGGCCTAGTACATGCCCTAGCATTATTTCTTGTACCAATGTATTTTCCTTCGTCATGCCTCAACGTCGCGCGTCGGAGTGACATCATCACAACAGCCCGAAGGCATGCAACAACTAGCTGGTGGGCTTTCTGCTTTGCTTTAACATCTGGGCATTTGTATTAATAAAGGACTTTTAAATCCCACAACACCGCCACTGCTCTCCTCCAGCGGCGCCACCCTCCTTCGCAGCTCTGAGATCCACTGCTACTAGGCAGCGTGACCACCTCTGCTCGGCCCAAAAACCTCTACCCGCCACTGGCTGCTGCTCATCCACATGGAAAAACCCAACACCACCTGCCAGTTGATGCCCATGTGGCCTCCTGTCAATAGCACGGGACCAGTCCTCGATGCCACCTCACCGCACACGTGGACTAATCAGAATCTACCACATCAGCGGGAGACACATCAATAGTAGCACAGTCAGCACCACATAGTAAATAGGTTTGCCAATAAAAGACTACCACATTGCAATAAAGACACACTAGCCACTTTACAGATTAGTATGATTAGCCACACTAGCAGACACGTCAGCTATTGGGTCTGAAAATTTGTTGATGTCATCATTTTATGAGCCAAAATTTGATGGTCGTTTAGCCGTCAAACCAGGGCAGAATTGGGTCTTTTTCATGGCCATATAACTATCAAATTTAAACCTGTGAATTGCTGACATCATCAGAGTTTGGAGATTTCCCAACCTTCACCATTTGCATTTTTGGTTTGACAGTCCAACTTTGAGAGGCCATAACTTGGTCATCCGAGCTCCAAATCGGGTGCATTTTTTTTTGAAATTGGGTAGAATTTCCTGAACTTTCTAGTGGTGGTGTTGATTTTGTATTTTGGTGGCCTGATTTGTTAGAAATTTCAGATCTTGTTGACTATTCCTATCTATTCCTGATTTCTACAACTTCCAGGGCTTCGTTTGGGCACATACGGTAACATTTTGAGGTGAAATTGTTTTTTGAAAGTGCATTATTTTTTGTCTACTTTTTAGATCTACAATAAGATTTGAGTGATTTTGGGTAGACATATCACTTTTAGAAATAGGTCATTTTGGGGCTATAATTGCACTTGGTTAATCCTTGGATTTCAGTTTTCTGATTTGCATCAGTCATTTGAAGGAGTTATCAGTAGTTATCAGTCATTATTTGGTTGCAATATGGATAATTCAAAGGTTAAAATCCTCACTCCATATAACTACCATGAATGGAAAGTATCTTTAAGTGATCATTTGTTGAGTCTTGGATTGCTTAGAATGACTCTTGGGCAGGATCAAGAACCTCAAATAGGTGTTGTATAAAGGTGAAAATGGTTTGATCAAAGGGATAAAGCACTTGGCTCTCTTAGATCTTCCATCTCTCATGACATGCTCTTTCATATTGAATCTTGCACACATCCTCATGATGCTTGGATCACATTGGAAGGACTCTTTGGTAAACCTTATAGAATGAGAAAATTCAGATTAGAGAATGATCTCATAGGTCTTAATCCTAGGGATTTTGACAATATTCAAGATTTCTTCTCTAAGTTCAATACTATTAGATTGGAGCTTTCTTCATGTGGCATTGTTAAAGGGGATGAACAATTGATCTTTTCAATTCTTTCCAAGCTTGGTCCTAATTATTCTATCTTTGTTTCTACATTCTATGCTACTATGGATGCTCTTGGTAGTGCATACAAATTTCCCTCTCTTGATGAATTTGCAGTGCAACTCACAAGGGAACAAGGAAAGTTGGCACACATGGGTCAGTTGAAGCCATCCACACATTAAGCATTGATTGCAAGTGAGTCTACATCAAAGGCTTCTAATGGCAAAGGAAAGAAATAGAATAAGGATCCTAAGCCTCATGACAAAGGTAATGAATCTTCTTCACCAAAAAGTAATGAATCCAAGTCCTCTTCAAGAGAGGAATCATCTAGAAGAAAGAGAGATAAATGTTCATATTGTCAAAAGTTAGGACATGATGAGCATAAGTGTTTTCAAAAGAGGATTGATGAGCTAACTCACATTATTCAGAAACACAACATTAAGTTTCCCTGATCAGTGTCTGCTCCTTCTTCTACACATTTGGCAGCTTCTTCATCTCCATCATCATTCAAAGATAAAGGTAAAGGACAAGAACTCATGGCTTCCACACATCCTGAGAAAGGTAAATGGCTTCTTGATTCAGGTGCATCACATCATATGGCATCTTCTATGGATATGTTTTCTTCTATTGAGACTTGTAATTGTCCTAATATTTTGATGGGTAACAACACATTCATGAGGGTTTGTGGGAAAGGTTCTATTCCTATGGGAGAAGGGACATTTAATGATGTTCTTTGTGTACCATCCTTGACCACTAATCTCCTTTCTATTTATCAAATTACACATGGGGCACAAGGTAAAATTGTTGAGTTCACTCCTGATTTTGTCTCCATTAGGGACATGGAGACTAGAGATGTCATAGCTATGGGAGTTGTTGATCATACATCCTGCTTGTATTCTTTTTCTACTTTTGTTGATAATGATGATCATATTCATGATGTACCCATCCCTTTGCCAAGGGATAATTATGAGAAATTTGGGCACTTTAATCATTTTGTTGTTGAGACAAGTGTTGATCTTCCTACTCCTCCACCTCCTGCTTCTTCAGACATGGACGCTACTATTCAGTAGGATGATCATATTGTTTTAGATTTTGCAAAATGTGATGACTACTTGTATGCATCTTCAGCATTTGTTGATTCTCATGATGCAGATTTGGAAGACATACATGAGGGGGTTTCTCTTTCCCTTGATGACAGTTTCATCACAGATGGGGACACTTCTTCACCTTCTTTGGAGATTGGTGTACTTGATTCTTCTCCTTATTCATTTGATTTGTCACATGAAGTGATAGATTCTTTGAGCTTGGAGATTCCTACTCAGTCTTTAGAGATTCATGCATGGAGACCTACATCTTCTTCCTCATTCCATTTGCACATGGATTGGCTTCTTCATCATTTGATGTATCTATTTCTTCCTAAGGGGAGACATGTTTCTTGTAAGCATTGAATTTTCTATTGTTTGCAGGTACTCTTCATCAACATGGGAGCTTCTACATTATGGGGGGGATATCATGTCCCCAACTATCCTTCTTATGGGGGGATACTGCTTTGTATATACATGATGTATGTAGTTCTTGGGGGGTCTTGAGCACTCCATCCATCCATGCATCTTGTTTTCTTCTCTCTTTTTGGGGGAGGGTTTTTCCCATTAGGTTTTCCCTCTTTCTCCACTTTATGAGAGTTATGCATTTCATGCATTTTGTACATGGGTACCTAACATGGCCTAGTAGTCGGGACCCATCTTGCATTGTGAGTTTAAGTGCATTCCCCTAAGTTGCACTTAAGGGGGGGGGGTGTTGGTGTAATTAATTATTCCTAATTACACTTTACTTAATCTTACTTAGGTTAATGCATTCCATAGTAATTTGTGATTGAGACACCTAGGAGTGTGCACATCTATTAAGCACATGGTGTAGGAGAAATTTCACTTTTGGTGTGATAGTTGTCTTCACATACCTCTTTGTGTGTGAGATCCACCTTTCGTGCTCTTATCACATTATCATCCTAATCCATTGCACATACTTTATTGCATGTTGGAGGATGATCCACATTTGGTGGACATGTGATTACACCTATCATAGGTGATAGCTTATCAACTCCTTATCATTGTCTCCTATTGCCTTTCCTATATAAGGAGGCCTATTATGTAAGCATTTTCATTGAGCATTGAGCATTCATCATTCAATCAAGGTGAATTCATTGGATCTATTCAATCCATCATTGCATTCATATTTTCTCTCTTGTGCTTTTCTTCAACCTCTAGATCCTTGGTTCAATATTTGCTATTTGAAAATTCTTACAAGGATAACACTAATCAAGGAGCTTGTCTGAGAAGAACCTAGTCAAAGAAGAGCACTTTTTAGAATCAAGTGCAAGATTTTGGGAAAGGTATGCAAGGTCATCATAGATTTAGTGTCCAGGGACAATATTGTGTTAGATGAGGTAGTCAACAAGCTCAAAATGGAAAGGATTGCACATAGCAACCCTTATAAGGTCACTTGGTTGAACAAAGGACAACATGTTCTTGTCAATGAGCAAGCATGGGTAGAGTTTAATATTGAAAGGCATAAGTATAAGGTGTCATGTGATGTGTTAGAAATGGATGCATGCCATATATTGTTAGGAAGGCCATGTAGATTTGATAGACAAGTCATGCACGATGGGGCTAAGAATGCCTATTCATTCAAGAAGGATGGTGTGACTTTCAAAATTTAGTCTTTGTTGGAGGAAGGGGAAATTAAGACATATGTACCTAATGTTCTTTTGGTGGGTGAAAAGGAGTACTTGAAGACTCTTAAAGAAGAAGAAGGGGTGGGGTTTTCATTGGTGTTGAAGCCCAAGGAAGAAAATAAAGAGAAGGCAATAGTGTTACCCATGGAAGTACAAGAGATACTCAAACATTTCAAAGACATGGAAGTACAAGTGATGGTAAGACAACTACCCATGGAAGTACAAGTGATGGTAAGACAACTACCCTACCTCCTCCAAGAGCTATAAGCCATCAAATAGACCTCATTCCTGGAGCTAGCCTACCCAACAAGGCTGCCTATAAAATGACCCCTCAACAAAATGAGGAAATTGCCAAGCAAATTCAAGAGCTCTTAGACCAAGGCCTCATTAGGAAGAGTATAAGCCCATGTGCTGTCCCTACTGTCCTAGTTTCTAAAAAAGGTGGTACTTGGAAGTTGTGTACTGATTCTAAAACCATCAATAGAATCACCATAAGGTGTAGGTTCCCCATTCCAAGAATAGAGGACCTAATGGATTGTTTAGGAGGTGCCAAGCACTACACCAAGATTGACCTCAAGAGTGGTTATCATCAAATCAAGGTTAAGGAAGGAGATGCGTGGAAGACAACCTTCAAGAATAATGAAGGTTTATAAGAATGGATTGTGATGCCATTTGGGTTGTCTAATGCCCCGTCCACATTTATGAGGCTTATGAATGAGGTGCTGAAAGACTACATTGGTAAGTTTGTAGTTGTATATCTTGATGACATTTTAATTTTTAGTAAATCTAAGGATGAACACCTTAAACATCTGCAAATTGTATGTAAAAGATTGCAAGAAGAGAAGCTAATGATCAATTTGGACAAGTGTGAGTTCATGAAAAAGGAACTTGTTTATCTTATTTTTGTGTTGTCACAAGGGAGTCTAAAAATGGACTCAAGCATAGTTTAAGAAATCATCAATTGGCCAACTCCTAGGAATGCCACATAAGTGAGGAGCTTTCATGGCCTAGCTCAATACTACTTAAAGTTCATCAAGCATTTTAGTGCTATTTGCGCACCCATGTTGGATACTATCAAAGGTGGAATGAAGACAAAATTTGTGTGGAATGAACAAGAAAACCAAGGGTTTGAAGAGTTGAAGAGAAGGGTAGCAACACAACCTATCCTAGACCTCCCTAGCTTTGAGAAGCTTTTCACTATGGAATGTGATGCTAGCAATGTGGCTATAGGGGCCTTCCTTAGCCAAGAAGGGAGACCAATATATTTTCATAGTGAGAAGCTTAAGGAAGCAAAGAGGAAGTTTTCTTCCTATGACCTAGATATGTATGCTCTAGTACAAGCCTTGAGGAAGTGAAGGCACTATCTCCTTCCCAAGGAATATTTGGTTTATAATGATAATCAAGCACTTAGCCTCCTTAGCTCCCAAGACAAGCTTAACCACAGACATATGAAGTGGGTAGAGTGCTTACAAGCATGCACATTTCATATCAAGCACAAGAAAGGAAAACAAAACAAAGTTTCTGATGCTTTAAGCCAGAGGCTCTTGACTATCAAGAAATCAGATTGCAAAGCATTGGGCTTGAAGGCTTCAAGGATTTTTATGATGATGATGAATATTTTTTAGAGATCTATAAGGTTTGTAAAGACCACCAAAACCATTTTTATGGTGAATATTCAGACTACACATTGCAACAAGAGCTATTGTTTAAGGGAAGCCAACTATGTGTAACAAGGGGATCAATGAGGGAGAACTTGATCCAAGAAAATAGCAATGGGACATTTAGTGGTCATTTTGGGATCCATAAGACACAAGAACTAATTTAGAGGTTTTACTTTTGGCCAAGGATGATAGTTGATATCAAGAAGTATGTGGAGAATTGCATTGTTTTCCAAAATGCCAAAGGCACATCATCCAATGCTGGCCTATATCAACCTCTTCCCATTATAAGTAGACCATGGGAGTGTCTTAGCATGGATTTTGTGGTAGGATTACCAAAGAAAAAGAAAGGTTTTGACAACATTTATGTGATAGTGGATAGATTAAGAAAAATGACCCATTTTGTGCCTTGTAAGACAATCCATGATGCATCTTAGATTGCTCATTTATTCTTCAAGGAAGTGGTAAGAATGCATGGTCTAAGTTTATGAGTCATTTTTGGAAGACACTTTGGCATAAATTTGGCTCCAATTTGTCTTTTGGATCTGCCTATCACCCTCAAACTGATGGTCAAATTAAGGTGGTGAATAGAAGCCTTGGTAACCTTCTAAGATGCCTTACTGAGTATGGGCAAGGTTGGGATCAAATGTTGGCCCAAGATGAATATGCTTATAATGATACAATCAACTAGTCTACTGGAAAGAGCCCATTTGAAGTTGTTTATGGGCTGCACCCAAGGGGCATCCTTAAGCTTAGAGAGTTAGGAAATGGCTAGCTAAGGAGTGGATATGCTGAGGATTTTCCTAATTCCATGTTGGAGATTCATGAAACAGTCAAGAAGGCACTTCAAGAGACCAACAACAAGGTCAAGTTGAAAATGGATGAAAAGAAGAGGGATCTTCAATTTCATGTTGGAGATCTTGTCATGGTAAATTTAAATAAGTCCAGACTTAAAAAAGGTGTCCCTTCTAAGTTGCAAATGAGGAGGTTTGGCACTTGCACTATTCTAGCCAAGTATGACACCAATGCATACAAAGTTGAGCTCCCGGAAGATATAGGACTGTCCCCTATCTTCAATGTGACCGATTTGATTCCTTATAAAGGTCCCAGGCCTAATCCAAATAAAAGTATTGCAGAGGTGATGCATGATATGGAGGACCTTCAAATCCCTTTTTCTTCATCTCCAACTGCAGAGAAAGTCTTGGCTTCAAGGGTCAACAAGAAGACTAGGCACAAAACCTAATTGGAACACCTTGTCAAGTGGCATGGCAAAGATGATGCACAAGCTACAATATGGGTCAGAGATGAAGACTTCCAGAATTTTTGGATTGATCCTACCTTGGTCCCTTTAGTGGTGACATGAGCTCTTTTGTTTGGGAGTAGCCTAGTGTAGGTGCAAGAGCACCTAAGTGTTTTGTTTGGGGGCATGGTGCAGGTACACCTAAGTGTTTTTCCCCATGGCTTGTACTAGCCTTATCTAGGTCAGAGGTAGTTTAATTTTTTTGTTTGGTGTGAGTCTAGACTAGGTTATCCTACCTAACCTAGTGTTTCTTTTGGCTTGAGATGAACCTTGGGGTTCCTAGGCCCTTTTTGGGCTGTAATGGCCAAATGTGTTAAATTTGGTGGTAGAGTGTTTTAAATGATCCAAATGATCATTTTATGTCCTTTGATAATGATTTGAGGTCTTTGAATTGACCTAGCCATGATTGGGAAAGAAATGCACAAAGTTGTCAATTTGTTGTCAAGAAACATTGTCAAAACATGCCCAAATGTGTTTAGGGAATGGTCTTGGGGAAGGTATGAAATGTGCAATGGATTGAACCTAGCTTTTGTGTTTTTGTGTATCCGTGAAGAGTTTCATTTTGAACCTATCTTTTGTGGATTGAATCCATCTCTTTAAAATTTGATTCAAGTATCTTATTGTATTTACTTTCATTTGTGTCAATTTAGAGTTTTGATGTTTTATTTTAGGTTAGTTTTCAATTTGTTTTGTAAGTGCACCAGTCACTGGCTTGCTCAGGACTGAGGTGTGGTAAAATGGCTCCCACATGATTTTCCACCATGGGATCTTCACAGCCTCTTAGGGAATGGTGGGGGGGACTATTTAAAGTGAACATATGGAAGGAGAAGGCCTGGAAGTACCAGGAGCTAGCAATGCAATCATGCCCTAGGCGAGCCTAGTGAGCCCGACTAGGAGGTTGCAGAGATAAAACATTGTGTTTATGCAATGGTATGGATATCACATGTGGATCCAAAGCATTTAAGGAAGTCTTTATGATTAGATAAAGCATCCTCCAAATAATTGGCTCATGACCAATCGATTTGGGGTCATTCATAAGCCAAAGAAGTCTGACTCCATCTAGAAACCCCATTAGCCCTAAAAACCCTTAATTGTAGGAAGCCTTTGTACAGATAGAGTGGGGATGGGAAAACTCCAAAATAATCAATAAATTCCAAAAGGGTACTCAAATCCATAATTTTTTCCTATGGTTGTTTGGAAGCCCAATACGCTTAGAAGCCCAAAAGCTTGAGATCGAAGACAAAGAGGTTGATACCTTGATCAAGTTAGATCAAATTGATATTTTGGAGATAGAAGAAGAGGTATAGGATCCCTACAAAAACTTGGAGAGTTAGATGGTGTGTGGAACCAATATGGTGGATTCCTAAGAGGAGTGAGAAAAGAAGCTTTAAACATTGGTGGGGAACCTAGTGAAGGCACTTAGATTGTCAATCTAGAAGAATGACATGGGATAGGTCCTAAATTAGTGAGAGGAAGGACTTGGAGGACTCTTGGAGAAAAACTAGATTCTTGGAGGGTTTGGGAAATAAGATTCCTAACCTAGCAAAATGTAAGAAAACTAGTCTCTTTTCCCATCAGGGATGCACTGGAGTCATGTTTATAGAGCTAAAGAAGTAGTTTGGCATTGAATTTTCAATCATTTCATGTGTCATGGCTGCTAATAGTCAAATTGTGTCTCTGGTAAAAGAAATGTCAAAATGGAAAACATGATAGGTTATCGCTACCCCGTACACCCACAAACATCAAGGAAAACCATTAGATAACATCGCAGGGAAGTGAGGTGGCCATATGATGACATTGCGAGGGTGAGGGGTGAGCATAAGGGAATATAACATGATGTGTTAGCATGAAAAGTTTTAGATAACATGACATGCTATCCTAGGCCTATTTTAGCCCATAACGAAGTGTCTCAGATCAATTATTTATGATGGAATAATGGTGGAAAAAATAGCCAACATTTCTGGAAACTCAGAGGGGATGCTTACCTATTAAGCATAAGATCAATGGAATTTAAGCCATCCATTAGGCATGGAGTCACTAGTGTTGAAAAAATGACATGTTAGCCACTTGTAACAAATGAAATCCACAACCTTTGCAACCTATGAAAAAATCAAAATTTTCTATCTCTAGGAGGGAAATAGCTTGTGCTCATGCACTTCTTGGAAAGGAGAAAAATCTAACCTACTATGTATAGTTATTTACGAGAAATGAAATCAAGAAAATCCATTAACTAGCTTGTTGAAGTAGCTTCCCTTTCTAACTAGCTTTTTGTTCCTTTCATGCATATGGGAAACCAACCAAGGCAACAAGAATGACAAACATTTCACATGTTGCTAGAATTCCCTCCAAGTGTCAAGAACTAGGAAGCTCTCCCACACTTGGTCATTTTAATTTGAGAAAGAAAAACTTGCTCCTCCTTGTGATGATCATGTTCATGATTAGGAGAAAGCATGATCGGGGGAAACCTATAGATTTTTTGTAAAGCGAGATGCCTTATGGGGTGCCCTCTTGATGGTGCTAGGTCAAAGAAATCAACCTTGACCTTATTGTTGTTCTCTACAACCATGGTATCTTGATGATTAGCAGGGTCTAGCTCTGATGGTGTGGCTAGTGGTGTATGTTCCTCTTCTCGTTGTTACTGCAACTCATGATCTTCAATTGAAGGAAACGATGGATCAAAATCAATAGATGAGAAGGTCACATCAAACTCATCCAAAAAGGAGTCCTCATCATCGGTCTCCTCCATGAATGTTGCATTATCATACATAGGTTGAGGTGAAACCTCATGCATATCAACATGTTCTTCAAATTTTGGATATGACAACTTGATATCACTAGATGTACATGACGCTTCAAGCTCATACAAATCAATCTCCCATATGATTTGTAATATCCCCATGTCATAACAATCCCCATGATGGGTTATAATAGAAACAAAATCCTTTTCTTGGACTATTTTCTATGTTATGACATGCATAGGTCGAGAGGAACCTAATACATGCCAATGTGCTCTATTGTTCCTAATTGATTATTGAGAGGGGGGGTGAATCAGTAAATTCAATTTCTACTTCTCTTTTAAGCAACCATATATTCTTGTTAATACATAAATCAAAATAATATTATGACAAGTTCTATAAACAAAAATTAAATGCACAGGTCAATACAACATTTATACATGGAAACCCTTAGTTAGAAGGAAAAAAAACCACGGTGAGACAAAACCCACAAAACTCCACTGCTGCAGTAATAAATTTGCCATGTTAGAGGCTTATAAAGCATTGGTGACAGTGATACTCAGTTAAGGGATTTGATAGAAGACCTATTAGGATCTTGACCTTGTTAAGAGTCACCTTGTCAGAGGACTTAAAACACCAATAAAGATGTTACCTGATAAAGGGATTTATACAAAAAAGAACCTATTAGAGTTCACCCTAATTGAGGGATTTAAATATGCTTCACAACTAAAGCTAGGAATGATCTTATGATGACACTATATCTACTAATTTAGATCATACCTGTTCACCCTTTCCTTTGCTTGGCTGTTGAATCTTTCTCTCCCTTTCACCTTTTGTGACTGTGATTCCTCTCAGAAGATTCTGTTCTCCTACTCTCCTCTCTAAGCTCTTGATTTTAAAAAACACAAATTTCATGTCTTTCGACTTGTATTTATAAGAAATTATCTTATTAAAAATACATCTCATATTTCCACCAAGCTATAAACTGTCCCATAAATCACGCATGCAAAACCATTGATAAAAAATCTTGCAAACTGATTCTTAGTTTACCTCAAAACACTTGCAGAAAAAACAAAGCTAACTCCAATTTAACTAAAGAAAACTCAAAATAATCTGGTTCAAATTATCATGCACTTAACCAATGTATGACTTGTGTTCGATTAGTCATCTGTTCCTTGTGTCCGGTTGGACAAAACCTGGACCGGTATAAGCGTGTAGACCAGTTAAAGTACACTACTTTCTTGCTCAATCTACCTAGTTCAAAATCATGAATACTAGTATGATGTACCGGTGTTCCGATGGGATTGATGTTTGCCAATGATTTTACCAATGACAACTAACTTTATGTCAACAATCTTCCCCTTTGGCATTGGTGGAAAAACATATCAACTCATCACTTTTAGACTTCCCCTGTAGATCTAATCATCTACTTGTAACATATTTCTTGTAGAAAACTTAGCTTCTCTTATCTTCTCTCTCTCTTTTCTCCGCACTTATATCTTCCTCTTTTTGCCTCCAAGGGTCAAAGGGTTGTTAATCTTTATAACTATAAATTATTGAAGATATCTTTATAGATCTTCTTTGCAGATTCTAAGAATGGTTTCTAGATACTTGTTACATGATCCAAATTTTTCTTTGTATCTTGCAGTGAGACAATGAGATTTTCCATGTCTTCTACTCTCTTATAATCAGGTTCACTGAGAATGATGTCTATATTAGTTGTTGTTTTCTATATCAGATCAAATGTTGGTGCAATAAATAACTAAAATCCAATAAGATCTTGGATTTTTTTGTGTTCTCTTCTGATGCTTTCCTCAAAGTGAGAGCTAGACTTGTCATCTCCCAGTTGTATTCTATTGCAGAAGAGGTCTTAGCATCAAATTTTGATGTTAAAACCTTTATCTCTTATGTTGTCCTTTTTGTTCTCTCAGTTATATCCTTCACAAAGTCTTCAAAGTTAGAAGTTCTTGTGATCAACCTTCCATCTTCTTGTACTTTTTGTTGTAGCTCTTCGGGTGTTGTATTCACAATGGCTTTAAGTTCTTCAACCTGTTTATGAAGAATATTTATCCTTTTCTTCTCATAATGATCAATAGAAATTGTTTTTGGGTCAGTGACATCTTCCCCAATTGTTTGTGCCAGTACCTCTAATTGATCAATCACAGGTTCATCTTCATCTATATCTGCATCGGGTACAAAGTTGTACAAGATATTCTTTACACTTGAGAGAACCATATCCGGTTTCCTCTTATTGAGCTCCTTTAGCTGCCTTGTCAACATTTTGCTTATGTGAACAACAGTGTCACTTTCTTGAGATGAGATAACTTTTCCTCCTTTAGATTCAGAGTCTATTGCAAAAGATAGCTTTATTTTTGATGTTGATGCACTTGGTATATCTACCGGTTCCTTCTGCCTTATTTCCTATGTAAGATCTTCTTCTGCAGGCTTCTCCTCTTCTTCTGTAATAGGCAACTCCTCTTGTTGAGGTATTTCTTTTTGCAGTGCCTCCTCTGGATGCACTTCATCTTTTGGATGTACTCCTTCTAGTTGTTGCTTTGTTTTTTTTTGTTCTTCAACAACTTGTTGATCATTTAAAACAACTTCTATTTTACCTATTTCATTTTATGCATTCATCTTTGCTGATGAATCTCCCTATTCTTGTTCTACTGGCCTCATAGACGTATCTTGTACACCTGTTTGAACCTACTCACCTAGGTTGACCTATTCACTGGTTGTGAACTGTTCACCAATAACTTCTTTTTCACTAGTTGTTCATTGTTCACCCATGGAAACTTGTTCACCAGTTGTGAAATATTCAAGTGGAACCATTTCCTTTTCTGGTTCATCTTTTGAGATATTCCATGCACCTATAGGCATGAGAGTGTTGAAGTCATATTTCTCCCAAAATTTTGGTGAATCTTCATACTCATCTTTATCTAGACCATTAATGATTTTGGCCACCCTGTCCCTTGTATCCAAATTGAGTGACACAACTTCCATCATAATTTTTATTGACTCATCGTCAAGATATGGTTTAAATTTTGCCAAAGTTTCCCGTATTTTTTTTTTTTTGAGCTAGACCAGTTCTCCATTTGGTCATTATTCTCTTATTCAATTCTGTAGGAAAGTAGGGCCTATAGTCCCTAGAACTTCTATTGAAATCTAGAAAGGTTTTTAATAGAGAAATCTCAATTTTATCCTTATGATCATTTCCCAAAACACTAAACCACTTTGCAGCATTTGATACTTCACCAAAATCCATAATTTCATCCATTATGTTATCTACAGTTAAAGTCCAAGCTTTACCTTTTTATGGAGAAGCAAGTAGGGTTGGTGGAGTGAGATCACAACCTGTGTCTCCAATTATGTCCACAATGACCAGTTCTATTGAAGACTTTTCTTGGACCAGAGTCTTAACTCCTAGTATGTGTTTTCCTTTACCAGTGTCCTTTACTGGTGGAACTATGGTCTTTTGGCATTCAGCTTTAGTTGCATGTTGTTGCCTTAGAATAGCCATCCATATGGAAACCCCTTCATCATGAACTTTATCAACTTCTCCCATCAAGACCTAACCAATCCTTTTACTGATATTAAAAATTTCTTTGTACATGTCAACTTGATTAGTTGCCTCTTGTAGGCTAAGATTTTTCTATACTTCAAGTAGAGCCCTTATTCTCAGCTCTTTTTCTTTATCTATGGAAGATTTCCATCTACCTTCAATTATCTCTTGTAGATCTCCATGTATTCTTTTGTGAAGTTCAGTGGGTGTGATATTGAACTTGTGAAGACAGTAAACAATAGCTTCTTTTAGCTTTCTCCTATCTTCTTCATTAGTAAGCTCACATCTTCCGACTCCACCCATTCCACCTATTTTCTTCAGTCCTTCAACCATTTCATCTATGGTTGGTTTCCTTCCTTTTGGTAAATCCCCCTTTATTGGTTTCCCAGTCTTTCTCTTTCTAAGATAAGTAGTGGTTTATTTTGTTTCTGTTTCCTCCATTTCCTCACCTTGTGATGGTTTGGTGGATGCTGGCTATGCCTTCTTCCTTTGAACTTTTGGTTCTTCAACCACTGGCTTCCTTTTCCTAGGAGTGGGAATTCGTTTCACATAAACCTTCTTAGGTTCTTTAGAAGGTGCTTTCTTCTTCAAATTTTCTAGAATATCCTCAAAAGTCCCAAATTGGTATGCATAGAGATCTAAGTTGCTTTCCTGTAGTGCATCTGCATATGCCTTGGAAACCTTAGATTTAATTTTTTACCCAAGCTTTGGTGCATACTCGGTCCTAGGCTCAACAACCTAGATAATGCAATGATCAATGCTCACTAGAAAATACATCTCTTCCCTATATTCTTCTATAATTACTGAGGGAATTCTTTCCCTGTTGTGCATTCTTAATTGATAGGCCTCAAAATAATCAGTCATAACTTTATTAAACTGATTCCACAAGTTATTTACTATCTCTCCTATATGAACCATTACCAGTTTATCTTCTAGACATGTTAGTTTTCCTATCCCTAGAAATAAGTTTTGATAATAGAAAAACAAACATACCAGTAATGTCCCATATTTGAGAAACTTCTTTTTTACCAAACTGAGCTTCTTCAAAATTACAAAGATTTGGCTCCTCAGCATGGCACAAATGTCATAACTGTCATTGTCGTGCATTATTATGTGTGCAACATGAATCACACCTCTAGGTATGCTATTTAGGTTACTTGAATGATAAAATTTATAGCTGATAACTGCAGTAGCAGGCCGAACACCGTCATCTTCAATATCATTCACAGTCATCATTCGACTATCATTTTTGGACTTAGTCAATCATGTGAAATTTTCATTTTCTATTGTTCTCAAGGTTAGAGCTTCCCCTGTGGCATTGTACCCAGTTACCCTATGTAAATATTATTTAGTGATAGGTGTAACCACACCTTTCGCTAGCCACATCCCTGGTTTGTGAACCCTGCTAAGCACTAGCCTAATCTAATCCGATTGAAACATGGTTAGATATTTGACTCCGTTGATTAAACCTGATGCTTCCAACTTAGCATATTTTTCCCGAACCTTCATGTCTTCACATAGAGAGAGGTATCACTTTGAATAAATGTTTCACCCATCTCCTCCTGTTTGTTGTGGACGAAAGCTGTTACATCCTTGGTTAGAATAACACCTTCAGAGATGGATGATAGAGCTCCCGCCATATCATTAGCTTGATTTTGAACCACCATGATGTCGTAAAAAGGTCTATCAAGTTGATTGGCATTGATGAGGCTCACCACAGATGATGAAGATGCCATATTCCTAGACCAGTATGTGCAAAGAGTTCATGATAAAATTTACAAAATTCGCACAACAAAGATTGTAAATCACAACAAGAAAAGATTACTCAAGATTTTAAACACAATAATCACAAAATGAAATGTAAAGTGAAATGAGTAATAAAATTTCCCTTTTATACACTTAGGTAATAATGGTAATTAGAAAATGGTAACTTTTGTTAACAGGTACTATATTAATTACCCTTACCTAACCTTTCTTTCGATGAACGGTTCACAAACTCTTTACCTATTTACAAATCCTTAGTTTCAAAATCCACCTTGCTACTTTAGCAACTCTTACCTGTCCGGTTAATATGTTATACTGGTGAATCCTTTCTAGTTCTAATTATTGACTGAGAGAGATCACAACTCACCAGTTCCTTTGGTAATAGTAGCCTTGCTACGTATTCCCCTTAAGCCCTTAGGCTTAATTTTTTGAAGACATATAACCATCAATATATGATGACCTTACATCAGATTTCTCCTTAGTGGAACTCTTTGTCCCCTTTATGGACCAAGTCTTCTTGAATTCCCTGTTGGTCTCTTTACTCATGTTATCATTCTAATTGGGGGATAACTTCTTGACTAGTTTAGGTGGTCCTTTGCCTTTGTTCATTGACTGGTTCCTGCAGTCTTTGGCCAGATGCCCAATCTTGTTATAGTTATAACAAGTCATTCTGGTTCCTCTCCATGGATTGAATCTTCTATCCATGTCCATGGGTGAGTAACAATCATAGTTCCTATGCCCTAATGGTCCATAGGTAGCAAGGTTAGATGTGCTCCGGTTAATACTCCTATTATGGAATACCAGTCTCGGTGGAGATTTGAATGCCATTGTTTTGGACCTGCATTCTTTTTCTTTGTGTCCAAATTTATTGCAAGCATAGCAATAACCCTTGAAGCTTCCCCTTCTTCTACTGGACACATTGTTGGAGTGAGACTTGCATTCAAAGGTCCTGTGACCATACTTGTAATAGTTCCTGCAATAACTGTTAGAAGTAAATGGTTTCACCGGTGTATTTCTGTAGTCATTGGATTTATGACCCAATTTGCCACAATGTTTGCAAGAGGGTTTGAAGATCTTTTTACCTTTGTCTTATGTTGGTTTTTTGTTTTTCTTCTTGCCTTTCTTGTCTCCAAGGACTCACCAGTTTCATTATTTCTTTGACTGATGTAACCAAGTCCTGTGGGATCCTTGTGCTTCGTTTGAGCTCTTAGTTTCTCATCAAACTTCTCAGATTTTCATTATACCTTCTGAGTTTCACATTCCTTTCTTCAAGAGTTTTCAACTATTCCTTTAGTTGATCCAATTCAGAAGCCATCTTTTTGCATGCTTCATCTTTTTTGTGCAAGTACTCATGGATAATTACATTCTCCTCATTTATACCTTGCATGTCTGAATGCAATTGCAATATAAGAGCATCATTCTCTTTTAATGCATCTTCAACCAGATTTCTTGCTGTTTGAGTAGTTAAATGTGCTTCTATGGCACTAGTCTTCTCATCCTCAGCTTTTCTTCTGACTTCAATGAGTTCAGTCATCCTCAGAGCATGACCTTCCTGCTCCCTTTTTAAGTTGGAGATTTGATTGATCAAATTCAGATTCTTCTCCATGAGATCAGAGACCGCTTCTTCTGCTTCATCAAAGCCACTCTTCCCAGAGAGTTCCTCAATGGTTTGATGACTTTCACTTAGTTGTAGAACCAACTCTTTCCTCTTGGCAAGAGACCTCCTCATTCTATTCTCCAAAGAGGCTATCATTTCATTAGCTTCCTCAACTTCTTTTTATACATATAACCCTGCATGATCTTTTCTCAAGTGGTTAAGCTTATTATTTTTGAGAACCTAGGAGCTCTGATACCAATTGTTGTTCCTAACTAGTTATTGAGAGGGGGTGAATCAGTAAATTCAATTTCTACTTCTCTTTTAAGAAACCATATATTCTTGTTAATACAGAAATCAAAAGAATATTATGACAACCATAAACATAAATTAAATGCACATGTCAACACAACATTTATATGTCAAAACCCTCGATTAGAAGGAAAAAAATCATAGTGGGATAGAACCCACAAAAATCCACTAATGCAGTAATAATGTTGCCCTGTTTGAGGCCTACAAAGCACTGGTGATAGTGTTACCTGGTTAGGGGATTTGATAGAAGACCTGTTAAGATCTTGATCTTGTTAGGATTCACCTTGTCAAAGGACTTAAAACACCAATAAAGATGTTACCCAGTAAAGGGATTTATACAAAAGAACCTGTTAGGGTTCACCCTGATTGAGAGATTTAAATATGCTTCACAACTAAAGCAATGATCTTATGATGACACTATATCTGTCAATTTAGATCATACCTGTTCACCCTTTCCTCTGCTTGGCTATTGAATCTTTCTCTCCCTTTCACCTTTTTTGATTGTGTTTCCTCTCAGAAGATTTTTTTCTCCTGCTCTCCTTCGCTCTAAGCTCTTGATTTTCAACAACACAACTTTCATGTCTTTCGACCTGTATTTATAAGAAATTATCTTATTAAAAATACATCTCATAGTTCTGCCAAGCTGTAAATTGTCCCACAAATCAAACATGCAAAAAAATTGATAAAAAAACTTGCAAACTGATTCTTAGTTTACCTCAAAACACTCGTAGAAAAAAAGAGCTAACTCTAGCTCCACTGAAAAGGATAACTCCAGTTTAACTGAAAAATCCTTCGCATAATCCGATTTGGATTATCATGCATTTAACCAGTGTATGAATTGTGTTTGGTTTGTCATCAGTTCCTTGTGTCCAGTTGGACAAAACATGGACCAATATAAGCCTGACTGGTTAAAGTACACTTCTTTCTTGCTCAATCTAGCCGGTTCACAATCATGAACACCGGTGTGATGTATCGGTGTTCTAGTGGGATTGATGTTTTCAAATGATTTTACTAATGAAAACTAACTTTATGTCAACATGCTCATCATCAATGACATGGGAGTCTTTAAGATCTTGTACCTCCTTCCTATCAACAAAAAAAGGTAGCTCTTTAGATAAGAGGATTGGATCCTCTTCTTTTCTTTTGTTCTCGGCCTGCAAAGAGGTTTATTTTTGTACAACCTTCTCAATATCCTCTTGTAGAAGCTCCTTTGTATGTTGAAGCTCTATCACCTCCTTTTTCATAGGGACTTGAGGAGTTGCAACAATGAGAGGTTCATCCATATAGAAGCTTAGCACATCAATTTCTTTTCCAAAAGAAGGATTTGAAAGAAAAGAACTAGAACGGTGATCCTCAAGCTTTTGTACGGGATCCTTTTGTGAAGGTGGAACTCTAAAACTTTGAATGGAAACTTTAGGGGGAGGGGCCTAATGTTCTTTTTCATATTCAAGTGATGAGGAGGGATTGTTCTATCTGAAGCTAGAAAATTTATGCCTAGGAGATTCACGTGCTTCATATGGTTGCACTTGAGCAAGCTGGAGCCTTGTCTGTTCTTCCTCTCCAATTATCCTTTTTGCAATTTCCTCCTTAAAATTCCTTTTTCATGTTTCCCTCTCTTGTTCTTGGAGATAGGCTTAGTGAGCTATATCCTCTTGTTGTCTTCATTGAGCCTCCATACATATAAGATACACCTTGTATGTCATCTCCTGCATTTGTGTATCAAACCCCTATTGCTCCTTGATCTCAACAATCTCTGACCCCAACTGACCATAATGAGATGTATAAAAGGATATCCCTCATAGTCTAGGCTTGGGGATATATTGTGAACTCAATCAAAAGTTAGGCATAAAATCACAAACCTAAGGCCAACATTCTTATATGGTCTCTAAGTTTACTAACTCTTGGATTGGCTAGATGGTGGGTCTATTTAGTAGATTTTGTAGGGGGATATTGGTCAAAGATAGGATTTGTCTTTGGTTGGGATGGATAATATGGAGAATAATATGTATTTCTATGTGAGGGATCCATGTTAAAGCGTTCAATTAAACAATCTCATAGAAAACTTGAAGCAACATAAAAGATCAAAATTGATCTTACATACCAGTACTAGGCTTGAAACTAGTAAATGATCTTGGAGTCACTATGGTGTTTGAAAGAATTCCCTCTAAAGGCTATTGACACTAAGGGAAACACTCAAATTATTAGTGTGTGATGAGCTTTTATTGGTCCAACAGGGGATGTCTTTAAACTAATTTGAACTCTGTCTCACTAGAAGTTGCAAAATCTGTTAAAACAAAAGTTTGCACCCATGCTTAGGGTATGACCTCCAAGAAACCTTGTGAAACATTGAATCAACCTCCAAATGTGACACCTAAGCTAATCTAAAATAACAAATTTGAGGAAAAAGGGAGAAGGAGAATGCACAAAATGTAAAGGGGAGGTGATGCACCATATTGAAAAATAGTTTCTCTCTACCAAAAGTTACATTGTAAAAAAACAACAAAGCACCCAAACATACAAAAGTCTCACTTTAATCTATTCCCAAGGACTCATATGCAGGTCAAAGATAATAAGATGCTACAAGAAAATATGCATTCACAATATAGAATTCATGAGTAAATTTGACATAACATACTAACTTGAAAATACAAAAAAGAAACAATCATTACAAGACAAGAGAATTTTCACAATATATCAGACTTGAAGAAGAGGTAAAAATAGGGATTTTCATTGATATAAGGAAAATAAAAATTTATAGTTGCAGATCATAGCGACTGCAAGAGAAAAAAAGAGAACAATTATGTACAAAAAATGCCTCTATAGATAAGGGATAACTCAAATTACACCATGAATTTCAAACCAAGAACTAACTTGGTTCTAGATTGTAGAACAATAGAAGATCATAAATCAAATAAAAAAATCTGATTTCTATATGCAAGTTGATCCACAAAGTGACAAAAGGAAAAAATGAATGCATCTGATAGATGGAAATGAGAATCCATACCATGCAAGTGATAAATGGGCATGGGGATGCATTTTCATCATGTTTACAAAGCCAAATAAGTAGTTCAACATTGAATTTTTAGTCATTGCATTGTGTCATGGCCACTAATAGTCAAATTATGTCACCAAAAAAAGAAACTTTGAAAGAAAAAACATGAGGAGTTATCTCTAACTTGCACAACTACAAACATCAAGGAAAACTATAAGATAGTTCACCGCGGGGAAGCAAGGTGACCATAAGATGACATTGCGGAGGTGTGGGGTGGCCACAAGGAAAGATAACATGATGTGTTAGAAACAAAGTTTGGGATAACATGACATGTTAGCCTAGATATATTTTAGCCCATAATGAAAATTCATAGATCGATTATCTATGATAGGTTGATGGTAGAAAAAATAGAAAACAATAATCTCAAGTGTGAACTCAAATATTCCTAAACTCCCCTAAAGATCACAAATATTGAAGGAGATAGAATGTATTAAAGGAAAATAGACAACTTCTATTAATTTATTGATAAACATTTACATTACCATTACAAATATTAAATGGACTAAAAAATGTCACTTATATTTATATTCACAAATTACAATAAAATTCTAAGCTTAGCATAGATTATCTTTTTTCCCAAATGCAATAAAACACAACCCTTAACAAATAAATAGAAAATTCCCTTTCATTGATCTAGAATTAGGGTACAAATAATATGGTCAAGTGAGTGTGCATGGAGAAACCACATTGTCGTCATCCAAAATTTCATCCTTAAACATTGAGAACACCATTCCAAGGTTAAAGAACACACCAAACTTCACCAAAATCCAATCTTAAATATCTTTGATTAAATTAGCCACTAACTAATATCTAAGTCCATATGCAAAAAAATAAAACTATGAAATGTGCTACAAAAATATCCCAAAAGATGTTCAAAATTAATTCCTACAAGAATAATCATTTGAATTAACTCCACCATGGTCGTCCTATCATCCACTATCAATTTGATGCCCTTTCAAATATAAAATATGGTTTTGGATGTTTTCCAGTATGTATAGGGCCAAATTGGGCCATGAATGAAACCCTAATCACTTATAGCTTCCTATAGATGAAAGTTTCTCCAATTGTGTGCAAAAACTATGTTGTAAGTGTATTGTCCTAAAATGTTAACACCCATAATTGGAGGCTCTAGGATCTATTAGATCCCATTTTGGTGATTTCAAGGTCTGAATGTACGTTATACTTGATCCCAACAACCTGCATTTTCTCCTCCCACTTCTTTTCATCTTCCCCGATATCCATGAGAAATTTGAGTTTATTCTACCTAGGACAAGTTGACTTGTAGACCTTTCCTTTGGGTACAAATTGAGAGTGGACTTGTACCCAGGTTTTCAAGCCCAGATGTGGCCTTGGGCCCTATTGGTTAAAATCTCTATTTTTTATTTTTGCCCCAAAAGACATGATGTTTTTGAAAATTTTACAGTCTTTAGGGTTTTCTAGGTCTAAATGTCTTTGAAAATCAGAAAAACCCTAGTTGTGGCTGTTAGCTTTCTATTTCTCTATTACTTTATCGGGTCACTTAAGCGTCAAAATAAGCATGTGCACTTTTAGTTTCCTCTCTCAGTCGCTTAGTCTCCCAAAGAAGTTAGAATATTCCTTCATGTCTAATGATTGCCCGAAAGCCTTTGTCGCCCGATCTCATAAGCACTTTGGAATATTCCTTATTATCAAGTGACTTAGCATTTCCCCTTTTTAGTCTCCAAGTCTCAGGATGTTTTCTCAAGATCTAGCGACTACTGTGACAATTTTTATAAGAAAAGAACTATAGTCACGTGGTCTCTAGATGAAAATTACCTTTGGTCGGGCGATCTCAGAATGATTTATTAAAGTGATGTTTCATTCAATGATTATGATTTTTCTCTTTGGTCATTGAGTCTCTAAATGGAGGTGCGGTCTTCTATTGCTGTTGTCTCCAAGTCTCCAAGTCTTCATGCAGTTAGTCTTTTCATTCAACGACTTAGATTTTTAATGGTTGCATTATCTCCAAAAGCTGGCGGTTATCTTCTACGCGGTCAGTGATCAAGCAACATGGTTGTCTCCAGATCTGCAGATGCAGTGGTTAAGTCATAAAGGATTGATAGACTTAATATGAACCGTTGATGAAATTTTGATCGTGCGGATGGTGCTAAGTCTCCAGATCTAACTCAAGGTTAAGAAATGTTTCCACGACTTGGAATTTCCTTTGTCGCGTAGTCTCCAGATTTTCCCTGGTTGAGTTAAGGTTAATGTTATGGTCAAATCCCAGTAGTTATGTGTTTATTCAGTGATACAGTGACTATATAGCCTTGAAGTCTCATGTTCCTGATGGTCAAAGGCTTAACCTTCCACGATTCAGTGAAACGATTATCTTTGGGTCATTGAATCAAACAGTTAAGTAAGAAAGATTCTCATGACTTAACGTAGACCATAGGATGAAATAAGGAAGGAGATCAACGTCAGTTGTGTAATCTTAGATAGAAATTTGAAAAGTCAAGAAGCTTCAGTGATTAAGAGACTACGAGTTTGTCGCTAGATCTCTAGGTCGGGTGATCGCTGAATGATTTAAAGAACAAATAAAGTTGTCATGATTATGAATGCGACTATAGTCACCAGATCTCATAATGAAATATTAAAGTATATATCTACTCAGTCACATGATCTCGTAAAGGGAAATTATTCTTCTGCGACTAGATCTGCATTATAGTCGCCAGATCTCTAGATAAGATAAATTAAAGATTTCCTTCCTTCAGTCACCAAATCTCCAAATGGCCAAGTCAGGATATCTCACAAGGAAGTATGAAAAGTCAACCATGTTCCACGACTTAGAGTTTGCCTTTTGTCGCTAGATCTCATAATTAAGATTGAAAGTGGTCTTAGTCGCGTGATCTTGTAATGAGAAATATTTCACCCATGACTAAGACTTGGACTATAGTTAGGTAATCTCTGAATGTGAAAAATTAAAGATGGAATAAAGAGGTCGATTATGGTCGCTGAGTATCTAGATCAAAATATGTGATCGCTAAATCTCATAATGGATTTATAAAGTGAGAAATTTTTCATGACTACGAGAAGCTCTCTTAGTTGCCAGATCTTAGAAGCAATTGAAGGTACCAATATTATAAAGTAATCACGAGAATTTTTTCTTTAGTTGCCAAGTCTCTGAATATTTGAATTTAAAGATTTTAAGCTATGGCTAGTAAATTAAAGCCCTGTTCATGCTGAAGTAATGGTGGAAGTGACATTTTTGGTGTTAGAAAATGGTGGCGCATTTAATTTTGCAAAATAAAATAGTTAGAGGCTACTCATTTGAAAATTACGGAACATATTGAAGAGTACAGAGCACTGGGTTTTCTAAGCTTTTTGGACTACAGTGTGACCAGTGATTTTTGCAGAGAATTTTCAGAATCTCAGTCAGGATGAGTCAAGCAACAGCAAGCGGAGCCTCCACCAGCCGAGGGTCTAAAGAAAAAGTGAAAGAAAGTTTTTTAGACGAGTTCCTCACCCTCTTGCCTGGTTCATCTCAAAATAAGAAGGTTAGTGATGATTACTTTGTGGATGATTAGCTTATTGAAGAGATGCTAAGACTCCTAAGATCACAACATGTGCCTTTTTTCATATTTTTATAAAAATTATGTAGTTCAGTGCCAGTTTCAAACCCTTGGACATTGGGGTTAGCAAAGTTAATTGTTCCTAAGGTCTTTATTGATGTAGATGAATTGCTCATGCTGTCTCGATGTTATGATCCTCTATCAAAAATAATTAGAAAGGAGGATGGTTCACCCTTGGTAACCCTAGATAGGAATTCCTTCATGAATGCATTCAGAATTCAGATTCCAATGGCCACAGAGATTGACTTGAAGGCTCAAGCCAACAGATATGTCAAAGAGGCTGTGTTAGTCTCTATGGAGATTAAAAACCATATGCCAAAGGAGAACATAAATTATGATGCAGCTATGGTTGGGTCGGTTCCATATCAATACAAGGACCTAAAATTTTATATAAAATAAATTGCATATGGATTATGCCAAGTCTTGGGAGTTGATGCAGGCCTAGAGCAGATCACTTCTGACATCTTGATGCTGGTTATGGATTCACAGAACCATTTGGTGAATAGAGGTTATGATTATATTGGTTATGTAATAAACAAGATGCATGAGGGTTTACTCTCTTTGAAGAATTCTGCATCTAGCACTACACCCAGATTCATGCATTACTCCTTGTTGATGCACCTTATTGTGTTCCACAATTATGATCTTATAAACTTACAGGATCTAAGGCCACAAATGACATGGAATGGACAGCCCAACCCTATGTAGTTTTGGTTGGCAATCTGGAGTCCTTCTTTCCCTTGGCGTGATTTTGGAGCCTTTGAAAATTGGATTGTGTATCCAATTCTTCAGAGTTTTGGAGTGAATTGCACAAGATTATCCACCAAAGTCCTGCAATTGGTGAGGCCCCATCAATTTATTGATAATTGGACCAAGGGCCACAATTGGGGAGACATTTATTATGAGAAGGGTTACACAATGATTAGGGTTTATGGATGCCCTCAGCCTCCTCATCTTCTTCCATTTTATGTTCCACCAAGAGTTTCATTCTTAGAGTTTATTTGGTAACTCATGTTGACATATAAAGAACACTTAACTCCCCATAGGAAAGGAACTTTCACTCCTTGGCACTTCAGAGTGCATTATCTTACAATTGGGAAAGGAGCCCTCAGCAAGGTAAATGACTGGTTGGAAGGGTTCCACATGTTTGCAGCACCATATAGATATGTAGATAGAGAAGGTTTCATTGTTGCTGCAAGGCAATATTATGCTCCTAGTCTTCCCTTCAACAAACAACATGATGAGTATCCAGAGGAAGATGTGATTAGAAATATCATTGAAGACAATGAGGTGGAGAAGAGAGTGCATCAATTAAGTACATTGTACAATGTTGAAAAGAAAATGAAAAGTAAAGGACTAGTATTTGGGGGTTTCTTTCCCACTTTGCCTTACCTAAAAAGACTTGAGAAAATGATGGCTCAATTTCATACTCTGATGAGGTCCATAGAGGATCAACTGGATAAGACTAAGTAGGCCAAAAAGGCCCATTCAGAATCTAAGTGTAATGATGATAGTGATGGTGGCTATCCCATTTATAGTCCACCCACTATGGAGCAACCATTAGCTGAAGGGCCTGGAGAGGAAAAATAAACTGTTGACCATAGTCAACTGCCTAGTTCTAAGGATATTACTGAGCCCCAAAAGAAAAAGCAAAAATTATTGACTGAGGAGCCTTCAGAGAAGAAGGATAGAGTGAGTGCCCTCTATATAGGGACTGGTGAGCATCACCACCAAATCAGAAAAAAGGTAAGAGAAGAGAAAAGAAAAAGAAAACTTGAAGTTGAAAATGTTGAGTTACCCTTGGACCTTGGCCAAGATGAGAGAATAATTGAGTAGGATGCTTTCCTAAATGATGACAATTTTGTCAATTCAGATGAATTTAAAAGCTTTTTGATATGGCATAAGCAACAACAGGTGGCATCAAGTGTGCAAATAACAGAGGAGGGTCAAGTGCCAGATGAGGCATTGCAACAATTAAGAGAATATGACCCAGAAGAAGAGACCTTGACTCCAGATGAGGCCAGAAAATTGGTAAAATAGAGCAATATGCTATTGGTGCCTGGGTGGAGTTTGTATTCAGATTTTATAATTGATCAAATAAAGAGACAAGAAGATGTCACTCTGTCATCAGAAACCCAAGTAGGGGATATAATAAAAGGATTTGGGTATAGCCCAAAAAATCAGGCATTAGCCATGTGGAGTCTTTATCCTAAAGACAAAAAGCCACAAATTTTGAATGTGAAAGAGCAAATGGAAGGAGACAAAATTGTGTGGTCAATCCACAATACAGGGGACCTAGAGATTTCTCAAGTTTTGACCCAATTCACAAAGTTAAATAAGGACAAAACTAAACAATTATCAAAGAGGTATGGTGATCTTTTAAGTGATTACAGTGACCTTGTAAAGGATAGAGATTTAGTGATAATGAGGAACAGAGCATTAGAAAAGCATGCAAATGATTTAGGAGAACAACTTGTTAGTGTTCCTGTAGCAGCCCCTACACATCCAGAGTAGCCCACAGTGCAAGCAATGATAGAAGAAGAGGTGGCAGCAGAGCTAAAGAAAATAAATGAGGAAAAGAATGAGGCCATATTAGAGGCCCTTTTGAGTATTTTGTAGCATAGGATAAATACAATTAAAGACAAATTTGACCTAGTTTTTAATGCATATGGAAAATTTCCAGAGTTACAAAAAGAGGTTAGTAATTATGTGCAAATTTTGAGTGGATTTCACACAACTTGGTCTGTCAGGGCACCACTTTTTGAAAGATTGATTTTGGCTCAATCTTTAAGCGATATTATTCTAGAGGCAGTTGTGAGGGTTGGTGGGGAGATTGATAGAGTAAAGGCCATATTACCACTTTTCAAGGGTAAGGCAAATCTAATTGAGGTTAAGATAGCCATGCTCAGCTCCTGCTCCAATAAATTTATTCCCTCAATTTTGAATACCGATGGAGCCATCAAGAGTCTTGATCAATGGAGATCGGATATTGATCTTCTACTTCCTAGGAAGGAGGTATTTTTAGGTGAAGATAATAATGTAGATATAGAGAGCTTTAATAAAGCCTTGGATGAAGCAATAAAGGCAGAGACAGATCTGACCAAATTCATAATAGATGTCAAAGCCATAACAGATGCCAGGTGGGAGAGACAGAAGGAACAGTTGCAACTTGTACAGAATTTTAATTGGCCTTCAGAGGAGAAAGTAATTGCATGGGATGAACTCACAAAACCCAAGAAAGTTAAATCTGTCGTAATTAACTTAGATATTTTAGATGATAAGGAAAGAAGACATCTGGAAGACCTGACACCTGAGCTCAGAATATAGGGATGATAAGCTATCTTTAAGAATGGTGTAGGTTAGCCTGAAATGGCAGTCACCATATCTCATAAAAACTAAGGAGCTATCATGAAGACTTACTGACAAAGGTGTCGGTTATAAGTGATCCAGGATGCAAAACAATCCAAAAAGGTTTTGTCTTTCCACCACCTGAGGGTGCTTTGTATTTTTGTCTTTTCTAATTTGTCTCTAATGTTTTAGGGTTAGGGTTTTCAACCATCTGAAGCTTGTTGCATTCCTATTCATAAGGGAATTCCAAGATGGTTGAAACATAGATGTATAGATAGACTTCTAGACTCATTTTTGTGAGTTGGAAGATAATAGAAAATTTGAACAGAATTACTTTGAAGCAGACTTGTAAATTTTGTGTCTGACCTTCTAAGTAATTAAACTTTGAATGTAATTGGCAAGTTGATTTTAATACAAATACACTACAACTTCTGCCATACCTTGTTGTTGTCTCTTTACTTTTATGTTGTACTCTTGTATGTTTTATATGTTAGGCATTTAAAATATACCAGTTGTAAAACAACTTGCTTGATTGATTATGAGTTTCTTTCAATGAAAGAATTAAAATTCTCATGGTTCATCTTAAAGAGTAGATATATTTGTAAGGATAGTTGATGATAACAGTGTTTGGTTAAAAGAGTAGTTTGTAAGGAAATCTATTTGGATTTGTAGCTAGTATGAAAGGCATACTTTTGTATTTCTTTTAAAATTATCTGGTTGATTTACATTTGGATTTCTTTTGCCCATTGAATAAGGCACTAGTTTAGTGTTTGTTTCTTATAGTTTTTATCTTTCATATCTTTTAAGAAGAAATTTGGAACTTTCACATCAATTATCAATACATTTTCATTTCATGTTTTTTGCACAAAATAGATTGGACTGTACCTAAATCACACAGTTCACATTTCTTGATTCCTTGAAGAGAGAACCAAAAGGTTACCCTTCCTTGAGTTCTACTCACAAAAAGAAGAAGAATGAATATCTTAACATGACTGTACCATGCTTTCACACTTATAGTTTTTATTATGATTCTCTGCAGAAGGATATTATGGGCTGTCTACAGAGTGATAATGTTCTATTGAAACCAATTCAAAAGATTAATAGCATAACAGTGAAGACCTAATCCACTGATCACAAGCTTACTTGAAACATAGTAACCTATTCATAGGCAATTCCTGCCTAAGTCCTGTGGAGCTCAAAGCAGAAGGAGGATCTTATCCAATCCTCATCAATTAGGCTTTTCTTGCAAACTTGGAGTCCCCTTAAACTGAGAATCAAGTCCATACCTTTGCCAAGTTTGGTCCTACAAGAAAAATCCCTAACAGGCCTGATGGCGGGGTTTTCCTCTAACGTTCAAATTTATGGTCGACCTTGATCAAATTTGAATCTCAAAATGAGTATAAAAGGACAAAATCTCCACTCATTTGGCATCCAAGATTCATATGAAAGCAATAAGTTGATTAAGTTCAAGTGTTCAAGAATTCAATCCTTCAAGTTGTGCAACTGAGGATTTGGATTCAAGATTTGAAGGCAAGCATCCAATTCAAAATCTCCAAGTCTCCATTTATTCAAGATCCATTCAAGAAAAGGCAATCTTCTCTTGTTGATGCAAGTTTCTCTCCCATGATGGCCAAGTAGAGGAATTCACAATTAAGCAAGAAGATCAATCCATCCATTCTTCTTCCTCTCTCTCCTTCTCCAAGTGGTTATCAAGCATACATACATTTAAGATCGAGGAGTGTAAATCATAGATCCATGCATTTCTAAAGGCATCCTTGATTCTACACCTCATTCCAAGCTTACTCCAAAGCATCTTCATGGATTTGAGAAATTACTACATCTGTTCATGAGGGTTTCATACAAGGTGAATCAACCAATTGCCTTTTTACTTTGCATGTTTCTTTCCTTTACAAAATTTCAATTAAATTTAAAGATTAATTCTTAAACAGAGGCTTGACCAAGTAAATCCCCTTTCCACAAACTTTTACCCCATTTTGTGGTCTATGATATGAGAAGTACAGGTGCAGACACATGATTCTTGAAAGTTTCATTAGCTTTGGCACTGTTGGGAACAAGTCGACTTATCAACTTTTCCCTAGGTACAAGTTGACTTCTCAACTTTTCCCTAGGTACAAGTCAACTATCGACTTGCCCCTTCACTTTTTGGTTGAAAATTATAGAGTAGATAGTTACAGGTCCGAGATTCCCAAATATGGAGTTACAACAAGATCTGACATTCTGGCGATAGTCAAATTCAAATTCAAAGTTCAAATCACTTCATCTTGTGTCAAGGTACATTCATTCTTTCTTTTTCAGGACTTTCACTTAGTTTCATAGATCAAATTTTCTATCACTTACTTTATCATATCATTCATCATATCATCTTCCCTTTAAAGAATACCAAAACCCCCTTTGGTTTAGATCTTTCATTAACACCCTTCTTCCTTTGGTTGTGCTAATTAGGTTTTCCTTAAGGGTGGATTCAAGTATTATAATGTATAGGCACCAAAAATTTGGTAATTGATTCTACATCCTAGCATTTCTCACCATTTGCCTATATACATTTTTGTGAACCCGACCCATAAAATTTCCATTCTAATTTTGGTGTTAGATTTCCTTTCTATGAATTTAGATATCTAGATCTCTTTTGTATGCATTTACATCCTATTTTTACAATCTATGCATCTAGGTAGATTTTACATTACACTCTTTTCATTTTCATAGCCAAATCTACTTATGCTTTATAGTACGTGTTTGCATTTGATGTGCTTTATTTAGATTGAATATAAATCTTATAATTGCATTGCATTTCTCTTTCCTCTCATTCCCTTGTGCATGAGTGTTATCACTTTGAGTCCAACTTATAAAATTCTAATTAGAAGAAGTTGTAGACGTATGGGTTCCTTTAATCCCAAGTCCTCCCTTTTTCCTAGGAATCTTGATGAGACCAACATCCATATTAGTGACATCAACCCTATCATGAGAATAACTCTTCCCATTCTTCTCATGATGAAGATGAGCCTTTAAGATTCTCTCCTATGCAAGTCCAAAAAATTTCCCATGACTTTGAGAGATTTGAGCAATGGTTAGGACAAGAAAACTCTAATCCTGAGGTCATTTCCGTTATAGAAGGTTTAAGTAAGCTCATTCATAATTATGAGCATGGTGTTAACATCTTGTATAGTATTTGTAATATCCCCCTCTAGTAATGAAATTTAATATTAAGTCATAATAGACTTGAAATATAAATAAATAAATGATTAAAATTATTAGTAAAATAATCAAGATTAGTTATATATAATGAATATTCTATTATATTAGTCAATAATATTAATAATAAATTATGTATATTAATAATAATATTATTATTAAATAAATATTGAGCATATAAATATATACTAATTATATTGTTAATGTTAATAAAGCAAATGGTGATCGACCAAATATATCAACACTATCAATATTCATACTATTATTCATCAAAGCAATATTATAATTAATAACAATTATTAATAAAGAGATAAATAAATAGAACTATATAGATTCGCACGACCATCCAAATTGACGACAATTCGATGGACCAACGCCATGTCTGCTGGGTCTCTTTACGCAACAAAGGACGTGCCCAAAGGGACGATGTTGGAATACCTATGCAAGCGGTTTGGGTCAAAGAAGTAAGATAGATCTCTTAATAACTTTGGAGAAGTAAGATAGATCGGTTTATAATGACACAAAATTTATTTGACGACATGATCCATGATCGATTAAATTAAGGGAATAATGTTATCAAAACAATTGATTAGGCACGATATGAAGATAGTAAATAGTAGGCAAACCAAGTTACACAGGAACAGGTGCAATTAGTGTTTGGAAAGGAGTTTCTTGTGAATGGACATGGCTTTCCATTCTCATTGCAACATATATGAAGACATTCAGAACCATTTTTTAGGGGCACGAGAATAGACTTGACATTTATAATGCCTTCAACACTTATGCTCACAGGATAGACCAGTCAGGGACTACCTGAAAGATCAATAAGGAAAGTATTATTTATATTTGGTATTCAAAAAGGAATACACATCAACAATGCTCATTAAAAGAGAATGCATATTAGAGCTGGCAAGTATTGTGTGACAACATACTGATATGCTGTAACTTATCTATGAATCAATACTCAATTACAGAATATTATATCTATTAGGAATAATAAGCCAATGAATGGGCCAGTATATATATCTATATATATATATGATCATAAGATCATAACTATATATGTTTATATCTTCATGTTATATTATATATATATTAATAATAATGAAATAAAGATCATATATATATATATAAATAATTTATATGGGAAATAGAAAGGAAAGTATTTAAGACACAGAACAGTTGTTCTGCTATCAGCAAACTCTCAGTTTATATAAACAAATATTCCTCTATAGGCAAGCATTATCAGTTTATAAGACAGAGCACAAACTGTTATATCTAAAAATTCATATCACTATACCAGGTATGTACAAAGGCCGGAAACTCTTTGTTAAATAATTGATATTAAACATAATGAATATTATAATCATGTACAACAACCATATTCAATCTTATATACCATTTAGTTTTAGGAAGAGAAGGTTGTGATGTTTCGAAGGAGGGGTTTGTATAAATTCAAGCAATGGTTATCTATCTCAAGATAGAGTAGCGATCAGTGCCCCAGAAGTCTTGAGGGAAAATACCAAGATAGGATACGAGCTTGGACCTGTAAACTTTGAGGGAGCCCATTGTAGTTGGTCTCTAGGCACCTTGGATAACACCAACTCCTTTTGTCTTTGAGATGGGATAGCAATTAGATTGGATATGGGGGTATTAATGTTACATATGGGTGGACCCACAATAGTGAGTTACACTTTTTTGCTTGAACGAACACTGAACTGTACATTTTGAAAAAAACTTTCACTTTCAGATGCATATTGCTACTAAACTGTTACAAATAGGAAGATGAAGTAAATTAGAGTCTTTTACAATTTTAATGCCTAGATTCTAAATATATTTTTTATATTTTTTTGGAAATTGGTTTGAATCAATTTTTCTCTCTCACAAAAACTGGTATGTTTGCTGAAAACATCATTTTTAAAGAGTGACACTCTTTTCCTAAAGCATAACTTTTTTTCTAAAATAGATAAAAATGCGATTCTTTTGAATTTAGTTTTGTAGCATCCATATTTAGTGCCCAAAATTGGTTTCATGACTTTATCATTAGTATTTCATATTTTCTTAACGTTTGAAGTTGACTTAACCATAGTTTTGACATACGTTCTTTTAGTAACTTGTAATTTCTCATGTATTTGTCCAATTTCAAAAAAAAAATATAGAAAGAAGACTTCAATACTAGGTGCACTATTATTTTTCAGAAATGTTTTTTCTCTTGTTTACTATTTTTCCATGAATGTCAAACACAAAGGTTTATTTTTGGTAAGAAACCTACATTTGATTGACATCAAAAAACATGTACATAATAAACTCAAAATTTATCAAATTTATAACCATTAGAAAGCTCGTTTTGAGTACTTGTGTCATGAAAATCAGAATTTTTTTATTGTTCCATTTGACCCCTCTAATTGAGCCTCGAAGCCATGAAATCTTTAGAAATTTCTTGGTCTTTGAAATATGGGCCTAATCAGGAGGTTTCGATAGAAAGTACTTTCGATAGAACCTAATAGGTTTTGATCGAAAGTAATTTCTATCAAAAGTACTTGCCAAATTTGGCATGGTTAAAATCTTAACTCGCGTACTTTAGTTTAGTTTCTTTCGATTGAATGTATTAAACTTTCGGTCGAAAGTTTTAGGGAGTTTCTATCTAAACTACTTGATAGGATTTTTGGGTTTGATGCTTTTTGAAGGAAATCCTTCCTCCAAAATAGTTTAACCCACTATTGTGGTTTCACCCATATAGATAATTTAATCTGATTAGATAATAGATTATTCTTTTATCATGAATATCTTATAGCTTGAATCGTCGTATCTTAGGACATACAACATAGAATTTGAGTTAGATATGTAATAATTATGTCTAAACCTATCAAGGGACATTACAAATGGTGTCAAAGCCTGATCTGATCCTGCCATCCTGCCATCCCGTAGGCTTAAAGATGGAACAAGAAATCATTCTACTCAATAAGAAGGAAACTAATAATGTGTGAATTGTGTGTATGCTTCGTGTCTTTATGCATCAATGTGTATACTTTGTGAATGATCCATGTCTTCATGCATTAGTGTGTATGCTTTTTATATTCATGCATATGTTTCAGAGTGTATACTCTATGATGATTCTACTTGGTTTATCTAGAATAAAAAACAATTTGAGAGATAAATTTGGGATATATTATCAGGCAAATGGGATTCTGGAAAATTCAATTGGCAACAAGAAGGTCTAAGATCATCTCTAGAAAATGAGAGAAAACTTGTCTTAAGTTACCAAATAATGAGGAAACATGTAATTGCTTGAGGACAAGCAATTTTGGGAGGGTAAGACTATAATATCCCCCTATAGTAATGAAATTTAATATTAAGTCAAAATAAAATTAAAATATAAATAAATAAATGATTAGTGTTATTAGTAAAATAATCAAGATTAGTTATATATAATGAATATTTTGTTATATTAGTCAATAATATTAATAATAAATTATGTACAATATTAATAATAATATTACTAAATAAACATTGAACATATAAATATATACTAATTGTATTATTAATGTTAATAAAGCAAAAACTGATCGAGAAAATATATCAACAGTATCAATATTCAATCTATTATTCATCAAAGCAATATTATAATTAATAGCAATTATTAATAAAGAGATAAATCAAAACAAATATATAGATTTAGACGACCCTCCAAAATGATGACATTTCCAAGGACCAATGTCACATCCGCTGGGTCTCTCTATGCAACAAAGGACATACCCAAAGGGACAATGCTAGAATACTTATGCAAGCGGTTTGGGTCAAAGAAGTAATATAGATTTGTTAATAACGTATGGAGAAGTAAGATAGATCAGTTTATAATTACACAAACTTTATTTAACGCCATGATCCATGATCAATTAAACTAAGGGATATTGCCCCAATTCTGATTTTGGTTGTCAATTTTGAATGTTTGACATTTAGACAAACACTTTACATGCAAGCTCTGATACCACTATGATGAGCCTGACTAGATCTCAACTGTAAACAACCTTTTGTATATTTGTTTCTTTGCAACTTTGTGTATTTTTCAATCACATACTTTTTTTGCAATTTTCTCAATAGATGAAATAATAACAACAATTTAATTTAATTCTAAAGCTCATAAAATGATCAAATTCAAAACTTGCAAACATTCAAGAGAAATACAATTAATGAAGATGGCACCTTAATGTCAAAATGGTTGCAAACCATCACCAGAATAAAGCCTCTACATGAGACGTCAATATTTAATCCAAAACATAGACTCTGTGATGTTATTCATAGCCTCCATCAACAATGATGCAACCTCCAAAACAAAAAACAATCTCCAAAGCAATTGATGTAGCCTCCATAGATTGTTACTCAGCTAAATGGAGAAGTAATGTGGCTTTAAGCTTTCCACGTGCCTTCCCAAACAATGATGCATTATCCTCCCAGTGATAAACAACATCAAAGACAATACGTAGCTCTTAACAAAAAATTACAACTACCCTTGAGGGCTCGATTTAGCTCTAAACTTGATTAGTTCAATCAATACAACCCTCGGCACATCCACTGTCAACCATAAACAATTCAAAAACACAATTCATTGGCTAAATTTGACCAACTCAAAGTGTTTTCTCTCATGGTAAAAATCACAGCACTTCAAACCCTTGTTTTTCTTCACCAAATCATGTTTCATCAATTTGTATAAAATAATTATCATATGAGGATTTCAAAATCCTCAAGGCTTTATTAATAAGCATTAAAACAAGGCTTCTTCCTCACACTTTTCATTAAAGAAGCTTCAACTTGACACCATCAAATTATAACATGAAATAACATAAGTTATTAAATTAAAGAAAGCTTAATTTAATAACCCCAAATGTAATGTGATGTATTTGAATTCTCTGATAACAACATCCTAAACCCACATCCTGAACCCACACTATCCTGCTAGGAATAGTAACCAAACAAAAATAGACTTGCTAAAAATAGAAAGTCCCTCAAACTAGAGATTCCCCAAAAGCAATCCTAACTCAACTAAAACCAATGCACATGCGCCTTGCTAAACATAGAAATCATGATGATCACCAATAATAAAAACTTACTATAAATAGTAAGTCTATCAAACTGACTCCAACAAAGAGCGATCCTGACATCTTAGACCTCAAGAGTGGAAACTAATCACTAGCTCTGCCAAACAACCCCCTCCAACAACTTGATTAGCTTATGAGGGTCACCAAAATATGCTAATCCCATGGGCCTAAAAATAGGGACATTACATATTCCTCTATTGAAAAGCATTATCAATTTATAAGACAAAGCAAAAACTGTTATATCTAAAAAATTATATCTCTATACCAGGTATGTTTAGAGGCCTGGAACTCTTTGTTAAATAATTGCTAAACATAATGAATATTATAATCATGCACAACAACTATATTCAATCCTATTTACCATTTATCTTTAAGAAGAGAAGGTTGTGACGTTTGCAAGGAGGGGCTTGCATAAATCCAAGTAATGGCTATCTGTCCCAAGATAGGGTAGGGGTCAACATACTAGAAGCCTTGAGGGAAAGTACCAAGATATGATAAATGCTTGGACCTGTAAACTTTGAGGGAGCCCATTGCAATTGGTCTCTAGGCACCTTGGATAACACCTACTCCTTCCGTCTTTGAGTTGGGATAGCAATTAGATTGGATATGGGGGTATTAATGTTACATATAGATAATTTAATTTGATTAAATAATAGATAATTCTTTTATCATGAATATCTTAGCTTTAATCTTTGTATCTTAGGACGTACAATGTAGAATTTGAGTTAAATATGTAATAATTATGTCTAAACCTATCAGGGGACATTATAGTATCTCTCATATCATTGATACCAATTTTAATCCTATTAGGTATTGTGCTCAAGATTTAGGCTTCATTCCATCTACCACTAGTGTTGAGACCTCTATGCCTATCTCTACTTCTATTCCTAGTGTGTCCAATTATGCTCGACCTATCATAACTTCAATTCAAAGTTCCAATCCTACCCAAGTGAACATTCCTAATCCTATTGATCCTTCCATTCCTTCAAGTGTGTCATGTGTTTCATTTCCTTCATCCATGCCCACTTAACACAGTGTCCCTTTTTTTATATTCAACCATTCCTTCAATTGCCAACATTTTCCTCACATATACCACATATCTCCTACTATTCTTTCTACCGATTCTACCATTAATAGCTTGGCTCAAACAGTGTCTTCTTTGAAACAACAAATTTCTTCAATGACTCAATCCAAGTTTAACATTCCTACTTGTGATATTGCTAGTCCTTTGTCTCTAGATATCATTCATGTTGTTATCCCACAATATATGGAGATTCCTCATCTTGATACTTATAGTGGTAAGGGTGATTCTTTGACTCATGTTAAAACATTTCAAACATTGTGTAGTGACTTCTCTTATGACCATAGGTTCATGGAAAAGTTGTTTACTAGAAATTTTCAAGAAAAAGCCTTGCAATGGTATTTTTCTTTTCCTCCTTAATCTATTGATTCCTTAAAAAATCTTGCTAATGATTTCATTCAAAAATTTCAAAATAGGATTGGTCCTAAGATCTCTTTGAGTGATTTAATGTATTGTAAACAAGGTGTTAAAGAAAAAGTGATTGATTTCATTGGTAGATTTAAGCATTTTCATGCTCAGATTTCTTATCCTGTTCTTGATATTGATGTGCAATGCATTCTTATTTCTAATTTTAAAAATGACATTAGAGATAAGATTCTACTTTCTGAATTCTCTTCTTGTCCTCAATTGTGTACAATGCTTCATAATTATCAAATAATTCAAGTGAATCCGTTTGAGAGAACCACTCCAATGGCTCTTGTTGATAAGAGTGATGATGCATCCAAAATTTTCAATAAATTTCAGAAACCAAAAAACTTCATCAACAAACAACTCATCCAAAAATGTTGATGAACAAGTGGCAGAAGCATCCAAAGGTGTGGTTCCTTTGTCATCTGTCTTTAGACCTACTCATAATTTTACTCGACTTTCTAAATTTTTTCATAATGTGATGTTGAAGTTAATTAATGCTAATGTGTTAACATTTCCTCCTATCAATCCCATTGACACATCCAAACCTTTCCCCAAAAACTTTTCACAAAGCTCTTTTTCAATACCATCGTCAACTTGGCCATGGTACTAAAAAGTGTTTCCGCTTAAAAACTCTTATCCAAGACCTTATTGATTCTAATGCTATATATGTTGAAGGTGTCAATGATCAAGGAAACAAATTAGTAGCACCTCCTAATCAAAACTTGCAAATCTATACCAACCCCTTTCCATCTCATTCAACTAACACTATTGAGTCTACCCAACCTTCATCTTCCTCCTCCCCTCAGCTTATTGACTATGATGATAAATTTCACAAAGCCAATCATGTTGTCAAATTTCTTCACCAAGCCAAAGCCAACATTCAAACTGAGCCTTGCATTACCTTTTACCCTACTGAGACAATTAAAGCTCACGATGGTCCTTTCTACATTGTTGCAAAGGTTAATGGACTTTATTCTAATGGAGTCCTTATTGATCTTACTTGCATGGTGAATGTGATAATTGAAGAACATATTTATAGTAGACAATTGAAATGTGATTCTTATGATGAATCTAATGTTATGATCCAAACTTTCAATGGTTTATTTTATCCTTCCCATTGTTCCATTTCATTTTTTGTTGAAGTTGGTGTTAAAAATTTGGATGTTACCTTTACCGTGATCCCAACTTTTGATCAATTTCAAGTCAAACTTGGTCTTCCTTGGATCACCTGTATGAAAGTCATGGTTTCTCCTATTCATAAATTTCTTAAATTTCCTCATAATGGAGAAATCATAACTGTTAACCATAGTCTTTATCAGCCTTCAATTCCTTGAGAATTAGTTGACCTTGATTTCTTTTGGCCTTCTATGCCTCAACCAACTCAATCTCATCCTGATATTTTATTCTGATCATATCAAGCTTACAAATTCCATAAGACTTGTGAGCTTAGCAAACCCAAGGATGTTCCATCTCTTTTCCCTGGACATGGACTTCTTCCTACACATTCTACACCTCCTATATATGCTTATGTTCCACCTACTATATCTTATATAGATTCTCCTCATGCCATCTCTCA
Organism: Chamaecyparis obtusa; assembly: GCA_027943335.1. Classification (NCBI taxonomy): domain Eukaryota; kingdom Viridiplantae; phylum Streptophyta; class Pinopsida; order Cupressales; family Cupressaceae; genus Chamaecyparis; species Chamaecyparis obtusa. The sequence goes on along the minus strand of BSBK01002218.1, from coordinate 248,220 downwards.
GCCTAATGTTGTTCCTTCCATTCTTCCTCCTTAAGAAGAAAAGGGACCAATGTTGATTGATCCTAAACCAAAACCAATTTTAAAAAAAACTAAACATAACTGTGATGCTTGTGGTCACCGCTATACATGTTAGAGCCTGCTAACATGCTTCCAAAACCATTTCTTCACCTCGTAAACCTACTGATTATTCAATCCCTTTGACCAAATCATGCTTGAGCCAAAGGAGGAGGTTAACTAGAAAAAATATGAAATTGAACATACATGACAATTCTAATCGTATCTTGGATTCTATTACAATTAATTTGGGTGAAGAAGATACTCTTGATGATGATTCTTTTGATGCTAAAAATGGTATTCATGCTACTAATTCTGATGACATGTTTGAGCTTATTGATGTTAATCATGATTTTCTAGCTATGTTTTCACAACAATTATCTATCACTCTTAGTGACCAACAAAGTTATCTATCTTCACAACATGGTCATTTGGAATTGGATACTATTCCATCTTTTGTGTTTGATTTTTCTCCTATTGTGAGTTTCCCACCTTCCCTAAACACTATAGATCAAGATGGGAGGAAGGCGATATGCTATCTCTTCTTGTGCAATGGACTTTGTGTGTTTTCCGGTTGTAATGTGTTTCCCCCCATGATGTAGTGCATGTTATATGTTTTGTTTAGATTTATTTAAATGACCCTTGTAGCTCTGTTGGAACAAGGTGATAAAGGAATTGAATTTTCATTAACATTCCTCTATTTGTATCTCACTTCTATATATTGTTACATGTTATGTCATGCATGTGCCACTATTCATAAATGTGACTTTTTGTTGTCTGATTGGGGATGATGCAAAATGGTAGCTACCTGTTATTTTTGGTCTCCCTAATGTCAGTTGAAAAAGGCTCTTCTTTGTAACTCTTACGTATCATTCTTCCATTGTGTCTTGTAGTTCTACTACCTTTGGGGGATGATGATAGTTCATTTTGATAAAATATCTCATGTACTATCAAATGATGATACTAACCCCAAAGTTAGTAGATTCCTTCCATGCTCTCTTTTTTCATGTGCTTATTTCCCTTGATTTTTCCTTTCTTGAGGGCATTTCATAGTGGAAACATTTCTCGTGGGTGCCTATATGCTTCGTTAAAGTCATTTCTCTCCTTAAGGCATTTGCAATCGCTTTAATGTGGGGGCATACACTCCTCTCTGTGTTTCAAGTTTAGCACACACTTGCACAATGATTTCATGCAATATCTCTTGTGGATGACCAAGGAGACAATGTTTTACTTGTGTTTATCCTTTTCATTGGACCCCTTAATGGAAACAAACTTTCCTTAAGGACTGATCCTTCTTCTTTAATCCGTAAGGAGACAATGATTTCCTTAGGCCTAATCACTTTTTCCTTTGATCCCTAAGGATAAAATCATTTCCTTAGGCCTGATCATTCCTTTGTCATATCCTTTAATGGAGACAATGCTTTCCTTAAGGCCTAATCCTTTTTTATGGATTGACTAGAATACATAGCTTGCTAGACCTTTCAATGCCATCTTTTGTCGTACTTGTTGATGTTTTGTAGCTTCAGTCGAATAAAAACTATGAGTCAACACTATTGAAGATATTTATATATATATTTAGTTTATATGAGATGTATGTATGTATGTATATATATATATATATATATATATATATATATATATATATATATATATATATATATATATATATATACATACATATATATATATACATACATATATATATATACATACATATATATATATACATACATACATACATACATACATACATATATATAATCATAATTGTCATTATATGAATTACATAATAATGAATAGATATGTCACATGAAGGGACATGTCTCTTCTTGGCTCATTCTCAATATAAATGCAAGAGATTGTTGCATTTGGAAAACACATACAATCAGATAGTGCTATTAAATTTGCAACGATCCTAAAAACCTTAACATGGTATCATAGCCAACTTGCAAATCTAAGAGAGTAACTTTTTGATGGTGAATGTGTAACTGTCTCAGAAAATACAATCTTAGTACAAGGACCATATCTCACAAATACACCGTTGGATTTTGCTGAATTTTGGATATGTTGGTGAATTTGTTTTATAGAAGAATCTTACCAGAGCGATTGTCAAGAAAATGTAAGGTTCAAAAGTTATGACTGACTGTATATGGGTCTATGCAAAATCTATAAAAGATCGAGGTTCCTTCTTTAAAAGCCTAACCGCTTGAAGGAATATCTGATAAGATTGAAGGTTGTCATAGTGTATAGAACCTTTGGATTTTCAAGATAGTTCATGTGAAGAATTTTGGTAATGTTCGAGAATGGCTACATCATTCTATGAATTTTCATGATATTTTCTATGTGGGCTCACCTTACAAAATGAAATACTTGAAATTTATAAAAGATAAGTCATCCATGTTTTATTAATGCACATAATTTTTTTAAGTTTGTAATTCATTTTAAACTATTGGTTAGTAAAATCTTGTATACTTGTATCATTGATATTTTTAGTCAAGATAGTTTAGTGAACTATTTGTAATCTCTCTTTAACATACCTTTAGGATGGAAGCACAAGAAAATTGCATTCAAGGGAGAAAGAAATTAATGCTTGCAAACAAATTAATGATTGAGACCAGATGTAGAGGGAGCCTGACATTTCAAAAGAAGACAAGAGGTTGATACAAGAACTTGAGCTTCAGAGGGAGAAAATAGAGGATATGGTTAAATACCCTTTTGATAATCTTAGTCGTATTGATTCTAAGGGAGTAGTCCATACTGAGATGGATTCTCTAGTGATCAAGAATCTATAATAGTTATTAGAGGACTAGGAATCATGAATGCCTTTTAGCCTTGTGTAAATCATGAGGAAGTGACGACTTCCAAATGATTATCACTTGTATTTGCAAGAGTTATTGAAAGGTGATGATCTTACAATAACTTGACCTTCTATTGTGATAGACATCATGTGATTTCTGAAATAAATCACAATAGATGATTTCCTGCATGGTGGATTTAGTTCCTTAAATAGACCATTGACCTTCTATTGTGATAGACATCATGTGATGGCTGAAACAGAACACAATAGATGATTCTCTGCATGGTGGATTTAGTTCCTTAAAAATACCATTGACCTTCTATTGTGATAGACATCATGTGATGGCTAAAACAAATCAAAATAGATGATTTCCTGCATGGTGGATTCATTTCCTTAAACAAACCATTGACCTTCCATTGTGATAAACATTGTGTGATGGCTGAAATAGATCACGATAGATGTTTTCCTACATGGTGGCTTTAGTTCCTTAAACAGACCATTGACCTTCTATTATGATAGACGTCATGTGATGGCTGAAATAGATCACAATAGATGATACCTTGCATTAAGGATAACTTACCTATGAAATTTTTTGAGTTGTGGTGAATATCATGAGACTTGATATTCTTGGTTAGACCATATCTTTGATATCATATTGAGGTGATATCTAAAATATTTTTTTGAGTTATGGTGAATATCATGAGACTTGATATTCTTGGTCAGACCATATCTCTGATATCATATTGAGGTGATATATAAAATATTTTTTGAGTTATGGTGAATATCATGAGACTTTATATTCTTGGTCAGACCATATCTCTAATATCATATTGAGGTGATATCTAAAATATTTTTTGATTTATGGTGAATATCATGAGACTTGATATTCTTGGTCAGACCATATCTCTAATATCTTACTGAGGGGATATCTAAAATATTTGTTCAGTACTTGGTGGACATCATGAGACTTGATGTTGGTAGGCCAATACTATGAGTACATGGTGACTATCATGTGACTTGATCTTGTATGGCCATTACTCCTAATATCATGAGATGATATTCTTATGAATCTATGAGTTATGGTGAATATCATGTGAATTGATATTGATAACCTACAACTGATTGAATATCTTGATGAAATGAATGGACAAGTGAAAGACAATGATTAAAGGTCAGTGAGCTACTAAAGTCATATATAAGGCAATTAAATTAGTCAATATGTTGTCATTGATGTCAACTAGTTTTGAATATGCTTATCATGATGGTTACAAACATCTAAGGAATAAAATGGTAAAGAAATGAGATATCTACAAAAAGATGAGATGAATATGAAAAATATGGATATGGTATACATTGAGTAACTTATTGATGAGTCTATGGCATCATGTTGTTGACTTGATAGTGTTACCTGATTTTATTATGAATTGAATATCAAAATTGAACAAGTTTATGTGGTCGGTAATTAAAGAATTTTGTATACATCGAGCCAGTGTAGTGTATACTGAGTAGCAATAATAACTGAGTTAGTTATCTCTGACACATTCTGTATTGACCGAGTGAAATAAAGTAATAAAGATTATAATAGCTGACTGAATTGATGAGATGGACAATTGCTTATGATTCTGAGGTAGAAGATAAAGTTTTTTATGAAGATCTAATGACTGAAAAATTTAGGAATGATCAAATGGAGGAGATTGAAACGTGTTATAGACACAATTGTTGAGGAAGCTTGAAGCGAAAAAATGAATGATGGAGATTAAGAGGCAAACTCTAATGGATGAGAAGGAAATGGTTTATGACGTTTATTTAAGGAGACATGAGATTCATTATTGAGTCTAGGATAATTGATTCTATAGGAGAATTCATGTGAAAGGACTATTTTCATGCACTACTGATCAAACTAGTTATAGATAGAACTGAGTTGAACTGCAGACATTACCAAGGGTCAGAGAAGCATACAATGAATGAATTTAAGTTGGAGGATATAAAGGATTGAATTGATTATTGATCATGAGAGGTATTTTGAGCCTAACATATATCTAAAAATCTGCAAATCTTAGTTGTATTTGAATCAGATCATTATTGTATTAGTTTAACCATTGTTATAGTTAAATCTCTTAACTGAATGGACTTAACAGTCTTTTGTATTTCAATATGGCATTCAATGAATGTTGATTGTTTTCTTGTTGACCCCATAGTGAATGTTGGTCAAGGGAGAACTATTAGTGATAAATCCTCTAACCAGGTCACACCTTACAGTGTGTTTTGTAACCTTTAACAAGGTTGTCTCCTAATTGAGCTCACTTCAGACGAGTGAATTATTCTTGGGTAACCGGTCCCAAGTGGTTTTTCCCCTAACAAGGTTTCCACATTAAATATATGTATTATGTGTATTTGATACATGTTGAATTGTTATTTTGCTTTACACATTTCATATCTAGACTGATCGGTAAACACAGTAGTTAATTTACTATCAATTGGTGAATGAAGAGAAAGATATTGTTATTATCTTACCGAGTTGATAATTTGATTGAAAAGTTTGAATTGATACATTTGGGAGATTTGGGACTATAGGATAATTGGAACTAATTGATTCACCCCCCCCCTTCTTAGTTATCTAATAGATATTCCTAGTCAGACCATATCTCTGATATCACAGTACATGATATCTTTTGATCCTAATCATGTGTTTAATCTTCCCTGGCTAAGAGGGAGTGTTGATGTTTTGTGGCTTTAGTCGAATAAACACTACAAGTCAATACTACTGAAGATATATATATATATATATATATATATATATATATATATATATATATATATATATATATATATATATATATATATATATATATATATATATATATATATATATATATATATATATATATATATATAGTATATATAAGATGTATATATATACTTATATATATATAATGTAAATATTAGAGAAATTAATATAATACTCAAGAGATATTATATATATATGTATGTAGGTATATATATATGTGTGTGTGTGTGTGTGTATAATCATAATTGTCATTATATTAATTACATAATAATGAATAGAGATGTCCCATCAAGGGACATGTCTCTTCTTGGGTCATTCTCAATATAAATGCAAGAGATTGTTGCATTTCAAAAAAACATACAATCCGATAGTGCTATTACATTTGCAAAAATCCTAAAAACCTTAACAACACTTTTCCTTTTGTGTGGTCCGTATTAAGACAATCTCTTACTAGGATAGTCTGTATGCACAAACAAGTTACTGATTTGCAGTCTCCGATCTGAGAAGTATAGGTTCAGACACATGATCTTGGAAATTTTCATCAGTTTTGGCACTACTGGGAACAAGTTGACTTCTCGACTTGTTTCTAGGTGCAAGTCAACTCTCGACTTGTCCCTGCACTTTTTGGTTGAAAATTGCAGAGAAGACAATTAGAGGTCTCATTTTCATAGATCTAGAGATACAACAAGATCCGACATTCCGATGATAGTCAAATTTAGATTCAAAGTTCAAATATATTCATCTTGTTTCAAGGTACATACATTATTTCCTTTTGGTTGCACTTACTTTCATTGACCAAATTTTCTATCACTTACTTTATCATATCATCTTCCCTTTAAAATAATGCCAAAACCCCCTTTGGTTTATATCTTGCATTAACACCCTTCTTCTTTTGGTTTTTCTAATCAAGTTTTTCTTAAGGGTGGGTTTGTATTCTAATGTATAGGCACCACAAGTTTGGTGAGTGATTCTATATCCTAGCATTTCTCACCATTTTCCACTATAGAGTAAGATATTAGTACCTTTAGTAGATTGTAAGGTCCTTTTTTTGTGACAACATAGCTACTTAAGCTATTTTGTTGAGTTATAAAGAAATCAATGAAAAATGGGTAGGAGTATAAAAATTTAGAGCCTAGAGGGGACTCATGCAAAAACATATGGTTGGACTTTTGAAATTTGAACATGACTAGAAAATCATGCTAAAATGGGATATGGGAAGAGGGAATTGCAAAGGGAGAACTCATGTAGGAGCACCCGTCCAAAGGTGTAATAACTTGGGTTTGGTAGTGTAGACACGTAAAAATCCTTTAGAAAATAAAGTATTTTTATTTTCTGAAAAATCCCTGATGACATCATCATTTATTAATTAATTAATTATTTAATTAATTTATTTATTTTTATGTCATTAAATCCCTTTTTCTTAATTAAAAATATTTAATTAAGAAATCCCTCCCAAAAATGTTTAAATCTTATTTAAACATTAATCCCCTATTTATTAATTATTTTAATTAATAAATTGACCAAAAATCCCCCAAAAAAATAATTAATTTATTTTTTGACCAAAACTTGGCCAATTTTCTTAAGACCACTAACCTCTTCCAAAATCTTCTAATCCCTTCTTAATTTCGATTAAAAGGCTAATCCCATCTTTTCTAACCCTAATCTCAACTCAAAATATTTAATTAAGATTAAATATTTAATTTTCATATTTATTGAAAATATTTCAATAAATTTTCCCAAACTTAAGCTTTTGGAATGAATAAACTTTTATTCCATAAAACCTAGGAGAATTCTAGACTCTTCTAGAAACTTCTCAACCCAACCTCTTCACCCATCCTAATCCTAAAATCCCCTAATCCTAATCCTAATCCCCTTTCTAATCTTGTCACATTCCATTAGCAAAAGGTTTACCAAAACTTATGCTAACCTCCTCTTAGTCATCCTCCTTAGTCAACAAAGATGGCCACCTCTTGGCCACCTCTTGCAAATGCATTTAAGGATGCATTTAAGCCTTCCTTATCTTTCTTACATGCATTCATTATGCATTTAAGACCTTCTTATCCCTTCCTTGCCACCTCTTGGCCTTGGGCACATTTACCAAATTGTGCACATGCCCTCAAACTTTCAACTCAATCCTCCCTTGACACTTGTCCTTGACTCAACCCTAACCTTAGCCCTAACTCTGACTCATCCTTTTTAACCAAGCCCTTCCCTTTTCCTATAAATACCCTCACTTCCTAAGGCAAATCACCTTTCAACTCTCAAACTCAATAGCAAAGTTATAATGTCATTTTCATTCTAGCATAAGCATAAACTCATCATTTTAGATCATTTTCAAGCTTAAATCACATTTAAATTAGCTTAATTGGATTAACATAGATTCATTTCTTGTTTAATCAATCTTAGTTCATCTTTTAGCTTTGCATTATTGTGTGTTCTTGAGGCCTTTGAGGAAAAATAGGTTCCTCATACCTATTTTGTGTCATTTTGGGTCTTCTTGATCTTCAAATCATCCTATTTGCATGCTCCAAGTGCTTGAGTTTGCACACCCACATCCATTTATATCCAAGCATATCAAACGGTGCATGGGCGCATCCGTTTTAGGCTTAAACTGAGGTGGCTTTGATTTTAGTTTGTTTACCATTAAATTTGATTTGATAATATGCTATGACGTTTGTTTGTCTTTGGCCTTCAAAATAGGTTTAGGTGCACGCTCAAATCCTAGTCTACATTCTGGCACGCCCGGTGGGACCCACTTCACGGGTTCTTTGCAAACATTTTGATGAGTTTTAGACCATTTTCAGATTTTTCAAAGCTTATAGGTGGACGTAGCACTTAGATCCATTCTTCTTCTTCTTGTCTATATTCTTCTTTCTCTTCTTGTCTATATTCTTCTTCTATTCCGTCTCCTTTCTTCTTCTTCTTCTAGCAAGGAGGTCATGGCCATTTTTTTTCAAAAATAATAATAAAATCCATAAAGAAGCAAAATCATACACACCTTATTTTAGTGCTTAAAATGAACCCCCAAATCATTCTTGAATGCATTAAGGACTAAAATTTGCAAAATTTGTTCTAACAAACAAAACAAAAAAATTAATCAAGGCATTTGCATCCTTGCAACATCAAGGATTTTTAACAATGCATTCATGCAAAGTAGGAATGATCATATCTTTTTGGGCATAAAAAGAACATCAAATCTACATTCAAACGAGTCAAAACAAAATCTTGAATGAAGCTAAAAGGAAGAACTTAGGTCCTAAAGCATCATTTTCCATTTGAAAAGCAAACACAATCTTGAATGCCTTAAAGATCAAAACAAAGCTTTTTAAAAAAAGTTCTTAATCAACACGCACACTCAATCTTGAATGCCCAAGTCAAAAAACTTGCAAACGCTCGATTTACTTTTTGGAGAAAGGAACAAATCAAAATCTAATCACGAGTGTCTTCATTTCAAAGTTCAAACATCACTTAATCAAATTTGGGAAAATGAACAAAATCTGCTTGATGTGCATGTAGGAGTTTTTCAATTCTTGCATAATCCTTGTTAGAGTAAGCAACGTGGAACATTTGAACTTGGACAAGTTCACCTATTCTACTTTTAGTGAGGCCTGTCCAAGGAGAAGCGCTTCCTCCTCGGAGAACAACCTCAAACCGGTATCCCCTCCGGCCGGTATACAAATAAGTGAAGTCCAAAAGAATCACTTATATCTCCTAATCGCCGGGCGTTCGTGCCAAACACGTGTCTAGGGATGGTAAACATTCCTCTCCCCCAGCATTATTGGCAAGGCTCTTAAGTGAGTCACGAATGATCAGCAAAACTGGGTATGGAGACTCCACGGAACTATTAAAAACCTGATAAAATAGAGGCTACCCTATCTACATCCGAAAGTATCAAAATCCTTGTGCAAGGACCGATTCCAAGGGGTTTACCGGGTTGCCTCAAGATTACTCACCATTTGTATTCCCTTCTGGGAGATACCAAGCTGTGGGCAAGCGATTTTGATACTCACCTTCCTTAGGTAGATCTGTTTGAAGTGCTTGATAGTCAAAGACTCCGTGAAAACACTTGTTGAAACATAGACTTTCAAAGCTTTGTTAGAGTCAGTTGTCTTTGTTTGTATCCCGCAGGGTTGCTTTGTCCCTTGCGGAGATTGCTTTGACTTTAACTTTTGCCATTGGAAACCTTTGCCTCAAAATCAGAAGCCTCTTTTCCAAAGTGATGCCCGGCAAGAGCAAACATCCTAAAGCAAAGTTGCCCAAATCCCAAGCCTATCAAGAGCGAAAAGTTGCCAAGAAGAACACCAAGACCTATCAATCCATTATCCAAGCAACCCAAGCAGAGGAAAAATCCCAAGCCAGACTTGAGAACATTGCCCATAACGCCCGCATCAAACAGTTCGCCTTCCGTTTCCGAGTTAACCATCACTTTGTCAACCTTGAGCCAGAAGATTAGCCAAATCCTTGTTCATGTCTTGTTCCATCTTCAGATCTTGAAATCTTGTCTCAAACAGCCTTGCATCTTAGTTTCATTCTAGCTTTCATCTTTGCATCATTAATCAAAACCTTAGTTGCATTTGCATTCATCCTCCTACCAGCATTTTAGAATCAGTCCTTGTCATTTGCACTTGCATCATCCTTCTACAGCATTGTCCCTTCACCCTTCAAAACCTTTTCCACCAGCATTCCCCCCATCAGCTTTCCATATCTTTCCAACAGATCCATCATCTTTTGTTCCAAATCTAGAGATCCACCAACACTTAGTGTTCTACCTTTTGAGTTGTTCCTATCCTATATCCAAGATCAGAGACCATCATCCTCTTTTTTGACATAACGTGTTGTCATAAAGAAATCAAACCTTGTCCTTGCATAGCCATCATCTTGAGCAAGAGATTGGAGTGCATTGATAAGAAACTTGTTGACCGAAGATCATCAGTCTATCTTAGGTTGACCCCATCATATCTCTGATCCTCCATTTGGGAAAAATAACAGCTCATTTGTTGACCGCTCAGTAATCTTTCACCAGCTTTCCACCAGCAACCTATCTTTCCTCCACCGTCTTGATCCATATCCATTCCATCCAGCTTCCATCATCGCCATCTTGATCCCTATCTTTGCATTTGCATCTTAGAAGTCATCATCTTTAGAAGTTCATCAACTTTGCATCCATCAACATCTTTTAGCCAAACATCTTGCATACATTTAGCACTTGCATCTCCATGCCTGTTGAGACCAGATCTCGAAAAAGAAGAAGCATGAATCCTTATCCACCAAACAACCTCATCTGATCCCAAACTTTTCACCAATGCCATGATGACCTACAATCCCCACATCCAAGCCAGTAACCCATGTGAAGATCCAAACATCCCTTCATCCCCCTTGGCAAACCAAGCATTTGTAAATCCTCCAGAAAGCCCACCAGCGACCAATGCCCTTGTATCGCAACATCAGCAAAGCACATTTGCCCACTATCTGCCAAAAAGTACCTCCATCCCACCATCTCTCTATCCACGCATCCCCATCAAAACTATCCAAGTTCCAGCACAAGCGTATTCTCCATTTGTCCAATCATTTCCCGATCTTATCATGCAAACACCCCAAGAGCTTTCTACCATTCCCCTTTTCTTGCAAGGAAGCCTCGCCAGTCCCACAACACAAGCTGCAGCACCATCCACTCCATCTCCTACCCCTTTTGCTTCATCATCTGCTATGGCTGCCCAAGCCCAAATCCAAACCCAAAGTCAGCTTCCACCTCTCACACAAGCTTTTACACCGCCGCCATCCGCAAGTCAAGCAACACCTTTCACCATCAAAGGAGCACCGTCACCCTTCACCCCCCAAGCACCCGTACCTTCTTCTTTGGGGTTAGCACAATCGCTTCCCATTCCAACCTCATCTTTCTCTTGGGTGTTTCCTTCATTTTCCTCCTCACAAGCATCCGCTCAACCACAACCTCAACAAGCTCCTTTCTCTCAAACATCATTCGTGTCCCAAGCTCCCGTTGCTCCTACCATTCCATCATCCACTGCAGTGCACCCTAACAGAAGCTCTCAGTGGGGCCTTACACAAGAAGAAATGAAGGCATGGGGGATCCCATCTCAATCCCCTACATCTATGGTTGCAAGTCAACAAACTACCTTCGCCCAAGCAGCATAGCAGAAACTACCCCAACCATCGCCGGCTTCAAGCTATTCATCCCAAATCCTAAATACCTTCCAGCAAGTTCCACCACCTCAACAGCCAACTTTCCCCAGCTATCTTACCCCATCACCCTTTGCTTCTAGCTTCCCCACATCTGTTCCACCTCTAAGTAATGCAGGCATGCACCCAGCTTATATCAGCCAAACCCAAAGCCAACCTTAGCAACTACCACCATCATACCCGCAAGCAGCATCATTCCAACAGCCTCCCCCATAGCAACCACATGTCCCCTTTCAGCAAACAACCATCATTCCTCAACAACAGCAAGTCCCTTTCTATCAGCCTCAGCAACAAAACCCTATCATCCCCCAGCAACAACAAGTTCCCACCCATCAGTTACAACAGCAAGTTCCAAATGTCCAATATCAGCAAGCAGTCCCACAACAACCACCAGCTCAACAACAGCAAGCAGCCCAACAACATCAAGCGGTTCCATATCATTTACCACAATATCCCCCTATGCCACACCAGTAATATCCCCAGCAACTATTGCCCCAAAATCAGTTCCAACCCATTTATCCACAGCAAGCGCCATATCCAGTTCCACAACTTCCATCACAAGCAGAAGTCCCAGTTCCCTCGCCACTCAATGCTGAGTGGGAAGCAATGAAAAATGCTCTAAAGGAGCTACAAAGCGGAACAGAGAATAAAACATACAAGTTCGAAGAGGTGTGCTCATATCCCTTCGATCGGTCCATAGCAACTATCCCTTTCCCCAAGCATTTTGAGATGCCCAAGTTTGACAAGTATCGGGGGAAAGGAGATCCAGTAAATCATATCAAAGAGTTCTACATGGCATGCCAAGAAGTGGCTTACAGTGATAACTATCTCCTGCGCCTGTTTCCCAAGAGCTTGGGAGGAACTGCTGTTGAGTGGTTTTACAAAATACCACATGGGACAATAAAAACCTTTGCTGAACTCTCTGAGAAGTTCATCACACACTATGCCCATAATGTGGAGAATGAGTTGTCCTTGCTAGACCTATGCAACTCAAAGCAAAAAGATGGAGAAAGCCTTGCAGAATACTTGCAAAGATGGCAGAATCTTACAACCAGGTTATCATATCAGCCGCCAGAGAAGCATCTAACAAAGATCTTCATTGATAACCTGCATCCAAAGCTATCCCATCACATGCGAATGAACTATCTCCAGACATACCAAGACATCAAGAGAAAAGGCATAGGCATCGAGAAAGCTCTCCTAGACGAAGGCACTATTCGTCACTTCAAGGATGATTCCAAGAACAAACCCAACAATGATAAATCCCATTACTGGAATCGTAACAAGAATGTTGTTACAGATGGAGCCACTGACACTAAGAATGTACAATTCATTGTGGCTAGTCCTACACCAGCTCAAACATACCAACCGCCACAAGCGCCCACCTATCAGCAACCACGAGCTCCCACATATCAAGCACCTATTTATCAGCAGCCTCCTCAAGCTCATCAGCCACCTGTGCAACAGTATCAGCAGCAATACCAACAGCAACAGCCAGCACGTCAAGGCAATCCTATTAACACAGTTAACGTTGCCCCAAGGCAGAACAAGCCCAACAATCAGAATAATCCAAAGAGGACTTTCACACCTTTGGGTGAGCCTCTGGATCATATCTTTTATCGGCTAGCCAAAGAAAATATGATCACATATCTGCCCATCCCACAGAAGGATGACAACGCACCAAAGTCTGATTGGTATAAAGAAAATGAATACTGTGATTACCATCGTGTGAAGGGGCACACAACATTGAAGTGCATGCGGCTTAAGAACTACATCCAGGATCTCATTGATCGCAAGGAGATCCAGGTCGATGCACCAGCTCAAGCTTCACCCAACGCCAGTTTGCAAATATATCAAAATGTGTTCCCTCAACACGATGCCGGGAAGAATCAAGCCAGCGCCAATCAGCCCCAAAATCATGGCAAAGGCAAGCAAGAAGATCACACATCGGCCTACATCAACTATGACAAGTATGTCGAATGCATAACTCAAGTTGAGCCCATCCAAGATGAGCCCACCATCAATACCATCCATGTCAGAGGGCCGGATCGACAATGTGCTGCAACTACCCGCAGTGGTAGGATAACTGTTGCCGGTGCTCCTCCGAGATCAGCTGCTCCTCCAAGGCCAATGTCTACTGCATCCACAGCACAGTCTAACACCAGGCCAGCATCAAATGCACGTGCAACATAGCATAATGCACCAAGTGCACAATACAATATCATAGAGCATCTTGGGAACATGCCAGCCCAAATATCTATCTTGGATTTGCTCCGCACATCACCCATCCATCAGGAGATCCTGGACAAAGCTCTAAAAGAAGGCCATGTCCCCACGGACATTAACACAACTCAGTTTGAAACTGTTGTGGGACACCTATCAGTAGCATGTGCCTTATCCTTCAAAGAATCTGATATACCAGATGTCGCTCCTGACCATACTCTCCCTCTCCGCATTGCCATCATGGTCAGAGACTTTGCCATCAAACGGGTTTTAATAGATAATGGCTCAGCCCTCAACTTGTGCACATTAAAATTCATCAAGAAGATCGGGTTCATGGAGGCCGACATACAACATGAACAAATCACTATCAAAGCATATGATAACTTGGAGCGTACCTCTGAAGGTACTATAACTTTGCCTATTCAGCTAGGTCCAGCAGCGCAAGATACTCTCTGCCACGTTGTTGATCTTGACCTACCGTTCAATATCCTCCTCGGTCATCCATGGATCCATTCCATTAAGGCCGTACCATCTACTTACCATCAGTGCATCAAGTTTCCACATCAAGACACTAAGGTTACCATCCACGCTGATCCTAACCCCTTCGCATACTGCCTTGCGATGGAAGCATCTTTCCCTCATTCTACTCATTGTCCTGGAACTGATATTGGTACTTCTATTGCTAGCTCATCCCAATCCCATCGCGATCCAGAGACCATCCTCTCTTCCACCTTATCATCCATCAAGATCAACAACCAGGGTTGTGGCAAATACAGCCTCAGTGATCCATTTGCTGTAGGGGCTCTTCCACGTGATCCACATACTCAAGGGCGCCCAAGTTGTCAAAACAAGCCTGTTGAGGAACATTATAAGCTCAAGCAAATCGGAAACATGACTTTTGAGTCCCATGGTACCATCAGCAGCAAAGAAATGGATCCAGATATTAACAAATGGTTATATAAAGATCCCCCGTCACGTGACACACAACTTCTTGAGTACTTCAAAGAGAAATACCCAATCCCCTACAAAAATGTCACAGAACACTATAACTATCAAGGTGGTGGTCTAGGACCACAAGAGGACAGAAATTTGTTTCCTATCATACCATCCCAGAATCCAGAATAGCAAGGACTTGGCTTTAATACCTCTCGCCTGCTTGAACAAGAGCCCAATACCACAACTGAGGGCACTAACATGACCAACGTGAACTTTTCGAATAGCCAGGATGACCTTGTGGAAATCAAAGACATCCCCGAAGAGAAAGACATCCGATCCTACGATGATATCTTTGCCGACGACACCCTCCTGGGGACTTCTGTTCTCCAACAACTCTCCATTAACCTCATAGATCTTCCCCTCACAAACCCTGACCTCATAGATTGGGACCAACAAAGCATCGTACACATCGATGAGTTCCAAAGCGCACAAGCACTCCTAGAATTCATGGGGGCATCAGGTCCAGCAAGCAATCAGGATCCAACATCAACCTCTATCTATCAGCTTCACCCAGAAGGATATTTTGGGGAAGAGGCAAGCTTTAGTCACAAAAATGAAATAGCAAAAGAACATCATGAGTCTTTATGTGAAAACCCCCTTGGGGCACATTCTGATTCCAAAATAGTAAAAATAAGGGCGTATCTTCTAGTGAAAACCTGGCAATTCAGGCGCTAGAAGATGAAGCCTTGCCTCTTCCCCCTATCCAAGATTATAGACCAGAGCAATCTCCAATCATCATAGAGGAAACCAAGTCAATCAACTTGGGAACAGAAGAATGTCCAAGGATCACCTACATTGCAGTCAACCTAACAGAAGGAGAAGAAATCACTCTCAGTGCCTTGCTCAAGGAATCCATTATCAACTTTGCATGGTCATACGCCCATATGCCTGGGCTTGATCCAAACCTTGTTGTTCATCACCTATCAGTAGATCCAAACGTCAAGCCAGTGAAGCAGAAGCTAAGGAAAATGCATCCAAAGGTAGCATTACTAGTTAAAGCAGAGCTTGAGAAGCTCCTCCAAGCTAAGATCATCAGAGCAATAGATTATTCAGAGTGGATCTCTAACATGGTGCCAGTCACAAAGCCTTTTGGTGACATCAGAATCTGTACTGATTTCAGGGACTTGAACAAGGCATGCCCTAAGGATGACTTCCCATTGCCAAACATAGACATGCTTGTAGACCTCACAGTGGGTCATGAGATGTTATCATTAATGGATGGCTTTTCAGGCTACAACCAAATTCATATAGCGGAAGCAGATCAACATAAAACAACATTCACAACCCCATGGGGTACCTTTTGCTACAACATGATGCCATTTGGGCTAAAGAATGAAGGAGCAACATATCAGCGAGCAATGATAGCCATTTTCCATGACATGATCCACAAGATCCTTGAGGACTATGTGGACGATATCCTTGCCAAATCCAAAACAAGAGACGAGCACCTCAACATCCTAGAGCGTGTATTTGATCATCTGAATCATTATGGCTTAAAGCTTAATCCTAAGAAATGTGTCTTTGGTGTTACATCTGGCAAGCTTCTAGGCTTCATCGTCTCTAGACGAGGCATAGAGATCGATCCTAAAAAGGTAAAAGCAATAACAGAGATGCCTCCACCAAGAAATCTCAAATAGCTAAGAAGCCTACAGGGCTAGCTTCAATCAGTTCGACGGTTCATCTCGCAACTAGCAGACAAGTGCCAACCCTTCTCACATCTCTTATGCAAAGACACCAACTTCAAGTGGGATCCCATATGTCAAAGAAGCTTTGATAAGCTCAAGGAGTATCTAGCTAACACTCCAATCCTAGTACCACCAGTTCCAGGATGCCCACTCATCCTTTACATCTCAACAACAGCTACAGCACTAGGGGCACTCCTAGCACAGCATGATGATGAAAATAGAGAACGAGCTGTCTACTACATCAGTCGCACTCTTGTGGGCTATGAGCTTAACTATTCACCCATGGAGAAAGCATGCCTAGCAGTGGTCTTTGCCACTCAAAAACTTAGACATTACATGCTTAGCCACACAATCAAGCTCATATCAAAGGTGGATCCTCTTAAGTATCTGTTATCAAGGACAACCCTCACAGGCCGTATGGCAAAATGGGTCATGTTACTCAGTGAATTTGACATTCAGTATATAGATCGCAAAGCAATCAAAGGGCAAGTCATTGCCGATCAGCTAGCAGAAGCACCACTTGTGGATGCCTATCCACTAATCATGGAATTCCCCGATGAACACTTATGCATGATTGAAGAGCAGCCCATGTGGAAACTATACTTTGATGGTTCCAACACATCCCATAGCTCTGGCGCAGGAATCCTATTCGTCACACCTCAAGGTGACTATATTCCAAAATCATTCAAGTTGGGATTCCCCTGTACCAATAACATTGCAGAATATGAGGCACTCATCTCAGGTCTCAGAATAGCTATCCAATGGAACATCACAGAACTACAAGTCTTTGGAGATTCACAGCTCATTATCAAGCAAGTCCTTGATGAGTATCAGACAAAGGATGACAAATTGCTACCCTACAAGCAACTGGTGGATAAACTGAAAGAGCATTTCCTACATCTACAATTCAATCAGATCCCAAGGCTTCAAAACAAAGCAGCAGATGCAATGGCAACCATCGGATCCTTATTGGAAATCCCACGTGACGCAACACAATATGAATTTCTAGTCGAGCAGCTACACTTGCCAGCTTATGAGAACACCGATGCAAACATGGTGTGTGTCTTGGTTGGTCCCCAATCCCCATGGTACCATGACATCCATGCATATCTAAAAAATGGTATCATATCTCCCCATCTCACCAATAACCAATGCCAAAACCTTATTCGCAGAGCTTCCCGCTACACTCTTGCAGCCAACACCCTATATCGTCGCGGGTATCATAATGTCCTATCTAGATGTTTAGACTCAAACGAGGCCGTCCTGGCCTTACAAGAAGTTCACGCTAGAATTTGCGGTGCCCACACGAGTGGCATGGTTCTAGCAAAGCAGCTGCTTAGAGTTGGATATTATTGGCCAACAATGGAACATGATGCGTGTGAATTTGTCAAGAAATGTCTCCCATGTCAACAGCATGCCAATTTGATACATGCACCAGCACAGGATCTACAGCCTATTGCACCACCGTGGCCTTTTTCATGTTGGGGCCTCGACCTCGTTGGCTTGATCACCCCCCTCTCTTCGGATGGACACAAGTATATCATAATAGCCACAGAGTACTTTACCAAATGGGTTGAAGCGATTCCGCTCACCCTTACTACTGGCATCCAAATATCCAAGTTCATCCTCTACTATATCATTTGCCGCTTCGGCATACCATCTACCATTTTCACAGACCATGGCACACCTTTTGAAAACCAGCATGTGGATGATCTGTGTGCCAGGCTCCACATCCATCACCGTTTCTCTAGTCCATATTTCCCTCAAGGAAATGGCCAAGCTGAGGCAACCAACAAAACTATCTTGAAAATCCTCAAGAAGGTTGTCAATGATTCTGGTCATGACTGGCACCTCCAAATCAATCCTGCCCTTTGGGCCTACCGCACTTCTTATCACACTCCCATAGGCACCACCCCATACTCTCTTGTATATGGTGCTGAAGCCGTTCTACCGATCGAGGTTGAGCTCCCATCCTTGCGCGTCTCCATGAAGAACTATACAACTGATGAAGACTATCGTGTGGCCCAGCTCACACAACTAGATCTGCTAGATGAAAAGAGACAGCAAGCTTACGATCACCTGGTGGCATACCAAAATTGACTCAAAAGGAGTTATAACAAAAAGGTCCATCCTAGACAATTCCAGGTCGGTGACATGGTCCTTAAAGAAAATCAGAAGGTCCTAGCAAATAGAGAAAAGAAAGGCAAGTTTGAGCCTACTTGGTTGGGCCCCTATGTTATCACCGCATCCTTCAGCTCGGGAGCCTATCAGCTATCAACACCAGAAGGTGAGCCCTTGAATGATCCTATCAACATCATCCATCTGAAGAGGTTCTATGCCTGAACTTGATCCTGCATATATCAGAAAATCCAAAAACATTCAAAAAAGAAAAAAAAGAAAAAAAGAAAAAAAGAAAAAAAGAAAAGAGAAAGAGAAAATAATCGTCCAAACGGTGAAAACTTGGCAATTCAAGCGCCTTGGACAAGTATGTTGGTGAAAACCTGGTAAACAGGTGCCAACATAGTAAACTGGGCTATTTATCTATTCAATTGTCCTTTCAGCTACCATCCTCTTCCTCCATCTATAACAGATCTCCCAGCAGTTCCATCTCCCCTATCCTCCAAGAATTCGGCTTCCATCTTCCTCTAACCCATCTGCAATCCATATCCTATTCCAAAGCTTTGTACCATATCTTGTACCATATCCCTTTCCCTTTCCTGTACAGCACTTTCCTCCCTGTATTTATCCTTCTTGTCTCCGTCCTAGTGAGAGTCCCCCCGAGTGTGATCTTCCTATCCCCAATCCTGAGCTTCTGTACATATCCCTTGTGCATATCGTTCCTCCTTGTTGTACATAACCTTTGTCCGTCCTATAGCAGCATTTGATCAAATATCTTGTCCCATCCCCAGCCTCAGAAAATTTGTAGTCCCACTCAGGCCTTGTGCTTCAGCAACATCAATTGATGACTTATCCTTGCTCATCCTGATTATTCCTTGACCTTCAGCTTTTTGCCAGCGAACAACTACACTTATTCTCTCACCAACCCATGGGTCCTTGAGGATATATCGTTCCTCCTGTCTGACCTAATCTTCCATCCTGGTCCTTGAGGATATATCGTTCCTCCTATCCGACCAATCTTCCCACCATCAATCAAACCTAATCTCTCTCCTTGGCAAAGGATGTCTTTTTGGAGTTATCATTTTGATCTTGGATTTTTTGTCCTTTGGGTCTTGTTAATATTTTTGGCTTCTCTTTATCCCACCAGGGTCACCACGATTCTTTATATCACGGTGTGCTGTGTGTGCGGATAATCTGGGGCAAGGTCTTTTGATCTTTTGCTTCTGCCTGTGAGTCAGTTGTGTGTTTGTGGTTCCTTCAGCATCAGATCCGCCATGTCACCTCTGCGCTTCATGTGTGATGTTGGGGCAACCCTGTGTGTTTGTTTAGCGTCAGTCCTCGTCAGTCCTCTGCGACGTTGTTGACAGGCCTCGTGATCCCAATATCTTTGGCAGGTCTCTAACATAGCTATATTAAATCTAGGTTGTGCACTCCCGTTTGCACTTGGAGCTATCTGGTCCCTTGCATTTATCATATAGATTAATCTTGCATCTTTACATATAGCTGCATCTTGCATCTTGCATTTCCATCTCATCTTGCATATCATCCATATTTGTTCTTAGAAGTGAGGTTATTTATCTCCCCTTTCTTCCTAGGCCCTTCCTTCCTCGTCCCGCCGGGCACACTCTGTCCCAGGGCGTAATCCCTCTTTCTCCTTGTCCCACTGGGCACATCTTCCATGATTTTGTCCCACCGGGGCATGTATCCTCTTTCTTCCAGTCCACCCGAGCGTCGTACCCTCTTCTTCTAATTCTAGCCTTGGGCATCTTATTTTCTTGTCTTTGAAGCCATGCCACTTGCGGCATCGCATCAAAGAGGGGCAAAATGTAGACACCTAAAAATCCTTTAGAAAATAAAGTATTTTTATTTTCTGAAAAATCTCTGATGACATCATCATTTATTAATTAATTAATTATTTAATTAATTTATTTATTTTTATGTCATTAAATCCCTTTTTCTTAATTAAAAATATTTAATTAAGAAATCCCTCCCAAAAATGTTTAAATCTTATTTAAACATTAATCCTCTATTTATTAATTATTTTAATTAATAAATTGACCAAAAATCCCCCAAAAAAATAATTAATTTATTTTTTGACCAAAACTTGGCCAATTTTCTTAAGACCACTAACCTCTTCCAAAATCTTCTAATCCCTTCTTAATTTCGATTAAAAGGCTAATCCCATCTTTTCTAACCCTAATCTCAACTCAAAATATTTAATTAAGATTAAATATTTAATTTTCATATTTATTGAAAATATTTCAATAAATTTTCCCAAACTTAAGCTTTTGGAATGAATAAACTTTTATTCCATAAAACCTAGGAGAATTCTAGACTCTTCTAGAAACTTCTCAACCCAACCTCTTCACCCATCCTAATCCTAAAATCCCCTAATCCTAATCCTAATCCCCTTTCTAATCTTGTCACATTCCATTAGCAAAAGGTTTACCAAAACTTATGCTAACCTCCTCTTAGTCATCCTCCTTAGTCAACAAAGATGGCCACCTCTTGGCCACCTCTTGCAAATGCATTTAAGGATGCATTTAAGCCTTCCTTATCTTTCTTACATGCATTCATTATGCATTTAAGACCTTCTTATCCCTTCCTTGCCACCTCTTGGCCTTGGGCACATTTACCAAATTGTGCACATGCCCTCAAACTTTCAACTCAATCCTCCCTTGACACTTGTCCTTGACTCAACCCTAACCTTAGCCCTAACTCTGACTCATCCTTTTTAACCAAGCCCTTCCCTTTTCCTATAAATACCCTCACTTCCTAAGGCAAATCACCTTTCAACTCTCAAACTCAATAGCAAAGTTATAATGCCATTTTCATTCTAGCATAAGCATAAACTCATCATTTTAGATCATTTTCAAGCTTAAATCACATTTAAATTAGCTTAATTGGATTAACATAGATTCATTTCTTGTTTAATCAATCTTAGTTCATCTTTTAGCTTTGCATTATTGTGTGTTCTTGAGGCCTTTGAGGCAAAATAGGTTCCTCATACCTATTTTGTGTCATTTTGGGTCTTCTTGATCCTCAAATCATCCTATTTGCATGCTCCAAGTGCTTGAGTTTGCACACCCACATCCATTTATATCCAAGCATATCAAACGGTGCATGGGCGCATCCGTTTTAGGCTTAAACTGAGGTGGCTTTGATTTTAGTTTGTTTACCATTAAATTTGATTTGATAATATGCTATGACGTTTGTTTGTCTTTGGCCTTCAAAACAGGTTTAGGTGCACGCTCAAATCCTAGTCTACAGGTAGGCCTAAGGTTCCTTAAGGATCATTAGATCCATTTGATGTAATAAAAGCCCATTTGTAAGACTAGTTGGCCCAAGGTGCACTTATAAACCTTGAGATCAAACTCGGTCAAAGGGAAACAAATTAATAGGGTTTGTTTTTTTTAGGTGTCTTAGGTTGTCTTGAGTGTAAATGCACTCATTCAAAGTCTTAAGAGGTCCTAGGTAGTATAGGACAATAAAGTTGCAAAAATGTTTCAAAGTTTCAAAAAGTTACTTAGAAACTTTTGCAACTTTTAAATGAAAAGTTGCTCACAACCTCCCCAATGGTCCAAAAGGTTTGAAAAGTTTTTATGGACATTGAATTGAGGGTATATATGTCCATGAATGTCGAAATGGTGAGAAGAGGTTCATGCATGCAAAGATTTATGGTAAATTTGAAGGAAAGAAATTTTTTTTCTTCTGGAAACTGCCTCTGATTTCCATACTGTACAAATTACACTATGATTGGGAAGTGTGTGAACTCTTCATGGTCCTATAATAGATTGTATAGTGCCTTGAATGAAGTTGGTTTGATTTTTTTTGGTGGAAATTCAAAGGATAAATTACTGGTTTGATCACCCTCCACACCCTAGGTTGGGAAGATGTGCCCCTAACATTCAAATACACTAGTGGAATCTCACATCCATGGGTGAAATTAAAGTAGATGTAGGGCTCTTTAAGAATCTAGAAGGACAAAGAGATTGGATTTTTTTTGGTAATTCTTCCACCAAGCCCTACCTGAGCATATCTTATGTGCTTGGTTATAGTTTACTGTACTTCAATGCACAAAACTCAATAGGGAGTGGTTAGGTTCAGTTTGATGGTGGATTGGGTGTTCTTGGGTGTAGGTAGACTTGACCTAGGCATTTTATTTCTTTTGACAATCCATTCTTGAGTACTTTCTTCAGTAATTAGGCCTAATTAGTCCTATTAGGTCTCTGAACCTTACAGGTGGTTGTGAAGCACATAGTCAAAGTTAGTTACTAAGTCTTCAAAGTTTGGTATATCTCCCAAAGGGGTATCTGAAAGTGTAGGCTTTCATATTGATTCTTTGGAAGTTATAAAAGTTAACACTAAAAAACCCCATTCCTAGGGCTGCTAGATAAGGACAATTTGGCATTTGAGACCAGTAGGACTTTGTAGAAGTCTTCCAAGGGCCCAGATTTGGATACTTGGGATTAGTATAACCCTAATCCACTCCCTATGGTGAATTATGAAAGTATTGTGCTCTAGTCCATATGAATGGAGGAATTCTTGTGAGAGATTGTGACTTGAAGTTTGGGACACACTAGTGTAGTGTGATTAGATTATTGTGGTGACATCGTAGCCTAAAAAAAGGATTTGAATAAAATTAGAGAAGGATCATGATGGTTTCCTTAAAGGGTTTCTAGAAGAAGGATCCAAGTGATATTCTATTGTGGCTTAAGGGCTAAAAGGACAACTAAGTTTGTGGTTGGGTTCAATTCCAACCCTACGTCGCTCCACTCTGCATCAAGTGGTATCAGAGCTTAGGAGAATCCTTAGGTGAAGGATAAGAGTATATTTCATTAGAGGAGTTACAAGAAGAGGCCCAAGAAATGCCTCCAAAACTAAAAAATACAGTGCTTGCCAAGATTGTGCAAGAGCAAGCAGAGGAGAACAAATGGATGAAAGAAAAACTAGAAAGGTTTAAGGGAAAAGTTGATAGAACGGGAGAAGAATGATCATAAATAGATGAGGAAGGGGAAGAGGAGACATCCCCTATGAAGGAAGAAGAGGATATTCTTGAAAAGAATAGGTACCTTATAAATGCCCTTAAGTCTGCGGAAAGAAGGATCATGGATAGTAAGCTAGATATGTCCATCTTCAGTGGGAAGATGGATCTTGATTTGGTCATGGACTGGTGGGAGTCCTTGAATATTTTATTTTGTATGCAAGGAGATAATTGATAACCAAAGGGTTAAAGTTGTGGTGAAGTCCAAGTTGAAGGGATCAACATTGGCATGGTGGAACTTCACCCAAGGAGAAAGGCTGAAGGAGAGGAAGAGTATGATATCCACATGGAGCATAATGGATGCTAAGGTTAGAGAAACCTATATCCTAGAAGATTGTAAATTACAACTTCATAAGAGAAGACACAATTTAAGATAGAAGGAAATGTATGTTAGTACATATACTGAAGAATTTTAGAAGCTGAGTATGAAATCCAAGACAAGTGAGACTGGAAGTGAAAAGGTGGCTAGGTATCTAAATGGCCTAAGGATAAATATCCAAGATGAATTGAATCTTTTGAACCCTGATATAGTTCATAAATTATACCAGTTGACATTGAAGGTAGAAGAGAAGATAAAAAAATACAAGAGAAGAATAACAGAGGAAGGGGAAGGAATGCTAGAGGAAGGGGAATGTTTAGTGGAAGACGAAAAAATTTCATACCCCATGGAGAATATAGTCAAGAAGGCTCTTAGGGAGAAAGAAATTTTAGAGGTAATCTCAAAGGTAGAAGATCCAATAGAAGAGGCAAGTTTGGAGGAAGAAATGGGAGTCCCTTGAGATGCTATAACTGCAATAAAGTGGGTCATCCTGCCCATAGGTGCCCGAAAAGGAAATGATCAAACACACAAGGTGACATAAGAACATAATTAATCCAAGATGATTCCCAAAGTGTCAACTCACCATCCAAGGAGTTGGATCTAGGAGTATGTATAATGATGAGAAGGACTCTATTGAAGGTCCCTACAACCCAAGAGCCACCCCAAAGGAAGGTCGTCTTCAAGACAAATTGAAAAATCTATGGTAAGGTATGCAAACTCATTTTTTATTTTGGTTCCAAAAATAATATAGTATCCAAAGAAATGATAGACAAATTAAATTTGAATAGGATTCCTCATCCTTACCCCTACAAGGTGTCTTGGCTTACAAAGGGGCAAAAAAATCTAGTTGATGAGTACACATGGGTAGATTTTTCTATAGGAGAATACAGAGATAGTTTTATGTGACATTATAGAGATGGATGCATGCCATATGCTGCTAGGTCACCCTTGGCAATGCGACCTTAAGGTCCAACATGATGGGATGAAAAACACTTATACCACCAACAAGGATGGAAATAGTTACACTATGAAACCATTGCCTGATCCCAAATATGATAAAAAAAAAGGAACCAATGACTATATTGGTAGGAGAAAAGGATATTTTAGAAACCATCAAACAGGCAGATGTAGGCTATTCTCTAGCGATGAAACCCAAGGAGAAAGGAGAGAAAGAGAAGACTATGAAGATACCCAAGGAGGTTGATGAGTTATTGAAGAAATACAAAGGTATAGTTGTAGGAGACTTACCCAATTCCCTCCCACCCTTAAGAGAAATATGTCATCACATTGATCTTATACCTGGCACATATTTACCCAACAAAGAAGCATGCAAATTAACCCCTGATCAGAATGTAGAAATTTCAGTGCAAGTGTATGAGTTGTTACATAAACGCTTAATAAAAAAAATCCCAAACCCATGTGCAATACCTAATGTTTTGGCACCCAAGAAGGATGGGAAGTAGAGACTTTGCACTAACTCCAGGGTAATTAACAAAATCACAATTAGATACAAATTTCTAATTCCCAAAATTGAAGACCTATTGGATCAATTAGGGGGTGCACACTACTTCTCTAAGATAGACCTTAAATCAGGCTATCATCAAATTGAGATAAGACTACAAAATGAGTGGAAAACAAATTTTAAAAACATAGAAGGATTGTATGAATGGCTTGTGATGTCATTTGGTCTTAGTAATGCACTGAGTACATTCATGAGATTAATGAATGAAGTACTCTATGATTTCATTGGAAAATTTATTGTTGCGTATTTGGATGACATACTTTTTTTTAGTGGGTTAAGAGAAGAACATTTGGATAATCTCAATCAAGTCCTAAGAAGACTCCATCAACACCAATTCATGATAAATCTAGAAAAGTGTGTTTTTATGCAGGAAGAGTTTACATACCTTGGTTTTGTCATCTCAAAAGGGACACTAAATATGGATCAACAAAAGGTGGATGCTGTTTTAAGTTGGCCAACCCCAAAGACCTCCGGAGAAATAAGAAGTTTTCATGGCTTAACAACCTTCTATAGAAAATTCATTAAGAATTTCAGTTAGATCTGTGCACCATAGTTGGACACCATCAAAGGAGGTAAGAACATAATGTTTGAATGGAGTACTAGAGCAGATGAAGCA
Source organism: Chamaecyparis obtusa (assembly GCA_027943335.1). NCBI lineage: Eukaryota > Viridiplantae > Streptophyta > Pinopsida > Cupressales > Cupressaceae > Chamaecyparis > Chamaecyparis obtusa. The sequence goes on along the minus strand of BSBK01002218.1, from coordinate 221,860 downwards.
TTTGAATATCTCAAGAATAGAGTAGCAAAATTTCCTATTCTCCTTCTCCCTAACTTTAATAATATTTTCACCGTGGATACTGATACAAGCAGTCTAGCCATCAGGGCAGTGCTTAGCCAAGAGGGAAGACATATTGCCTTCTTCTCAGAGAAACTTAATGAGGCTAAGAAGAAGTATAGAACCTATGACCTAGAGCTCTATGCCATAGTCTAAGCCCTTAAAAAGTGCAGACACTACCTTCTTCCCAAGTAATTCATTTTCTTCACAAATAATCATGCCCTAAGCTATCTAAATGGACAAGAGAAACTAAGTTGCAGACATATAAAATGGATAGAACATTTACAAGCTTACACTTTCACCATAAAGCATAAAAAGGGATAAGAAAATAAGGTAGCAGATGCTCTTAGTAGGAGAGTCAATTTGATCCAAGAAATACAAGTACAAAGCATAGGGATTGATGCCCTTAAGGAGTTGTATAAGGATGATCCAGATTTTGGAGAAATCTATCAGGTTTTCTCTACACTTTCGGATGCCTATCATACCTTATACTCTAATTATTTAAAGGAAGACAAATATGCATTCCAAAATGTTCAATGAGAATTAATTTGATTAAAGAAAAGCAATGTGGTACACCAAGTGGTCATTTATGTATAGATAAGACTCTTCAATTAGTCAGGAGACACTACTACTAGGCCAAAATGCAGACTCACATAAGGAGATTTGTGGACTCTTGTACCATTTTTCAGAGGGCTAAAGGGGTTAGTACAAACCAAGGTCTCTATCAACCCCTACCAATTCCAAAAAAACCAAGGGACAGTTTTAGTATGGATTTTTTCACGGGACCGCCTAGAACAAAACATGGTTTTGATGATATTTTGTCATAATGGATCGCTTCAGCAAGATGGCTCATTTTGTTCTCTATAAATCAACTAATGATGCATCCAACATTTCTAATATTTTCTTCAGAGAAGTGGTCATAATTCATTTTACCTCTCTCTATTATCTTGGATAGAGATGTGAAATTCCAAGGTCACTTTTGGAGGACCCTTTGGAAAATACTTGGCACCAACCTTTCATTCAGCTTTGCATACCATCCTCAAATATATGGGAAGATTGAAGTAGTAAATAGGTCCCTAGGAAATCTCTTAAGATGCCTCACAAAACAACATGGTCAATAATGGGATTCTAGTCTTCCTCAAGAAGAGTATGCTTATAATGATACCATTAATAGAAGCACTGGTAAGACACCCTTTCAGATTAATTATGGATTGCATCCTAGAGGAGTCATGGAGTTAAGGGATCTACCAAATGAATTCAAAGCAAGTGCACAAGTAGAGGAACTAGTATATTTGATCAAACAAGTACATGAGTAGGTCAAGGCCACATTGCAATCCAATACCAATAAGTATAAGGTTCAAGCAGATCAGAAGAGGAGACATGTCACTTTCAAACTAGGAGACAAAGTATGGGCATACTTTAAGAAGCATAGGCTACATAAAGAAAAGCACACCAAGCTATAGATGAGAAAGATAGGCCCTTGTAAAATCATTCACAAGTTTGGAGAAAATGATTATGAAATTTTCCTACCTCCTATTGTTTCCATTTCTACCAATTTCTAATGTATCTGATCTCATGCCTTTCAAGGGTGATGCAGGTTTTGATGTTTCTTTGCAAGATGATGAAGATGAACATGTTGAATGGATTAAGGATTTCCCTAGCCAACCAATGAAATTGGAGAAGATCTTGGACACCAAGGTTATAAAAAAAACAAGGAGAAACACTTACAAGCACTATTTGGTCAACAGGAAATGCCTACTTGATCTAGATGCCACATGGATCGATGAAAAGACCATCGCCAAGCATGGTACCACATTGGAGGAGTTACTCTCAAGTAGGAACTTGAGCTTTCAAATCCATGGGATTATGGTGCAGCAACACTCCTCCCAAGATGTAATAAATTGGGTTTTATAGGCCTAAGATGCCTTAAGGATCATTGGATCCATTTGATGTAATATAGGCCCATTTGTAAGACTAGTTGGCCCAAGGTGCACTTATAAACCTTGTGGTCAAACTCAATCAAAGGGAAAAAATTTAATGATTTTTGTTGTTTTTGAGTGTCTTAGGTTGTCTTGAGTGGAAATGCACTCATTCAAAGTCTTAAGGGGTCCTAGGTAGTATAGGATAATAAAATTACAAAAATGTTGCAAAGTTGCAAAAGGTTGCTTATAAACTTTTGCAACTTTTAAATGAAATGTTACTCACAACCTCCCCAACATTCCAAAAGGTTTGAAAAGTGGTTATGGACATTGGATTGAGGATATATATGTCCATGAATGTTGAAATGGTGAGAAGAGGTTCATGTATGCAAAGATTGGTGGCAAATTTGAAGGAATTGTTTTTGTTTTTCTGGAAATTGTCTCTGATTTTTGTATTGTATGAATCATACTGTGATTGGAAAGTGTGTGAATTCTTCATGGTCATATAATAGACTATATAGTGCCTCAAATGCAGTTGGTTTGATTTGTTTTTGTGGAGATTCAAAGGAGAAATCACTATTTTGATTAGACTGGTGTAAAACCCTCCATACCCTAGGCTATGAAGATGTACACCTAACTTGAAAATCCACAAGTGGAACCTCATGGCCATCGGTGAAATGAAAGTAGGGGTAGGGCTCTTTCAGAATCCAAAAGGATGGAGAGATTGGAGTTTGTTTGATAATTTTTCCACCAAGCCCTAGTCGAGCATCTCTTATGTGTTCAGTTACAGTTTACTGCACTTTGATGCACAAGACTCAATAGGGAGTGGTTAGGTTTGATTTGATGGTAGATTGGGTGTTCTTGGGTGTAGAAAGACCTAACCTAGGCATTGGATTTGTTTGGACAATCTGTTCTTGAGTACTTTCTTTAGTAATCAGGCCTAATTAGTCCTATTAGGTCTCTAAACCTTGTAGGTGGTTGGGAAGCATAGAGTCGAAGTTGGGAAATAAGTCCTTAGAGTTTGGTATATCTCCCAAAAGGGTATATGAAAGTGTAGTATTTTTTATTTATCCTTTGGAAGTTATGAAAGTTAACACTGAAAAACCCCATTCCTAGGGCTACTAGATAAGCATGTCTCATTAGGCTTAAAAGGATAGTTTGGCATTTCAGACCAGTAGGACTTTGTAGAAGTCTTCCAAGGGCCCAGATTTGAATACTTGGGATCAGTAAAACCCTAATCCACTCCCTATGGTGAAGCATGAATGTATTTTGCACTAGTCCATATGAATGGAGGAATTCTTGTGAGAGATTGTGACTTGAAGTTTTAGACACACTAGTCTAGTGTGATTAGATTATTGTGGTGACATCCTAGCCTACAAAAAGGAGTTAAAGAAAATTAGAGAAGGATCATGATGGTTTCCTTGAAGCTTTTCTAGAAGAAGGATCTAAGTGATAGCCTATTATGTCTTAAGGGCTAGAAAGACAAATAAGTTTGTGGTTAGTCTCAATTCCAACCCTACCCCGCTCCACTCTACATCAAGAACCTTGACAAGGAGAAGGCTTTTGGAATGTTGAAATGATGATATCGTGAGGACCTTATGATTTTCATGATGATAATAAAAGGATAAAATTATCACTCCCAAAGGGTTTTACAAAGGATCAGTGGAGTTCAGGGATTTTAGGGTTGACAAAAATAAGTATTATGAGTTAACCAAAAGCACAAATTTGAAAGATGGGAAATGAGATGACTTGGAGTTTGAGGAGTATGGAATAGGGTATTGGGATATGGATGGTCTAAAAATATTAGTCCAAAAGACTTAAAAACTTTTGGAGTGAGCAAGTATGACTCTATAGGGAACTCTAAATATGAATGATGTCAACATCATTCAAATATGATGTCATGGTGAAATTAAAACAAGTATTGATCAACTCATAAATCTAAATTGGAAGGGTGATAAGAGAAAGATGTCAACATCAGGGAATTAAGTGGAGAGGTGGGGATGAACATTGGCATTGAAGGACGAGAAAGCTTAAATGCTCAGTGAAAAATAAAATGGACAAATTTATAAAAAAGAATTTGGGATTGGGAGTTAGGTATGCAATGGAATTGATACTAATTGTCAAAAATGTCTAATAGTTGTCCAATACATCAATTATCTTAAGTGAGTCTTATCATTTCACACTTGGGATGGATAAAAGACATCCTGAACAATTCAAAAGTTTGACAATTTTTTTTCACTTTGTGCTCCACTTCATTTACCACCAGTTATAACCAATATGAGAAATATTAAAGAGTTAAATAAATGATCTTATCCATTTAATTAATTCATTATCCTCTTATTTATATTTATATCCCTCTAACTTGTTCATATGGATCACAATCTAAATCCCTACATGTGTCTAGTTTCATTGAACTTAAACATGTGTTACCAAACTGATGTAGGAGCATCTTGGGGTAGTTGGAAATTGTGTATCAACCAAAAATATGTTTGTGTTTGGTTTTGGATTTCTATTGTATCTCAGTCTCTTTGTGTTAGTTCTGGGTTGTAAGCTTGTTTGGCTTCACCGATGGAGCTTGATGGTTGGTATTCACTTCGGTGGTAGTTCTCGGTTGGAAGGTGTGATGCTTCACTAATGTACTAGGTGAATCAATGTGTTGGTTTCTCGATTGAGGATTTCGGTGCTCAGTTACCAATTGGGTCTAAGTGTTATGTTATTGACTGGTACTCATGCTCGGTGCTCTTGCTATTCGACTTGCTTGTTTGGATGAATTGGCTTGGCCGACTCTAGTGCATTTAATTTGGGTTGCGTTTCTTGAGTTATGGATTGACTGTTGGATGTGTGGGGACCTAAATCTAATGTGTTGCATTCTTCTATGTGGATTTGATGACTGTTTGAAGGCTGACATGAATAAATATATTTTATAAAGGCTATGTTGAGAGCCGATTAATGTTTTGTAATTAAGTATTGTTGTAAAGCCGACTTGTGGCTGAGTAGTATATAAGGAAGGTATGGGTAGTGCTTAGGGGCTAGGCAATGGGGACAGAGAAAAGAGGTAGCAGAGGATATTCTAATCTGAGAGCATAATTCAGTATGTTATTCCAAGTGTAGCAAAGCTAGTATTGTTTTGGATCAAGGAGGTTTCTTGGAGGCTTGAAAGCTCAATTTAGATATGCCTTTGTAGTCCAACCAGTTGTTGGTATTGGTATAGACCTGGACTAGCTAGGGAGATTTGGATCATTGTTGATCTTATTTTTTTTAATGTAATTGGCCATAACTGGGAAGGCCTTACAACCTAACATGTTGCTTGTAAGCTTAGTTATTGATGAATAAAAGTTGAATTTTCTATCAGGATTTGTTGTGTGTTCATGTTTTCCACTATGTGACTTTGTTCACTACATGTTTGGACATCTCCCATAGGGATTCTCCAACCATGACCGCATTAGGTGGTATTAGAGAGAAGTTTGATCTTGTTGGAGAGAAGTTGACCTTCTTGAGCCAAAGCTTGATTGGGTTGATCTGTGCGAAAGTTGAGTTTCCTTTAGAGATCCGTGTTGCCAAGTCGTGTAACTGGACTTGTGAAATCCTGTTTGATTATTTGTGCAAGGTAGCAGGTTGTAATCTGAATTGTAGATAGTTCAAAGGTTTTCGCAAGGTGCTCATCTTAGGGTTTTTTGCAGAGGGTTTTCAAAAATCTTTGGAGATGCCTTCGAGAATATTGTACCCTAGGGAGATTGAATATCTCTATGATGTTATGGAAATGAGGTTACCAGAGAGATTGAAATCAGATGTCATATTTGAGATGATGTTAATGAAAAATGAAATGGTCATCGAGATTATGAGGGCTATTTTTGGTATGCCAAGGAATGTTGGAATTAATGATGGTTATGAAGAAGCTGCTAAAGACCTTGAAGTTGCTGGATCTAGTGGTGATGACATAGCTGACCAGATGGACAGATCTAGTGGAGACAGAACTGATCAGTTGCAAAGATCTAAGGCTTGGTTGAGTACATCTTACCGAATGGAGGTTTCTGATTTCTTAGGTGCATTGAAACCTAAGGACTTAATTGATTGGATCAGTGAGTTGGAAGATTACTTTGATCTAGAAGACATTGGAGATCCTCTTAGAGTGAGGTTGGCATAGACAAAATTTAAAGGACAAAATGTTGCATTATGGTGGAAAGAATTATAGAGAGATAGAGAGGAAGAATGTGAAATGAAGATCAGTCAGTGGAGGTTGATGGTGGAAAAATTTAAAGCTAAGTTCATCCCTACCGACTATGAACTTGAGTTGTTTAAGAAATTGCAGAATCTGAAACAAAAGGAAATGACTATGGAAGATTATATCGAGGAGTTTTATAAGTTAACAATTCAGTCTGGGCATAGAGAGCTTTCTAAAGAAAAGGTGGCAAGGTATGTTAATGGTTTTAAATTCAATATACAGGATGAGATTGGCATTTTGAAGATTGATTCAGTAGAAGATGTTTATCAATATGCCCTGAAGGTAGAAGAGAAGCTAAAGAGAAGAAATTAGAAACTTTGTTTGAAGAGGGTGAGACATCCTTATCCTTATAAGATTAGTTGGGTGAAAGATGAACATGCTTTGGAGGTAAGGGAGCAGTATTTTGTTGATTTTTAGATTGGACAGTATGTTGATCAAGTGTTATGCGATATTGTGGATATGAGTTCTTGTCACATATTACTTGGTAGACCTTGGAAGTACGATTGTAAGGTTGTACATGATTGTGTCAAAAATATATTTACTATTGAGAGGTATGGTATAAATTTATCCTTGATGCCTTTGCAGGATACAACACTCAGTAAGAGGAACCTAAGTTTCGGTAGGAAGAGTGAATTGAAGGATTTTGAAAGGATTGGTGATTAGAATGGAAGACAGACCTGTAGCATATTAAGGAAGGATTTGAAAATGCAAAGAAAATAGAAGTGGAATTTAGGAAAATGTGTTGTGAAATCGGAGGACATGTGTATCAAGAACCAATTTAGGATTTATGTGTTGAATCTCAAAAAATGTTCGTTGAGCTACTGAGAACATCTTTTCGCACCTAGGGTGTCTGATGCAGGAGCATCCTGGGGTAGTTGGCAATCCTATATCAACCAAAAATATGTTTATGTTTGGTTTTGGATTTCTATTGTATCTCAGTTGGAGACCTGAGATTCTCGGTCTCTTTGTGTTAGTTCTTGGTTGTAAGCTTGTTTGGCTTCACCAATGGAGCTTGGTGGTTGGTAGTCACTTCAGTGGTAGTTCTTGGTTGGAAGGTCTGTTGCTTCACTAATGGACTAGGTGACTCAGTGTGTTGGTTTCTCGGTTGAGGAGTTCAATGATTGGTTACCGACTGGGTCTCAATGTTATGTTACCGACTGGTACTAGTGCTCGGTGCTCTTGTAGACTAAATTACTTGTTTGGATGAATTGGCTTGGCCGACTGGTGCATTTAATTTAGGTTGCGCTCCTCAAGTAATGGATTGACTGTTTGATGTGTGGGGACCTAAATATGGTGTTTTGCATTCTTCTATGTGGATACGATGACCGTTTAAAGGCCGACATGAAGAAATATATTTTATAAAGGCTATGTTGAGAGCTGAATGATGTTTTGTAATTAATTAGTGTTGTAAAGATGACTTGTGGTTGAGTAGAATATAAGGAAGGTATGGGTAGTGTTTAGGGGAAAGGTAATGGGGATGAAGAAAAGAGGTAGCAAAGGATATTCTGATCTAAGACCATAATTCAGTTTGTTATTCTAAGTGTAGTAGAGCTAGTATTGTTTTGGAACAAGGAGATTTCTTGGAGGCTTGCGAGCTCAAGTTTAGATCTGCCTTTGTAGTCCAACAAGTTGTTATTATTGGTACAGACTTGGACTAGGTAGGGAGATTTGGATCATTGTTGATCTTGTTTCTTTTTTCTGATGTAATTGGCCATAATCAGGAAGGCCTTATAGTCCAACATGTTTCTTGTAAGCTCAATTATTGATGGATAAAAGTTGAATTTTCTATCAGGATTTGTTGTGTGTTTGTGTTTTCCGCTGTGCTACTTTGTTCACTGCATGTTTGGACATCTCCTATGGGGATTCTCTGACCATGACTGTGTCACAAACATCAATGCACCTCTTAATCTTAACCCTCCACTCATTTAACTTCTTTATCTAAACTATTGATTCTTTTGGAGGCTTCTATAAAAGATGTTTTTTCCTTTCATTTGGGGGAATCGTCCTAACAATAATTGGAGTCTACTTGCATACATGCTATCACTTTGTGACCATGCTATCATCTTACTATCATATTCACATTTTCAACCATCTACATTTCATTCCTTTATGCCATCTTGTGTTAATGCTTAATGTTGAGATAAATTACTATTATCTACAAGATCTTGAAGGATAGGAGAACAACAAAGTCAAGATTATAATGTGTATCAGCTATATCTTGTTTATTTGTTTGCATGAACTTGATTTATAGCTCTATTGATAGATCTTAGGCTATGGTTGGGCTATTTTGTTGTAGTATATTGTCATTGATGTCAACTCATGATGAAATTGCATGAAAAATGGGAGATTGACGTAGATATGGAATAGCGTGTGTGTTGTCATTAATGAAAACCTATGATGATCTTGACTAGGGGAATATTGCTATTGTTTTATGATAATATGTTCTCAATGACATCAACCTATGCTTATGTGAATGAATTTTTATAGTTAGATGTCAAATATGTTGATCAAAAGTTGTTAAAAGTGACAATCAAATGTTCATAGATGGAAGTTGTTGAATGTCCCATGAGAAAGGGGGTGAATCAATTGTAAATCAAGACTTTTATCAATTTCAAATATCCAAATCTAATAGATTAAATATTTAATCACTTAACTAAATCAAATGTAAACATGAATAAGCACACATGAACCATACATAATGAACATGTTTTTACGTGGAAAACCTAAGATGGGAAAAAACATAGGGAAGCTTATCATGAATCAAAACACTAGTTAAGGTGACACTGGTTAAGATGATTTTTACAAAGGGTGGGTACTACTAAAATGCTCACTGCAGGTGGGATCACTGCCTAGAAGAAAAAAAAAAGAAGGAAATCCACCACTGAGGTACAAATCCCAAAATAAACCCTTGGCTCACTACCTCCGATGACTAATAGAAATAGCACACACACTCTTCTCATGACATAATGTAGGAGCATCTTGGGATCTTAGCAATCATACATCAACCAAAAAAATATTTTGTTTCTATTGACCAGTCTTGTGTTTCGAGTTGCGGTGGATTAGTGCGGTTGATCGAGTTGCGATTGATCCCAAATTCCATCTTTCTTTCATTACATTAGGAAGGGGAAAGTGCCTGCTAGGCTTAAGGGAACACAAGCATTGAACAAGTGTATGAGTTTCTCCCTTAACTAAGAGTAGATTGATTGATAAAATTTTGGAATGAAGAAATAAGGTAGATAGGATGAAATAAGATGCAAGGGAGGTGATCTATGTATACATACAACAAATAGATTGATATGAAAATTCCATAACTAGATTTGAGAAACAAACAAAACCACTGACCTACAAAAAAAGTTTCAGCTTGGTCTGTCTATTAGGGGTGACTTGGAGTGTAGGGGGCAATTGGACCTAGCCATTATTGTGGGAGTTTCCCTTTATCTGCAAAAACTTGATGAAAAAGCTAGGGATTTGAAGCAAACGATTATGCCTTTTTGTAATTGGATTTGAATCTCCTCCACCTATCACCTACACATAGAAAATGGGAGAAATATTGGGAGAAAGGGGTTTGCCTTAGTCAAACCCTTGTTTAGGAATTAAACTTGAAATTTCATAAAAGAAAAGCATGTTATCAGTATAAGAGACTTTGCAAGATGTTATACCTTCACAAGTATTGAATTTCTCATGAAGATGTATAAAAGTTGTCTTGATGTAGTCTTGATCTTGGATCTAAGATATTAAGAACATGAATGCATTCACACGTGCTAGGATATAGACATTACTCCATATCTTCCATGCTTGATGCTTGAATTGAATCAAGTGATTTCTCCTTTGATGCTTGATTGGTTGCCTCTTCATACTCATAGTATTTCTAGACATGGCTCCCAAAATGAGAGAGGCAGCCATTTCCTAGCCATTTCGGGGCTCAAAAGTTGAAGGGAGCCAACAAGGATTTGAAATCCTGCCCAAAATCAAAATGCCAACCTCTAATTCAAATCTGGGCTCAAGTTAGCATGTAAGGGGCACCTCTCAATGTATGGGCAATTTGGGTTACCCCATATGTCTCAAGTCGCCCTTTTCAAGGCAAAAAAGGCTCAAATTTTAATTGGGGGTTAATTTTAAATGAGGACTCTAAAAATGTGTGCAAAATCAAGATGTGATCAAGTATAATGGGCATGGAATCCTTGGACACTAAAATATGGCCTAACTAAGCACCAAAATTGTAAGTGCTTACAATCTAGAAAAAAACTTTTGAGACCTCATAGAGCCTCTCTTAAGAATCATTAACCCCTCCCTTTAATGAACAAATTCTACAAAGAGTAAGTGGTTGAAAAAGGTTCTCCTTCTTGAGCTCAAGTTATAATCAAATTTGTGTTCAAGAATCAAACCAACACAAAACAATATTCACCACCAAGTGAGTCACTTATGCCTATTGCAAGATACCTTTTGGGGTAACCAATGCTTGTGCAATCTTTTAGAGCGTATTGAACATGGATTTCAAGGGTGTTTTGGTAGAGTTTGTACTCATTTACCTTGATGACACTATTGTTTTTTGTAGGCATGCAAATGATGATTTTGATCATATAGAGAAAGTCTTCAAAAAGTACAAGGAGTAATGTTAGCTAGTTTAATTAGTTTGGGTAATAGTTGGAATCAAAATTTCTTAGCACACGTCAACAAGTTTATATTTTTCTTTTGTATTTACAATAAGGGACCATGTTCGAAAATTATTCCATTCCCCATTTATTTATAAAAGCATTGAAGCATTGAATTAATATAAACAACTAATATATCATCTTAAACACTATTATTCTCAAATGAAGCAATCATGTATGTATAAACTAGTTTACTATGTTTAATTTATTACAAATAAACAATGAGTGAACATAAGCTCTATAATTAATACACCATTGTTCTTGTACCAATTTGAAGGATTGGGTGCAAGTTCTATTTCTAATCCTATAAACCAAAATCATTTCTCTTTGATAATAGATTTTGCAACTCACAAACCTATGAATATAAAAAATTAAAAATATCAAATATAATACACACACACACGTGTTTTTTTAGACATGTTGTCTTTGGACTCTACTTATATTGGTTTCCTAGATGTGATATTAACAAAAGTTAATCTATCACCGTGGTGTATTTTGCTCGCTTTCTCTCCAAGACTTTGGTTTTGATGGTCCTAAGTTCTACTCTATAAGGGTTGGGGTCCCTTCCCCTACTTATTTTAATAAAACACACACATAAATAATAGAGAAATTTTGTTACACTTTATTTTCTTTTTGCAAGCTTACCCCTATCATTCAACAATAGCATATAAATTAAATTACATTAGAAGACATATATAGAGTTCTAGAGACCACTCTCATTCATTATGCCATCAATACACAAGTGATTTGGTATAAAAAATTATGAGTCAATCAAGCTAGATCTAGGATGGACAATATCATGAAATATATACATATGTTATAGATAGAAACAAGGGTCGAGCCCAATTTGAAAAGGTTTCAATCACCCAATCAAGCTTTAGCAGATAGTCAAAACAAGTCAAGGCCAATTGGTCAATCAAACAAGGTCAAACAACTCTTTAATCATCCAATTGGGTCTAGTAGACAAACATGATAGATCCCTTTTCTAAATGGAGGAGGATACTCCAACTAGCCATGCTTACTTTTCTATCATTTTCCCTTAATCTAGTAATATAAGATTTTAAATGCAATTGGAATAAACACTCCCTATAACCTTGGATGTTATGAACATTTGAGAATTGACCTTGATACATAAACTTAATGATTTTAAGTATGCATTATCATATTGAAAAAATATATTTAAGAGAGTCATATAAAGGAATGGAATGGGTGACATATACAACTAGGGAAAGTGATAATCTATAACTGGTTTGACGCTGGCACCAATATTAGTAATGGAGAATTCAATGTCTAAAATTAGCATAATTGTTCTCATAATTATATAGTTCGGAGGGGTCTCAACAACCAATTTAAGGGTCACATGTTTTCTAAATCTAAGTATGGTTGCATTATACAATAATTGAGTGCAAATCATCAAGGTTACCCCAAGTTTTTGGGACGAGTGTGATAGGGGATGGGGGGACAAGTTTCCAAGGCGACAAATTTTTTTGTCAATGTTGGGGATGACTATATAAGAATAGGAAAAATTTAAATATTTAGAGAAATTTAAAATATTCATATGAACACATGGATAAATCATGCACTTATACATAATAGAACCTTAAAATAATAGAATTAGCAGAATTCATATGCCAAATTTGTGTTACTTTGAAAATCAGAATCAAATTTCCTCTAGATGTCAAAGTCAAAGTTCTCTAAGTGTCCCCTATCCCCTAGACGTTACCAGGATGAAGATGCTTGAAAAAAATACTAGGGACGCATCCCCGAGTAACATTGCAAATCATATAATGTAACTTTTTTACTTGTGTTTTGAGATAACCTAGGACACTAAGGCATTATTAATTGGAGAAATGTTTTCATAATTGATTTGGCAAGCTGTGGAGCTTTATCTATATGTGCAAGATCATGTGCAATGCTAGAGGTGATCATTGGTCGTCTTTAGCGTTGGACTAGGTATGGATGATTTGCTCCAAAGCTACAATACAAGGTTCCTTGTCTCTATGTTTCAGGACCAAAGGACAGTTTTGAACACCTTATTATGATTCCGATTCTTGTTGAATTCGTGCAATTATATATAACTCTATCCTAGATTAACTTACAGCATCTGTAGCTCGTTCAATTCTCCAATGTACTCAGGAATGTTTCCAGAGATATTGTTGTTCCTTAAAAATCTGCCAAGATTTGTCGAGAACATTCTAGGATAAGTGAAATAAGTAAAACAAAAATCAAATTCAGAAACAAATACACATTAAGAATTTAATCTTGATGATATTTCCGTACATATAAAAGAAACTATCCTTTTACTCACAATGTTTTGAGATTCTTTAGGTTTGCTAAGAACGGAAGTGAACTGGCACCAATAGATAAATCGCATATGATGCTGTTTATCAGAATGAACATATGCCATCCAAGATAAAGATATTAAATACAGATACATTGAAAAATAAAAATTCTCGAAAACAGGAAATATCTATGATGAGCAACTAGCAAAATTAGGAAGACCAAATAAAAAGAACTCTTTTCACTTGTGATTCTTAGTTAGTCACATTTTTTGCATTCGGAATTGATTAGGCCAGATGAAAGGGTGTTTATGCTTACAGGCTAGTCAATTTAGTCAAATTTGAAATGATTGAAGGAATTGGCCCTTCAAAAGAAGTGCCTTCCAATCTCCTGCAATTAGGAATACGTTGTGGACATGTAAAAAGGAAAAAGAAACATGTGCGCGTGTGTGCAAACAATTAAAATCAGATAGCAGCAGTAGTTCAAGAATCGGTATCTTACAAGTCCTCAAGCTGGGTCCAGTTTCCAATAACATCTGGAAGTTTTCCGGTGAAGTTGTTGCTGGATGCTCGACTGCACAAAAAAGCATTGTTTCTGCTGACATGAATGGTGTTGAAAGCAGATTTGACAATTTCAAAACTCGAATACAACAGGAAATGCAAACCACATCAAGTCAGGCTACTTACAATACTCTCAATTTCATTAAATTGGAAAACGTTGTAGGTATTGTTCCGGTGATTTGATTGCTTCGCACATAGCTGCCACGGAAAGGTATGACATTTTATCATCTATATGGGACTCTACTGATTATCGACTGGTAAGAGACGAAAATTCTATCAAATAGATACCAAGGATACACTTTTTGATTGTTGGTTTACAAAAGAGAAAGCTTGTTGAGAATCATAAATTCTGACTTACTGTACACAAACATTTTTTAGTATTAAAAGAGTGTTTTTGATATTTTAAATTAATGTCTGGTAAACTTTTTAAGGTGATTGGAGGATGCTGGTATAACACACTCTCCAAGAAGGTCTAAGAACATAGTAGTCCAGCAAGGGTTTGAATCTTGGTGGCCACTTCACCAATGAAGTGTTTAAACTGTGACATTACCCATCCAGAGACAGTGCTTTTATTTATTGTCTATGTTGTTTGCTAAATTTTAAGCAGAGTTGTATAGATAAATTGTTATTTGTGATGAATATTTTGTACTGTTTTTCTTTCTATGGTTACAATTAACTTTCAATTGGTTCAAACAATTATCAGTTTCAAAAATATTCAATTTGGTATTAGAGTATCATGTCAAATTCTAATTCCTTTACCATTGCAGAATTTAATGGAAGTGATTATGGTTATTGGTGCATCAAGATGACAATTTGTTTATTAAAAAAAAGTTTTATAGACAATGGTTAAAATAGGGTATGAAGAGTAAATTGATTGGATCACTCTTGCATCTAGTGATAAAGGAACTAATAATGTCACATTCCATTTAATTAAGCAGTTTAATTATTGAATTGTTGTGTATTAAATGTTTAATCTAGTAAACAATTAAGTAAGATAGTTTGATTATGTTAAGTTTTGGAAATGACTAATTATATATTTTGTTTTTGTTGACACTCTCAAGTTATAGAGTGTATCATCACGGTGAAGGTTCTAATTGGTGGAAGTAACCTATCCCAATGGAATCAAAACACACTAAGGTGAACATGTATTTAGGTTGCGAAAAATATTGTCATATACCTTTGTAGGAATAAAGAAACTGATGACCAATTTTGTTAGTGTATATATTTTGTTGTAGGTTGAAGGGCAAGTGTAGATTTGGAGATGACAAAGTAGATGACCCTTATCATGTCACTCCTATTTTTCAAGTAGATATTTTTCTTGTCCAATTTACATTGATGAGTATGGCTAGTGTTAGTGCTTTTCCATTACTTTCTTAAGTTTCTCTAAGTATAAGCCAAGTCCTACTATCAAGAACCCTAGATCAATGGCCAACAAATGGGATATTGATCTCAAACTTATCTCCCTTTCACTTCAAGCTTTACAAAACCTAGGAGGGACCCCAAACAATACTAGATATAAAATATAACTTAAGGTTAAAATACAGTTTCTATCAAATAAACTTCATACAAAATAACAAAGATTTGTATGGCTACAATTAGTAGTGGCACATCCCTTTTGGCCATTCAACATAGGTATGAAGTGAAATGGAAAATAACAACTAAAACTAAGATGTAGAAAGTAAAGGGATTTTTGAATTTAAGATTTTGGTGCCTACCTCTAAAACTAGAACACGCCAAGACAAAGATCGATGATTATTTCAAGGCAATAAAGTCATATGGTAAGCATTTAACATCACAAAATCAAACATATTTTGGTGGTTGGAAAATTTAATATCACCTTATGGAAATAAGACCATCTAAAGCTAGAAATACACTCATACTTACTAATCCCTCTTAACCCATAACAATTTCATTGCTCTCCTAAAAGAATTTACTCTATGCCTTAGACATAAAGAAATCATAAAAAATAATCCACTATAGTGAATGTGCATGAATAAATTCAATAACCCTTGGTCATTCCATTAAAAAGTTATTATAGTTTAAATGAGATACAATATGCATTATAATTTATGATTTTCATACAACCACAATCCAAAATACAAGAGATCCTACCATGAAATGGTTTCAAAACATAGACCTTTAGCCTATAATAGATAGAAAATTTTCCCTCTTATTATATTCAAGTATGAGGACCAACAAACCCTTTAAAATGACATTGAAAGACCTTTCTATCCATATATTAGCATATGAGAAAGTTAGGGCACACCAAAAGAAAAAAATCCTAGACATCCACATCAATAACCTAACAAGCACAAGAACTTTTTAGAACCAATATACATTATTAGTGATCTTGGACCTTGAGTGCAAGGTAGAATGAAAATCGTCTGCAAAATTTGATCATGGGACATGCTCAAAATGACATAGGTGTCAAAAAACAATAACTAGGCATGGGTTGCATTCCTCTCTATTGAATCCACATCACAAAATATTCAAGATTAGTTGCTTGTGTATTTGGATTTGATTGTGTATGTAATTTTTAGTATCAATGTTTCACATTACACTTCATGATCCATCATCAGGATGAAAGAGAGCACACCAAGCATGAAAGATGGTCTAGTTACATATCTAACATGGTAAAAAGAGGAAGAAGGGGGAGGGGGGAAAGAGGCACAAGGAACGAGATAAGGGAAAGACTAAAGGATGACTAGGACCAAATAAAAGAGAAAAATAAAAATATAAAAAATAAAAACCAAGAGCACTAAAATTCAAGAAAATGAGAAATTTTTTCTTTTTTAGATTTTTATTTTGTTCTTTTCTTTGGTCCTAGTCATCCTTTAGTCCTTTCCCTTATCTTGTTCCTTGTGCCTCTTGCACCCCGCTTCTTCCTCTTTTTACCCTGTTATCTCTACAACTAGACCATGTTTCATACTCTTTGTGCTCTCTTTCATTTTCATGATGGATCACAGAGTGTGATCTGAAACATTGATGCTAAAAATTACATACACAATCAAATCCATAAACACAAGCAACTAAACTTCATGGATTGTGAAAATCTCATGCCATATTCAAGATGTCTTGTAACTTTCTTGGCATGTAAAGTGGTGGTTGGAGGAGCTACTAGGCATTAATGGCAATCATTGGGGCCTAGAATGATTCTATCAAGCTTTCTCCCACAAATAGAAAGCTTGTATGGTAGTCGTTCTTTAAACTCAAATGTTGATCATTGATTATGTATTTGGCATCAAAGACCAGTGCTGGTGCAATGTTTGACCAAAGTTGAAGTTGAAAATATTTGTCCTAGGAAAGTGACACATCAAAAGCTATCAACAAAATAGGTCTAGCCAATGAAGAAGTCAAACTCAACACATCAAGATTGATTAGAGCCTACAAAGTGAGTAACCTACTTTGAGTAGGAAAGGACATACATCACAATCACACATTTTTGCAACCTAAAGTGAGAAATTCATTTAGAGTCTTGTGAAAATGTGTTAAGGTTTCATGTGGAAGTCGACATTACACTTCATCGGTCTAGGCCCACACAACAAGAAGCCTCTGGTGTGAGAGGGAGAGACATGTATGTTCATGTTGAAATAACATGGATAGGTGTCAACTGATCATGCCATTGCAATTTTAACTAGGTTTGAATCCAAGTGCCTCTTTTGATGATGCCTAAGGTTCCATGTAGACCATGGTGGTCAATTTCATGTTACAGTTTAAAATTTGTTGAAAATTGCCCAAGTATTAAGAAATAGGGTTTATCTTGCTTCAAGGGTTTCAAAATTACTTTGTCTAAGTCCTTAAACCCTACCCTTTTCTATTTCTTCATTAATTTTTGTTTCACTTAAGTCAAGTTTTGTCACATGTTTTAAATCATCGTCGGGCAGGGCCATGTTCCTAAAGTCTTTTACCTAGCAGGCAAATTTTAATTTTTCCTAAGTCAATAGTCCTAACCATTTTATTTTCCTAATGCCTGCATGTGATAAACCCTAGTCAAATCCTTTTTGATCCTATAGTGTGTGTGATGGACTACAATAAAAAGATGCGAAGTGTTTACCCTTCATTGGATCATGACTATTTGACACTTGGTGATGGTGGACCCTAGTTAGAGCTCAAAGCATGGTTATATGTTGGTAAGATCAAAGTTGATCGTGTGGTTGGCGCATTACCACTATGGAGAGATGCTTGATGGTTATTCTTTGGGGCACCATGACTAGATGACTCCTATCCCCTGTGACATCATCCTGGCCGGTCCGAATATAGGTAAATCAAGGTTAGATCTGGTTGATCTGATGGAAAACGTAATTCCTCAATAAAAAGTTGCAAGATATATATTGATCGTAGGATCACGCCTTGATGTCGCTTGTCCTTGGTGATGTCATGTTGCTCGGACCCAGGGACACTCAAAGAAAGATATGATTTGGATGATTGTGTGGTGGGCCTAATGCCTTAATGAAAAGTTGATTGAGGGTTAGACATCATGGGAACACGCTTGTGAACCATGTGTCCGAGCCTATAAAGGGAGAAAATGGTGGGACCTAAGTGCCAGATAAGTATTGACATGCTACTTTCTCATTGGTCCACTTCTTAGTGCAGAGAGGATGATATGGAAAATAAATATATTTTAATTAGCCATTGTTGGCTGATTTTCAAAACTGCAATGGAAAGGTGTTAAATCTACGACCATGTTTTATACTTTAGCATTATCCATTGTCAGTTGTATTTTTCAATTTTTGAACTATTAAACAAGGGTTTTCAATAGAAACAAAGTTGATGAGCTAGATATGCTAAATCTAATAAGATTCAATTGTTCCAAGGATATAAATGGAGTTGTAGTTGGGAATTGAATGGATTCTGTGGTGGTTGACCAGATGTGATCATATATTATTTTTTACTGCCCTGAGTCTGATATTTTTCAAAAGGGGTTTTCTTCTAGAAGGAGCAGTTATGATTTGGAACAAATTGTTAATAAAATTAGGTCCCTGGTACACAGTTGTAGATGAGATATTTTGGAGGTGTGCCTACGACAGGAGTTAAAAGAATCATATCCTAATTTTGTAGTTCAGCTGCTAGGGTTTCCAATATATTGTATATCACATTTGTTTCTGATATTTTTTTATTGTCTTAGGGTCTTCTTCTTGTCACTTCTACAATAACTCTATTCCTTATTTTGTGTTGTGGTGGTTGACAGTGTTGCTTGAGTTTTTCCCTAAATGAACCCAAGCTTGTTGCAATCCTTTTTCTTATAAAAGGATTCCCAAAGTCATTTAGTGGTTGTCTTTCCCGAGTTAAAGAACTAGTCTCTTCCCAGTTGTGCCTTTTTTTGTTTTGTGGACTGACCTACCTGCAAAACCAGAAAATAGAAAGTTCTATTGGTTTTCAGTCAAGAGCTTGATAGAAGAGGTCTACAAATTATCTGTTTATAGAGACCCTAATTAACCATACAATTTTCTGATTCATGTGTGGAATATTTTATGTTTAGTCCATCACTATTTTTATTAGTTTCAAGCAAGTTAATATGAAGATTACATTTATTTCTTTAAATCTTGTCTCCTACTTTAGTTGTTTATAATTTCCTATATCTTGTGAACAAAGAGCTCAAGTCCATAACTACAGATTTGGTTATGTATGTCCTGATGTTCTTTTCTATTAACTCGAGAAGTTAAGTAAATGCTTAGTATAACTTGACAAAATTATAGGGTATTACGAAGGATTGTGATAAGTATGAGATTTTTAGAATAATATGATTTTCATTTACAGGGTGAATGATATGAATCAAAAACATAGTGGGGATTTGTTCTAAATATGCCGAATGGATAAGGTACTGATCACAATTTTTTTTCAAACAGATGTTCTTTCTTGTCTATTAGTTCTACCCTTTAAAACATCAATTCCAAATTTTATGTCAAGTTGTCGACTAAATTGCAAAAGCCCTTGCTTTATTTATGAATAATTTGGTAGTGTGTCTAGCTTCACATCCTATCTTTTTATGTCATAAATAAGAGAATATTTTAAGGGCATCCATCTACTTTGCAAGGATTAGTGGAAAGGTTGAAAAGTGAATGATCCTAATCCTAGGTAAACCCTCCTGAATTCTGCAGAGTTCAAAGTGTAGAAAGCCTTAGTGCTTTGTCAATTGGTCTTGATTCTTGTTTGAGTGTACTGATTTTGGGAAGTAAGCTAACCCATAGGTGCATCTCTACATTTCCAAGGTAGTTAAAATATTTTTAAACCAATAGCCAGCATACCACACCATTGAATCCACTAATTCATTAAGACTAGGTGCATTGGTGAGCACACAACATGTGTCATGATGGCGCAGCCTTAAGCTGGGCAATCAAGCTCTAAATATTTTGATCACATGCTAAGATGTGATATGGAAAACACTAATTGAGGCCTTCATTAAACAATATTGATCATGGTCTTGATAGGGATCATACTTATGTACTATGAGACAAAAATTAGATATGGAAATTCATGGCATGTAGCTAGAAGGAATATTTTGTTTAGGCTTCACAACTTTGATAGGGTTTAGACTTTAGGAGTATAGAATCACACAATAAGGTGACACATGTCAACATATGGCTATGAGGGGAGACAAATTTTTAAAGCCTACAAAGCAAGGACCTTGAGCAATTCAATCACAATGTTACATGTGGATCCAACTTAGCACAAGCTGGAGGGAAACAACATACTCCAATCTTTGGAAGACTTAGGAAAATTAAAAGTAATTTAAAAGGTTACTATGATAGTGGAGCCAATTGTGAAATGATTTAAGAGGCTTAGGTTGTAACTTAGGCAATTGTACACAAGCCATAGAAATTCAATTGTAAATTAGAATAAAAACAAAATAGAGCTCTAAAGGCTTAGGGTTATGGCTAGGGAAAAGAATTAGACCCTATATATCAGTAAGATAAACTCTAATTTTTCATAGGTAACACCAATGGCCCTATTTGGGGACATTTTATTTAGTGAAGCATAGAAAGAATCTAGAAATTCATAGGCAAGAAAAACTAGATGCCAAAACCATTGGGTCCAGGAACCAACCATAACTACAAAAAGGGAGTGGGGATGACACACAACAAGACCACATGTATAATAAAAAAATCCTACAACCAATGACACAGAAAAATTTACATTTGAATGTCAGTTGCACAAAACCTTACCACTTTATTATAGAATACACCCTACAATATGCCCATGGCAATTGGCCATGAACAAAATATTGAATTTTCTCACCTTTGACAAAGAAAAATGTATTGAAATATCCCTCAAACCAATACCACCATTATTTCCCAACTACATAAAATGAGATTATATGCATACATATACCAACTTGCAAACACTATCATATCCACTGACTTCCACAAGTGAACTAAAAAAAATAGTATTTCTCAAATTCACATGGGAGACATACCTACACTTGATTACATTGTTGATCTAAGAAAAGATAATCTTCCTCTATCAAATCAAACAATAAATTGTGGAACTCTAGCACATCATCAATCAAAGTAAAAAGTTTATCTTCTTCATGAAACATATGTTCTTGCTTAGTATCATTGTGAACTACATGTTCAGTATCATTTAATTTGATGCAAACTTCATAAGCACAATCATATTTATCAAGAGATACTTCATACACAGAGTTTCACTCTTCAAATAGTCTCATTGTTACATTTTCCTTTTAGAAATCATCATTAAAAAGATAACTATAATGGTAAGTATCCATATCTAGTTCCACTCACAAGTCAATATTCCAAATCATCCAAGGACATATAGCATTAGTATCTTTGTGCTCAAATAATGGTCTCAAAAACATGTTGTCAATGTTATTCACCTTAGAAAAATAAAATATCTTAAGATCAAGTTCTAAAAACTTTCTCATGCCAAAGTCTTCATGATTAAAAGTAGCCAAATCACATAGAGTGATTCAAACAAGGTGTACAAAATCAATAATTGAGCATGGGTTGCATTTCTTTCTATTAAATTTACATTAGATCATAGTCAATATGTTTTGTAACTCTATGGATCAATAAATGGTGGTTGGAAAATTTATTGGGCCTTAACATGGAAATCACCATGTCCTTAAATCACACTAGCACGATTATTACCATGAATATAACGTTGGCAGGGTCTTCATTCTTTAAATTTAAATGTTCGCCATTGATTTTGGATTTGGTGTAGAAGATAAATTTGGGATGTGGCATTTGATCATATATTGAATATTTTGTTCAAGTAGGAAAGTGACACGTTGAAAGCTATGTTCTCAACCAATGAGAACAAACCAAAAAGAGGACAAACTTGACACATCATTGATCAAAGCCCTTGGAGAAACCAATAGCCTCAAAGAGATAAAAGACATGGTTGAACACAAGTTCAACATGGACCAACGAGTAGATTATTCTTGGATGAGTCATGATGGTACTTGGATATCTTAAAGGAGTATCCTTATTCCCCACTCATGGTCTTCTTGACAATTTATCACTTCAGAGGTATTGTCCAATGTTACTCTCAGGTGCATTATAGTTTATGCTTTGTCTTCTCATGCATATGGATCTTGAGGTACAATTATCTAGTTATAGAGGTTTCATTTGAGGATTTTATGCGAATTTTATCTCCTAATGCATCACGAGCTCATTGATTTCAATATTGAGTTCAAGAGATTTTTTTGGTCTTATTCCCTTGCTTTGGAAATGTTATTTGGTTTGATCTTCTTTAGTTTTTGAGGCTCACATTCATGTTGATTATATGATACATGTTTTATTTGATCTATAACATTGAATGAATGGGTGTTGTCGATGCTATTCACTTTGGAGTTTTATGGAGGAGATTATACTTATCACAACTTAGCATTTAAAGGTGTATGTAGAAGTACATGATATATGTTTTGATTTGCATTTTCTCTTTTTTCTCTTGGTTATCTTCTTGGATTTTTAGTTTCATGTGACATTGGTTGAGGCTCTTTGCTTTATTGGGTGTGAAGAGCTTGAGAGAGATATGGAGACTTGTGGTGAGAGTTGTACATGCAATTTATTGGTTTATAGGTTGTGCATATTGCTATGGATATTCCTTGGTACTACAATATTATGATTGCACATTTTTTATATTTGATGCTATGAGTGGATCTATGAATATCTTGATCATTTTCATTCTTGACATCACCTTTGTAGTGGGATTTTTTTCCCATATGTATGCCATTCATTGACAAACTTGGCACTTGGAGCTTATGATTGCATGTTATGGGTTTTATATTTTGATTTTATACCTCCACAAGATCTCTAACATCATGATGATGGAACATAGAGTGTGATATGCAATATTGATGCTAAAATAATTTACACAATCAAATTCAAAAGAGAACACAACAAACATTCAATTCACTTGATATGTTTTGCATAGCTTTGAGGTATGCATAGTTGGATGTGTTAGAACTTTCTATGGGTTTTATTTCAGCTATGGATATGATTTCTTGATAGCTATTGATGCATATTGATATCTTGGATTGAGATTTGTGATTGAGATACTAGTTGAGGCACTACTTATGCTTCGTTGTTGCAGATAGTGTGGCTTATCTTTTGATGGCTTTTTATCTTTGTGCATTGGCATAATGGAGGATAATAGTTTTAATGTTTGAGATTGTTAGCCATAAAGTTTAGTATGTTGTTGAGTGTTAGTTATGTGTGCACTGACAGGTAGTTGATACTTCTGATGGTTGGGACTGGGTGACGACATTTGGTTGCACCCCTTTGGATTGTATATAAACATTGTACTTGCTCTTTAAGGATCGTGATCATTATGGCTATTGTGAATGTATTAAGATTTGAATGATTAATGAAAGCTTTGGTGTTCTCTGATCTATCTTTGTTATTTGCATTTCCTGTATAATGTCTATGCTTCAGTAAACTAGTCTACCCCAGTGGGTAAAAATTTGGTGGCGTTGCCTAGACACACTTAGATGGCGTGCAAACACAATGGGCTTACCAATTGGAGAAATTAATCTGGAAGAAGATGATACACATATAAAACTGTACGTATGAGAAGACAACTAGATGAGGGAATTCAGAATCCTATTTTAGGTGGCTATAGAAACCTTCATTTGTCGAGAAGCCACTGGAGTGGAAATTCCAACAAGTGTCATGTGGGCCACGATTGAGGCTAATTCTGTAGCCAAGCATTTGCTAAACCACCTCCCTTTCTTGTTAGCATAGGCATTGCTCGCACAATGTGCTCGCCTCAAAGAGATTTCCCAAGAGGAACAATGACAAGAAATCCTCTAGGAGTACCATGCACAGAAAAACAAAAGACTTCAGGGGGAACATGATGGGAAACACCGTCAGGAATAGTCACATCTGAAGGTGACCGAAGGAAAGAAGGAGACTATGAAAAATAAGAATAACGAGATCATTCCATTAAGAGATTGTAATAAAACATGAATAAATAAAAGTGTCCTTTTATTTTTTGAAATTTTGTGTTGATTATTGGTGTGAGGAAAAGCATTTATGCCCAACTAGTTCAATAAGAATAGGAATTTAAAGAAGGAACTCAGGGGAGGACAAGTTCTTCAAAAAGAAATACTTGAAAATTAGCAAGCTGAGCAAAGGGAGAGGTTCAGAAGATGTGCCAATAGACTATCGGAGGGGGTAAGTGAAGGCAATGGTCTAGAGGAATTAACCTAACCAAGAGGATGACAGAAGTGACAATGAGGATCTATTAGAAGAAACAATGAACTTGTTTGAGACCTTAACTTTAACACCAAGGATAGAAGCCTGAAGGAAGGCATAAGTGGAAACTAAATGAAGGGAGCACACTTGTACAGTTTCCACGGAAAGTGTCAAAGTGACAAAAAGGCATGTAGATCACACCACACCAAGTAGTTCAGGAACATCAATTAACTTGGAAAAAAATTCTAGAGGATCGACGGGAGGATCATCCCAACCTATCATACAACAAACACCTTTGATGACTCAACTAGAAACACAATAGGTGGTACATACCACCGTCCCACCCCCGAGGGTGAACATGGTGGCTAACAAGGAGAAGTTTCCCAAGTTCCATGGTGATGGAAAAGAAGACCTTATTTGGCATTGCCACATATGTGAGATAATTTGGTCTGCGAATGGAGTCGCTGACTAGGCAAAATTGATGAAACTATTTTTGGCAACCCTCCGAGGGGTAGCAATCAATTGGTACTCTGACTTAGACAAAATCAGAGTGACCACCAGGGACATTTTGAAGAAGGCATTTGAAAAGGAGTTTAGGCTCCTACGAGATGACAATGAAATCATCTCTAAAATATATGGAACCAAGCAAGAGAAAAAGGAGATTGTGTGGACCTACGACCACTGACTAAAAGAACTTGTGGGAAATATGAAGAGTTAGCCAGCTGATGGCTTGAAGAAGTGATGGTTTGTCAAAGGGATGAAATCAAACCTCCGAAGGAAGATGAAGATAGTTCCTCCCACTTCGTATGTCAACACATATAACCAGACAATGAACCTAGAGGGTGAACAAATGATGCAGGAGCATCCTGGGTGTAAGAGCAATCTTGCATCACCCAAAAAATATTTCTATTTTTGTATTCAATAAGGGTTATTTTATGCAGAGCTGCTATTTATGGAAAGTTACTATTTTTGGTAATTTTCGTATGTGCTCAGAATGAACTTATTTCTTTCTTCGAGGTTCATTTTGGTCATATAAGTCTGCCAGTAAAGTTTCATGGCTAGATCAAGTGTATATTGGAAGATATTGAAGATTTTCGGTATTGGCAGCAGGGTACAGAAACTTTGAACTCAGTTTTGAAGGCTTTAGAGGCCTCAGATGAGGTCAAAAATTTGGGTGACGGGCGCTTGCATGGGTCAAGCCAGTAGAGCGCTTCGTGGCGTTTCCGAAATGGGGTTACAATAGCCGAGCGGGTCAACTGGTGATGACTTATGGTCTCCGGAAGTCGGGGCACCTGAAATGGCGAAAAATAATTTTCTTCAAAATTTCTGTTCGGGTTTCAAAGGTTATCTTGAGCCGACTATGATGTAATAAAATGTAAAATAAAATAATTCTAAGTTGGTCGGCCCTATTGGCTAAAATTCTGGAACCTTCCCAGGCGGTGGAAAATTGCTTATATAAGGAAGGTTGTATTATTGTCTTAGGGAATTCAGAATAGTTCTGGGTAGTAGATCTGGGCAATAATTCGAGGCTTTTTCCTACAGAATATTGTAAGGGAATGCCCATGGGGCTTTGCATATTGTAATTCTGAAAGTTTGTAATTCCACATTTGTGGAGATAATAAGAAGCCAATTTTCTGTTCTTGCATATTATTGTTGTTGTTTCTCTATTTCTATTATGCGTTTGTGGTATTAAGGGGAGCACCCTTCATCAAGTGGTATCAGAGCAGAATTTCTTGAGTGTGTAAACAGATCACCGACTGCGAGGCAGTTTGCACCAGCACCGTGGCTAGGGTTTCAGCACGCATCGCGAAAATGCCTCCATGAAGGGAACGTGGCGGAAGAGCTGGTGTTGTAACACCTGAGGTTAGAGAGCTGCAGAGACAAGTGCGAGCATTGCAAGAAGAGATTTGTAGAGGAATGAATCTTAATGTCAGAGATGAAAGCGAGGATGAAGCCGAAGAAGAATATCAAGAAGGAGAAATTGAAATTGTGAACCAGGAGGAAGAAAGACTTTTTCGGGCGATTTCCAAGATTGGGAAAAGACCTAAGATTGAGGTTCCTAAATTTTCTGGAAATCTTAACCTAGAGGAATTGATCGACTGGATCAATGAATGTGAGGAATATTTTGAGTATGAAGATGTTGAGGATCCTGATAGGGTCAAATTTGCGAAGGCCAGACTGAAAGGTCATGCGAAAATCTGGTGGCAAGAAATTCAATTGGAGCGAAATAGAAGAGGGAAAGATAAAATCACAAGATGGGATCGGATGGTGGATAAATTGAAGCGACAGTTCATTCCTGTTGATTATGAGCTTGACCTACTAAAGAAAATGCAGAGTTTGAAGCAAGCAGGAAGATCTATTCAGGAGTATACAGATGAGTTCTATCGACTTCTCATCAGAACAGGCCATGCAGAAGCTGATAAGGAGAAAGTTGCCCGATACCTTAATGGGTTAAGGCCAAGCATTCAGGAGGAGCTAAATCTAGTTCGAATGAACAGTATTGAAGAGGCATACTAGTTTGCCCTAAAAGTAGAGGAAAAACTGAACAAGAAGTTTGAGAGCAGACAAAACGGAAGAGGTCGCGGTGGACGATCTGGTGGACGGTCATATGGTGGCCGAAATGAAGATCTGAAAATGAAGGATGAGGCCAGTAGCAGTCAAAATCAGTGAGGAAATAATTCCAATCCCTTCCAGGATCAGAATAATAGAGATCAGAGAGGAAGAGGAAGAGGACAAGGATCTGGAAGAGGTGGCTTCCGTGGAACATGTTTTCACTGTGGAGAAGAAGGTCATAGGGCTTTTGAATGCCCTCAGCGCCAAGGAAGAACAGACAAGATAAATGAAGGCCAGGCCAGAGTTGCACATGTAGATGAAGATGCCAGATCATCAAATTCTGAAGATGCTGAAAGAGGAGAAACGTTGATTAATAGGAGAGTCCTGTTGAGTGGTAAGAATGAACCTGAGCAAAGGAGGAGCCTGTTTCGCACTAGGTGCAAGTGTGAAGGTAAATGTTGTGATGTGATTATTGATAGTGGAAGCACTGACAATTTGGTGTCAGAAGAGATGGTGACAAAGTTGAAGCTCAAGAGACAGAAACACCCACATCCATATCGGATTGCCTGGGTGCAGGATGACCACAAGGTCATGGTCAGTGAACAGTGCCTGGTAAAGTTCAAAATTGGCGGATACCAAAATGAGGTACTATGTGATATCATCTCTATCGATGCATGTCATATGTTATTGGGTAGACCGTGGCAGTTTGACAGATGTGCTGTACATGATGGTCGTGCGAATACCTATTCCCTGACAAAGGATGGAGTGCGACATAAGCTAAAACCATTGAAGGAGATTGAAGAAAAGGTATGTGGTAATGCAAGGATAACTTTTGTTGATGAAAGAAATTTCCTAGATGGTATGAGGCATGAGAAGGTATGTTTTGCTTTAATTCCAAAAGCTGGTAAAGAGGAAGTAGAAGATGTTCCTATAGAAGTTGCAGATTTGTTGAATGAGTTTTAGGATATTGTATCCGATAACGTGCATGATGGATTACCACCAGTCAGGAAGATCAGTCATCAAATGGATTTGATCCCACGAGTGAGTTTTCCGAATAAGGCAGCACACAGAATGACACCTGCAGAAAGTGAGGAGTTGAACAAACAAGTACATGAACTGCTACAGAAAGCATTGATCCGTGAGAGTCTGAGTCCCTGTGCTGTACCAGCGGTATTAGCACCAAAGAAGAATGGAGAATGGAGCATGTGTAGAGATTCCAGAGCAATAAACAAGATCACAATCAAGTACAGGTTTCCATTGCCACGAATGGATGATATTATGGACTGTTTGAGTGGAGCTGTGTATTTCTCAAAGATAGACCTGAAGAGTGGATATCATCAGATTCGGATCAGAGAAGGAGATGAATGGAAGAATGCCTTTAAGATAAAGGCAGGACTATATGAGTGGTTAGTCATGCCTTTTAGGCTAACCAATGCACCGAGAACTTTCATGCGGCTCATGAATGAGGTTCTGAAAGAATTTCTAGGTAAGTTTGTCATCGTTTACCTAGATGATATTTTGATTTTTAGCAAGACATTGGAGGAACATATGATGCATATTCGTATGGTGTTTGAGAAGTTGACAGATGAGAAATTGTTGATTAACTTGAAGAAGTGCAGTTTTGTGAAGAAAGAGTTAGTGTATTTGGGATTTGTAGTTTCAGGAGAAGGTCTAAAAATGGACCCAGAGAAGGTACAAGCTATCCTTGAATGACCTACTCCAAGCAGTGCTACTGAGGTAAGATCTTTTCATGGTCTAGCTAGCTTTTACAAAAAGTTTATCAAAAATTTTAGCAGTATTTGTGGACCCTTGACTGAAACAATGAGAGGGGATAGAAAAGAGTTTAAGTGGACTAATGGGGCAGAAAAGAGTTTTCAATTGTTGAAACAAAAAGTTACAGAAAAACCTATTTTAGCACTTCCAAATTTTAATAAGGTGTTTCAAGTAGATTGTGATGCTAGTGGTACTGCAATAGGAGCTGTAATGAGCCAAGAAGGTAAACCTGTTGCTTATTTCAGTTAGAAGTTAAATGATGCCAAGAAAAAATATTCTGTTTATGATCAAGAATTTTATGCTATAGTTCAGGCATTAAAGAAGTGGAGACCTTACCTGCTTCCTAAAGAGTTTTTTTTGTATACTGATCATCAAGCTTTGCAATATTTGAATAGTCAAGAAAAATTGAATCAAAGGCATTTGAAATGGGTTGAGTTTTTGCAGAGTTATACATTTGTTTTGAAACACAGGAGTGGAAAGTCTAATAGGGTTGTAGATGCTCTTAGCAGAAGGCAACAATTGTTGAAAGAAATGCAGATTGAAGTGGTCGGGTTCAATGAACTCAAAAATTTGTATCCAGAGGATCCTGATTTTGGTGAAGCTTGGAAAGCTTGTACAGAACCTGTTACTCTAGACAGGATGAAATGGCTAGATTTTATCATCCAAATGATATGCTATTCAGAGGGAGTCAGTTGTGCATTCCACGAAGTTCTATGAGGGAGAATCTCATCAAGGAGAAGCATAGTGGAGGATTGGCTGGACATTTTGGTCGTGATAAAACCCTTGGTTTGGATAGTGAGAATTATTATTGGCCACAGTTGCAGCAAGATGTGAAGAAGTTTGTACAGAGTTGCAGAGTATGTCAGATGGCGAAAGGAGTGAAGCAGAATACAGGGTTGTACCAGCCATTGCCTATACCAGAGAAGCCTTGGGAGGATATCAGTATGGACTTTGTTCTTGGTTTACCGAGGACACAGCGGGGACATGATTCAATTTTTATAGTAGTTGACAGATTTTCAAAGATGGCACATTTCATTCCCTACAAGAAGACTAATGATGTTGTTCATGTAGCAGAATTGTTTTTCAGAGAAGTAGTGAAACTTCATGGTTTGCCAAAGACCATAGTTTCAGATCGGGACACTAAGTTTGTTGGATATTTTTGGCGTACATTGTGGAAGAAGTTAAAGACAGATTTGAAGTTCAGTTCATCACATCATCCACAGACTGATGGACAAACAGAGGTGGTGAATAGGAGTTTGGAAAATTTGCTGAGATGTTTGGTTGGAGATAAGCCAAGAGGATGGGATTTGATTTTACCACAGGCAGAATTTGCATACAATAATTCTGTCAACAGGAGCACTGGTAAATCACCATTCCAGATTATATATGGAAGTAGTCCAAGAAATGCATCTGAGTTGAGAAAGATAGATAAAAGAGAAATAAGTAGTGCTGAGGCTGAGGATTTTGCAGAACATTTTAAGAACATCCATGAAGAGGTGAGGAAGCATATTACCAAGATGAACGCACAGTATAACGCTAAGGCGGATGAGAAAAGGAGGTATAAGGAATTTTAGGTTGGTGATGAAATCATGGTTCATTTGCGGAAGGAGCGGTTTCCAGTTGGTACATATAACAAACTGAAAATGAAGAAGTTTGGACCATGCAAGATATTGAAGAAACATGATTCAGGAAATGCATATGAGGTAGAATTGCCTACTAAGCTAAATATTTCACCAGTGTTTAACATTTCAGATCTGACAGAGTATCATGAAGGAGGTGTTGAAGATGAGATCACAGCAGCACAGTGGAGTATTCCAGCAATTAGTTCAGACACTAAGGAGATTGAAGATATACTGGATAGTCATGTTGGCAGAAGCACAAGGAACATGACATATGAAGAATATCTGGTCAAGTGGAAAAGACGACTTGTTGAAGATTCATCATGGCTAAAAAAGGAGGAGGTTAACCATCTTGGTTTTCCTCTACACACCTGAGTCGTGACAGGGTCACTTCTCAAATTACCCTGGGTGTCTGATGCAGGAGCATCCTGGGTGTAAGAGCAATCTTGCATCAACCAAAAAATATTTTTATTTTTGTATTCAATAAGGGTTATTTTGTGCACAGCTGCTATTTATGAAAAGTTACTATTTTTGGTAATTTTTGTATGTGCTCAGAATGATCTTATTTCTTTCTTAGAGGTTCATTTTGGTCATATAAGTCTGCCAGTAAAGTTTCATGGCTAGATCAAGTGTATATTGGAAGATATTGAAGATTTTCGGTATTGGCAGCAGGGTACAGAAACTTTGAACTCAGTTTTGAAGGCTTTAATGGCCCCGGATGAGGTCAAAAATTTGGGTGACGGGCGCTTGCGTGGGTCAAGCCTGTAGAGCATTTCGTGGCATTTCTGAAATAGGGTTATAATAGCCGAGCGGGTCAACTGGTGATAACTTATGGTCTCCGGAAGTCGGGGCACCTGAAATGGCGAAAAATAATTTTCTTCAAAATTTCTGTTCGGGTTTCAAAGGTTATCTTGAGCCGACTATGATGTAATAAAATGTAAAATAAAATAATTCTAAGTTGGTCGGCCTTATTGGCTAAAATTCTGGAACCTTCCCAGGCGGTGGAAAATTGCTTATATAAGGAAGGTTGTATTATTGTCTTAGGGAGTTCAGAATAGTTCTGGGTAGTAGATCTGGGCAATAATTCGAGGCTTTGTCCTACAAAATATTGTAATGGAATGCCCATGGGGCTTTGCATATTGTAATTTTGAAAGTTTGTAATTCCACATTTGTGGAGATAATAAGAAGCCAATTTTCTGTTCTTGCATATTATCGTTGTTGTTTCTCTATTTCTGTTATGCGTTTGTGGTATTGAGGGGAGCACCCTTCATCAAGTGGTATCAAAGTAGGATTTCTTGAGTGTGTAAACAGATCGCCGACTGTGAGGTAGTTTGCACCAGGACCGTGGCTAGGGTTTCAGCGCGCATCGTGAAAATGCCTCCACGAAGGGAACGTGGCGGAAGAGCTGGTGTTGTAACACTTGAGGTTAGAGAGATGCAGAGACAAGTGCGAGCATTGCAAGAAGAGATTCGTAGAGGAATGAATCTTAATGTCAGAGATGAAAGCGAGGATGAAGCCGAAGAAGAATATCAAGAAAGAGAAATTGAAATTGTGAACCAGGAGGAAGAAAGACTTTTTCGGGCGATTTCCAAGATTGGGAAAAGACCTAAGATTGAGGTTCCTACATTTTCTGAAAATTTTAACCCAGAGGAATTGATCGACTGGATCAATGAATATGAGGAATATTTTGAGTATGAAGATGTTGAGGATCCTGATAGGGTTAAATTTGCGAAGGCCAGACTGAAAGGTCATGCGAAAATCTGGTGGCAAGAAATTCAATTAGAGTGAAATAGAAGAGAGAAAGATAAAATCACAAGATGGGATCGGATGCTGGATAAATTGAAGTGAAAGTTCATTGCTGTTGATTATGAGCTTGACCTACTAAAGAAAATGCAGAGTTTGAAGCAAGCAGGAAGATCTGTTCAGGAGTATACAGAGGAGTTCTATCGCCTTCTCATCAGAACAGGCCATGCAGAAGCTGATAAGGAGAAAGTTGCCCGATACTTTAATGGGTTAAGGCCAAGCATTCAGGAGGAGCTGAATCTGGTTCGAATGAACAGTATTGAAGAGGCATACCAGTTTGCCCTAAAAGTAGAGGAAAAGCTGAACAAAAAGTTTGAGAGTAGACAAAATGGAAGAGGTCGCGGTGGATGATCTGGTGGACGGTCATATGGTGGCCGAAATGAAGATCCGAAAAAGAAGGATTAGGCTAGTAGCAGTCAAAATCAGCGAGGAAATAATTCCAATCCCTTCCAGGATCAGAATAATAGAGATCAGAGAGGAAGAGGAAGAGGACAAGGATCTGGAAGAGGTGGCTTTCGTGGAACATGTTTTCACTGTGGAGAAGAAGGTCATAGGGCATTTGAATGTCCTCAGCGCCAAGGAAGAATAGACAGGAGAAATGAAGGCCAGGCCAGATTTGCACATGTAGATGAAGATGCCAGATCATCAAATTTTGAAGATGCTAAAAGAGGAGAAATGTTGATTAACAGGAGAGTCTTGTTGAGTGGTGAGAATGAACCTGAGCAAAGGAGGAGCCTGTTTCGCACTAGGTGCAAGTGTGAAGGTAAATGTTGTGATGTGATTATTGATAGTGGAAGCACTGACAATTTGGTGTTAGAAGAGATGGTGACAAAGTTGAAGCTCAAGAGATAGAAACACCCACATCCATATCGGATTGCCTGGGTGCAGGATGACCACAAGGTCATGGTCGGTGAACAGTGCCTGGTAAAGTTCAAGATTGGCGGATACCAAGATGAGGTACTATGTGATATCATCTCTATGGATGCATGTCATATGTTATTGGGTAGACCGTGGCAGTTTGACAGATGTGCTGTACATGATGGTCATACGAATACCTATTCCCTTACAAAGGATGGAGTGCGACATAAGCTAAAACCATTGAAGGAGACTGAAGAAAAGGTATGTGGTAATGCAAGGATAACTTTTGTTGATGGAAAAAATTTCCTAGATGGTATGAGGCATGAGCATGTATGTTTTGCTTTAATTCCAAAAGCTGGTAAAGAGGAAGTAGAAGATGTTCCTGTAGAAGTTACAAATTTGTAGAATGAGTTTCAGGATATTGTATCCGATAACGTGCCTGATGGATTACCACCACTCAGGAAGATCAGTCATCAGATAGATTTGATCCCATGAGCGAGTTTTCTGAATAAGGCAGCACACAGAATGACACCTGCAGAAAGTGAGGAGTTGAACAGACAAGTACATGAACTGCTACAGAAAGGATTGATCCGTGAGAGTCTGAGTCCCTATGCTGTACCAGCGGTATTAGCACCAAAGAAGAATGGAGAATGGAGGATGTGTACAGATTCTAGAGCAATAAACAAGATCACAATCAAGTACAGGTTTCCATTGCCACGAATGGATGATATTATGGACTGTTTGAGTGGAGTTGTGTATTTCTCAAAGATAGATCTGAAGAGTGGATATCATCAGATTCGGATCAGAGAAGGAGATGAATGGAAGACTGCCTCTAAGACAAAGGAAGGACTATATGAGTGGTTAGTCATGCTTTTTGGGCTAACCAATGCACCGAGCACTTTCATGCGGCTCATGAATGAGGTTCTGAAACAATTTCTAGGTAAGTTTGTCATTGTTTACCTAGATGATATTTTGATCTTTAGCAAGACATTGGAGGAACATATGATGCATATTCGTATGGTGTTTGAGAAGTTGAGAGATGAGAAATTGTTGATTAACTTGAAGAAGTGCAGTTTTGTGAAAAAAGAGTTAGTGTATTTGGGATTTGTAGTTTCAGGAGAAGGTCTAAAAATGGACCCAGAGAAGGTACAGGCTATCCTTGAATGGCCTACTCCAAGGAGTGCTACTGAAGTAAGATCTTTTCATGGTATAGCTAGCTTTTACAGAAATTTTATCAAAAATTTTAGCAGTATTTGTGGACCCTTGACTGAAATAATGAGAGGGGATAGAAAAGAGTTTAAGTGGACTAATGGGGCAGAAAAGAGTTTTCAATTGTTGAAACAAAAAGTTACAGAACAATCTGTTTTAGCACTTCTAGATTTTAATAAGGTGTTTCAAGTAGATTGTGATGCTAGTGGTACTGCAATAGGAGCTGTTATGAGCCAAGAAGGTAAACCTGTTGCTTATTTTAGTGAGAAGTTAAATGATGCCAAGAGGAAATATTCTGTTTATGATCAAGAATTTTATGCTATAGTTCAGGCATTAAAGAAGTGGAGACATTATCTGCTTCCTAAAGAGTTTGTTTTGTATACTGATCATCAAGCTTTGCAATATTTGAATAGTCAAGGAAAATTGAATCAAAGGCATTTGAAATGGGTTGAGTTTTTGCAGAGTTATACATTTGTTTTGAAACAGAGGAGTGGAAAGTCTAATAGGGTTGCAGATGCTCTTAGCAGAAGGAAACTATTGCTGACAGAAATGCAGATTGAAGTGGTCGGGTTCAAGGAACTCAAGAATTTGTATCCAGAGGATCCTGATTTTGGTGAAGCTTGGAAAGCTTGTACAGTACCTGTTACTCTAGACAGGACGAAATGGCTAGATTTTATCATCCAAGATGATATGCTATTCAGAGGGAGTCAGTTGTGCATTCCACGAAGTTCTATGAGGGAGAATCTCATCAAGGAGAAGCATAGTGGAGGATTGGCTGGATATTTTGGTCGTGATAAAACCTTTGGTTTGGTTAGTGAGAATTATTCTTGGCCACAGTTGCAGCAAGATGTGAACAAGTTTGTACAGAGTTGCAGAGTATGTCAGATGGCGAAAGGAGTGAAGCAGAATACAGGGTTGTACCAGCCATTGCCTATACTAGAGAAGCCTTGGGAGGATATCAGTATGGAATTTGTTCTTGATTTACCGAGGACACAGCGGGGACATGATTCAATTTTTGTAGTAGTTGACAGATTTTCAAAGATGGCACATTTCATTCCCTGCAAGAAGACTAATGATGTTGTTTATGTAGCAGAATTGTTTTTCAGAGAAGTAGTGAGACTTCATGGTTTACCAAAGACCATAGTTTTAGATCGGGACACTAAGTTTGTTGGATATTTCTGGCGTACATTGTGGAAGAAGTTAATGACAGATTTGAAGTTCAGTTCATCACATCATCCACAGACTGATGGACAAACAGAGGTGGTGAATAGGAGTTTGGGAAATTTGCTGAGATGTTTGGTTGGAGATAAGCCAACAGGATGGGATTTGATTTTACCACAGGCAGAATTTGCATACAATAATTCTGTCAACAGGAGCACTGGTAAATCACTATTTCAGATTATATATGGAAGTAGTCCAAGAAATGCATCTGAGTTGAGAAAGATAGATAAAAGAGAAATAAGTAGTGCTGAGGCTGAGGATTTTGTAGAACATTTGAAGAACATCCATGAAGAGGTGAGGAAGCATATTACCAAGATGAACGCACAGTATAAGGCTAAGGCGGATGAGAAAAGGAGGTATAAGGAATTTCAGGCTGGTGATGAAGTCATGGTTCATTTGCGGAAGGAGCGGTTTCCAGTTGGTACATATAACAAGCTGAAAATGAAGAAGTTTGGACCATGCAGGATATTGAAGAAACATGATTCAGGAAATGCTTATGAGGTAGAATTGCCTACCGAGCTAAATATTTCACCAGTGTTTAACATTTCAGATCTGACAGAGTATCATGAAGGAGGTGTTGAAGATGAGATCACAGCAGCACAGTGGAGTATTCCAGCAACTAGTTCAGACACTAAGGAGATTGAAGATATACTGGATAGTCATGTTGGCAGAAGCACAAGGAACAGGACATATGAAGAATATCTGGTCAAGTGGAAAGGACGACTTGTTGAAGATTCATCATGGCTAACAAAGGAGGAGGTTAACCGTCTTGGTTTTCCTCTACACACCTGAGTCGTGACAGGGTCACTTCTCAAATTACCCTGGGTGTCTGATGCAGGAGCATCCTGGGTGTAAGAGCAATTTTGCATCAACCAAAAAATATTTTTTTTTTGTATTCAATAAGGGTTATTTTGTGCACAGCTACTATTTATGAAAAGTTACTATTTTTGGTAATTTTTGAATGTGCTCAGAATGATCTTATTTCTTTCTTGGAGGTTCATTTTGGTCATATAAGTCTGCCAGTAAAGTTTCATGGCTAGATCAAGTGTATATTGGAAGATATTGAAGATTTTCGGTATTGGCAGCAGGGTACAGAAACTTTGAACTCAGTTTTGAAGGCTTTAGAGGCCCCGGATGAGGTCAAAAATTTGGGTGACGGGCGCTTGCGCAGGTCAAGCCTGTAGAGCGCTTCATTGTATTTTTGAAATGGGGTTATAATAGCCGAGCGGGTCAACTGGTGATGACTTATGGTCTCCGGAAGTCGGGGCACCTGAAATGGCGAAAAATAATTTTCTTCAAAATTTCTGTTCGGGTTTCAAAGGTTATCTTGAGCCGACTATGATGTAATAAAATGTAAAATAAAATAATTCTAAGTTGGTCGGCCTTATTGGTTAAAATTCTGGAACCTTCCTAGGCGGTGGAAAATTGCTTATATAAGGAAGGTTGTATTATTGTCTTAGGGAGTTCAGAATAGTTCTGGGTAGTAGATCTGGGCAATAATTCGAAGCTTTTTCCTACAGAATATTGTAAGGGAATGCCCATGGGGCTTTGCATATTGTAATTCTGAAAGTTTGTAATTCCACATTTGTGGAGATAATAAGAAGCCAATTTTCTGTTCTTGCATATTATTATTGTTGTTTCTCTATTTCTGTTATGCGTTTGTGGTATTAAGGGGAGCACCCTTCATCAAGTGGTATCAGAGCAGGATTTCTTGAGTGTGTAAACAGATCACCGACTGCGAGGCAGTTTGCACTAGGACCGTGGCTAAGGTTTCAGCGCGCATCACGAAAATGCCTCCACGAAAGGAACATGGCGGAAGAGCTGGTGTTGTAACACCTGAGGTTAGAGAGCTGCAAAGACAAGTGCGAGCATTGCAAGAAGAGATTCGTAGAGGAATGAATCTTAATGTCAGAGATGAAAGCGAGGATGAAGCGGAAGAAGAATATCAAGAAGGAGAAATTGAAATTGTGAACCAGGAGGAAGAAAGACTTTTTCGGGCGATTTCCAAGATTGGGAAAAGACCTAAGATTGAGGTTCCTACATTTTCTGGAAATCTTAACCCAGAGGAATTGATCGACTGGATCAATGAATGTGAGGAATATTTTGAGTATGAAGATGTTGAAGATCCTGATAGGGTCAAATTTGCGAAGGCCAGACTGAAAGGTCATGCGAAAATCTGGTGGCAAGAAATTCAATTGGAGCGAAATAGAAGAGGGAAAGATAAAATCACAAGATGGGATCGGATGGTGGATAAATTGAAGCGACAGTTCATTCCTGTTGATTATGAGCTTGACCTACTAAAGAAAATGCAGAGTTTGAAGCAAGCAGGAAGTTCTGTTCAGGAGTATACAAAAGAGTTCTATCGACTTCTCATCAGAACAGGCCATGCAGAAGCTGATAAGGAGAAAGTTGCCTGATACCTTAATCGGTTAAGGCCAAGCATTCAGGAGGAGTTGAATCTGGTTCGAATGAACAGTATTGAAGAGGCATACCAGTTTGCCCTAAAAGTAGAGGAAAAGCTGAACAAGAAGTTTGAGAGCAGACAAAACGGAAGAGGTCGCGGTAGACGATCTGGTGGACGGTCATAAGGTGGCAGAAATGAAGATCTGAAAAAGAAGGATGAGGCCAGTAGCAGTCAAAATCAGGGAGAAAATAATTCCAATCGCTTCCAGGATCAGAATAATAGAGATCAGAGAGGAAGAGGAAGAGGACAAGGATCTGGAAGAGGTGGCTTCCGTGGAACATGTTTTCACTATGGAGAAGAAGGTCATAGGGCATTTGAATGTCCTCAGCGCAAAGGAAGAACAGACAAGAGAAATGAAGGCCAAGCCATAGTTGCACATGTAGATGAAGATGCTAGATCATCAAATTCTGAAGATGCTGAAAGAGGAGAAACGTTGATTAACAGGAGAGTCCTGTTGAGTGGTGAGAATGAACCTGAGCAAAGGAGGAGCCTGTTTCGCACTAGGTGCAAGTGTGAAGGTAAATGTTGTGATGTGATTATTGATAGTGGAAGCACTGACAATTTGGTGTCAGAAAAGATGGTGACAAACTTGAAGCTCAAAAGACAGAAACACCCACATCCATATCCGATTGCCTAGGTGCAGGATGACCACAAGGTCATGGTCAGTGAACAGTGCCTGGTAAAGTTCAAGATTGGCGGATACCAAGATGAGGTACTATGTGATATCATCTCTATGGATGCATGTCATATGTTATTGGGTAGACCGTGGTAGTGTGACAGATGTGCTGTACATGATGGTCGTGCGAATACCTATTCCCTGACAAAGGATGGAGTGCGACATAAGCTAAAACCATTGAAGGAGACTGAAGAAAAGGTATGTGGTAATGCAAGGATAACTTTTGTTGATGGAAGAAATTTTCTAGATGGTATGAGGCATGAGCATGTATGTTTTGTTTTAATTCCAAAAGCTGGTAAAGAGGAAGTAGAAGATGTTCCTGTAGAAGTTGCAGATTTGTTGAATGAGTTTCAGGATATTGTATCCGATAACGTGCCTGATGGATTACCACCAGTCAGGAAGATCAGTCATCAGATGGATTTGATTCCTGGAGCGAGTTTTCCAAATAAGGCAGCACACAGAATGACACCTGCAGAAAGTGAGGAGTTGAAAAGACAAGTACATGAACTGCTACAGAAAGGATTGATCCGTGAGAGTCTAAGTCCCTGTGCTGTACCAGCGGTATTAGCACCAAAGAAGAATGGAGAATGGAGGATGTGTACAGATTCCAGAGTAATAAACAAGATCACAATCAAGTACAGGTTTCCATTGCCACGAATGGATGATATTATAGACTGTTTGAGTGGAGCTGTGTATTTCTCAAAGATAGATCTGAAGAGTGGATATCATCAGATTCGGATCAGAGAAGGAGATGAATGGAAGACTGCCTTTAAGACAAAGGAAGGACTATATGAGTGGTTAGTCATGCCTTTTGGGCTAACCAATGCACCGAGCACTTTCATGCGGCTCATGAATGAGGTTCTGAAAGAATTTCTAAGTAAGTTTGTCATTGTTTACCTAGATGATATTTTGATTTTTAGCAAGACATTAGAGGAACATATGATGCATATTCGTATGGTATTTGAGAAGTTGAGAGATGAGAAATTGTTGATTAACTTGAAGAAGTGCAGTTTTGTGAAGAAAGAGTTAGTGTATTTGGGATTTGTAGTTTCAGGAGAAGGTCTAAAAATGGACCCAGAGAAGGTACAGGCTATCCTTGAATGGCCTACTCCAATGAGTGCTACTGAGGTAAGATCTTTTCATGGTCTAGCTAGCTTTTACAGAAAGTTTATCAGAAATTTTAGCAGTATTTGTGGACCCTTGACTGAAACAATGAGAGGGGATAGAAAAGAGTTTAAGTGGACTAATGGGGTAGAAAAGAGTTTTCAATTGTTGAAACAAAAAGGTACAGAACAACCTATTTTAGCACTTCCAGATTTTAATAAGGTGTTTCAAGTAGATTGTGATGCTAGTGGTACTGCGATAGGAGCTGTTATGAGCCAAGAAGGTAAACCTGTTGCTTATTTCAGTGAGAAGTTAAATGATGCCAAGAGAAAATATTCTGTTTATAATCAAGAATTTTATGCTATAGTTCAGGCATTAAAGAAGTGGAGACATTATCTGCTTCTTAAGGAGTTTGTTTTGTATACTGATCATCAAGCTTTGCAATATTTGAATAGTCAAGGAAAATTGAATCAAAGGCATTTGAAATGAGTTGAGTTTTTGCAGAGTTATACATTTGTTTTGAAAGACAGGAGTGGAAAGTCTAATAGGGTTGCAGATGCTCTTAGCACAAGGCAACTATTGCTGACAGAAATGCAGATTGAAGTGGTCGGGTTCAAGGAACTCAAGAATTTATATCCAGAGGATACTGATTTTGGTGAAGCTTGGAAAGCTTGTACAGAACCTGTTACTCTAGACAGGACGAAATGGCTGGATTTTATCATCCAAGATGATATGCTATTCAGAGGGAGTCAATTATGCATTCCACGAAGTTCGATGAGGGAGAATCTCATCAAGGAGAAGCATAGTGGAGGATTGGCTGGACATTTTGGTCGTGATAAAACCCTTGGTTTGGTTAGTGAGAATTATTATTGGTCACAGTTGCAAGAAGATGTGAAGAAGTTTGTACAGAGTTGCAGAGTATGTCAGATGGCAAAAGGAGTGAAGTAGAATACAAGGTTGTACCATCCATTGCCTATAACAGAGAAGCCTTGGGAGGATATCAGTATGGACTTTGTTCTTAGTTTACCGAGGACACAGTGGGGACATGATTCAATTTTTGTAGTAGTTGACAGATTTTCAAAGATGGCACATTTCATTCCCTGCAAGAAGACTAATGATGCTATTCATGTAGCAGAATTATTTTTTAGAGAAGTAGTGAGACTTCATAGTTTGCCAAAGACCATAGTTTCAGATCGGGACACTAAGTTTGTTGGATATTTCTGGCGTACATTGTGGAATAAGTTAAAGACAGATTTGAAGTTCAGTTCATCACATCATCCACAGACTGATGGACAAACAGAGGTGGTGAATAGGAGTTTGGGAAATTTGCTGAGATGTTTGGTTGGAGATAAGCCAACAGGATGGGATTTGATTTTACCACAGGCAGAATTTGCATACAATAATTCTGTCAACAGGAGCACTGGTAAATCACCATTCCAGATTATATATGGAAGTAGTCCAAGAAATGCATCTGAGTTGAGAAAGATAGATAAAGGAGAAATAAGTAGTGCTGAGGCTCAGAATATTGCAGAATATTTTAAGAACATTCATGAAGAGGTGAGGAAGCATATTACCAAGATGAACGCACAGTATAAGGCTAAGGCGGATGAGAAAAGGAGGTATAAGGAATTTCAGGTTGGTGATGAAGTCATGGTTCATTTGCGGAAGGAGCGGTTTCCAGTTGGTACATAAAACAAGCTGAAAATGAACAAGTTTGGACCATGCAGGATATTGAAAAAACATGATTCAGGAAATGCATATGAGGTAGAATTGCCTACTGAGCTAAATATTTGACCAGTGTTTAACATTTCAGATCTGACAGAGTATCATGAATGAGGTGTTGAAGATGAGATCACAACAGCACAATGGAGTATTCCAGCAACTAGTTCAGACACTAAGGAGATTGAAGATATACTGGATAGTCGTGTTGGCAGAAGCACAAGGAACAGGACATATGAAGAATATCTGGTCAAGTGGAAAGGATGACTTGTTGAAGATTCATCATGGCTAACAAAGGAGGAGGTTAACCGTCTTGGTTTTCCTCTACACACCTGAGTCGTGACAGGGTCACTTCTTAAATTACCCTGGGTGTCTGATGCAGGAGCATCCTGGGTGTAAGAGCAATCTTGCATCAACCAAAAAATATTTTTATTTTTGTATTCAATAAGGGTTATTTTGTGCAAAGCTGCTATTTATAAAAAGTTACTATTTTTGGTAATTTTTGTATGTGCTCAGAATGATCTTATTTCTTTCTTGGAGGTTCATTTTGGTCATATAAGTCTGCCAGTAAAGTTTCATGGCTAGATCAAGTGTATATTGGAAGATATTGAAGATTTTCGGTATTGGCAGCAGGGTACAGAAACTTTGAACTCAGTTTTGAAGGCTTTAGTGGCCCCGGATGAGGTCAAAAATTTGGGTGACGGGCGCTTGCACGGGTCAAGCCTGTAGAGCGTTTCGTGGCGTTTCTGAAATGGGGTTATAATAGCCGAGCGGGTCAACTGGTGATGACTTATGGTCTCCGGAAGTCGGGGCACCTGAAATGGCGAAAAATAATTTTCTTCAAAATTTCTGTTCGGATTTCAAAGGTTATCTTGAGCCGACTATGATGTAATAAAATGTAAAATAAAATAATTCTAAGTTGGTCGGCCTTATTGGCTAAAATTCTGGAACCTTCCGAGGCGGTGGAAAATTGTTTATATAAGGAAGGTTGTATTATTGTCTTAGGGAGTTCAGAATAGTTCTGGGTAGTAGATCTGGGCAATAATTCGAGGCTTTGTCCTATAGAATATTGTAAGGGAATGCCCATGGGGCTTTGCATATTGTAATTCTGAAAGTTTGTAATTTCACATTTGTGGAGATAATAAGAAGCCAATTTTCTGTTCTTGCATATTATTGTTGTTGTTTCTCTATTTCTGTTATGCGTTTGTGGTATTAAGGGGAGCACCCTTCATCAAGTGGTATCAGAGCAGGATTTCTTGAGTGTGTAAATAAATTGCCGACTGCGAGGCAGTTTGCACCAAGACCGTGGCTAGGGTTTCAGCGCGCATCGCGAAAATGCCTCCACGAAGGGAACGTGGCGGAAGAGCTGGTGTTGTAACACATGAGGTTAGAGAGCTACAAAGATAAGTGCGAGCATTGCAAGAAGAGATTCATAGAGGAATGAATCTTAATGTCAGAGATGAAAGCGAGGATGAAGCCGAAAAAGAATATCAAAAAGGAGAAATTGAAATTGTGAACCAGGAGGAAGAAAGATTTTTTCGGGCGATTTCCAAGATTGGGAAAAGATCTAAGATTGAGGTTCCTACATTTTTTGGAAATTTTAACCCAGAGGAATTGATCGACTGGATCAATGAATGTGAGGAATATTTTGAGTATGAAGATGTTGAGGATCCTGATAGGGTCAAATTTGCGAAGGCCAGATTGAAAGGTCATGCGAAAATCTGGTGGCAAGAAATTCAATTGGAGCGAAATAGAAGAGGGAAAGATAAAATCACAAGATGGGATCGGATGCTGGATAAATTGAAGCGACAGTTCATTCCTATTGATTATGAGCTTGACCTACTAAAAAAAATGCAGAGTTTGAAGCAAGCAGGAAGATCTGTTCAGGAGTATACAGAGGAGTTCTATCGACTTCTCATCAGAACAGGCCATGCAAAAGCTGATAAGGAGAAAGTTGCCCGATACCTTAATGGGTTAAGGCCAAGCATTCAGGAGGAGCTGAATCTGGTTCGAATGAACAGTATTGAAGAGGCATACCAGTTTGCCCTAAAAGTAGAGGAAAAGCTGAACAAGAAGTTTGAGAGCAGACAAAACGGAAGAGGTCGCGGTGGACGATCTGGTGGACGGTCATATGGTGGCCAAAATGAAGATTTGAAAAAGAAGGATGAGGCTAGTACTTGTCAAAATCAGTGACGAAATAATTCCAATCGCTTCCAGGATCAGAATAATAGAGATCAGAGAGGAAGAGGAAGAGGACAAGGATCTGGAAGAGGTGGCTTCCGTGGAACATGTTTTCACTGTGGAGAAGGTCATAGGGCATTTGAATGTCCTCAGTGCCAAGGAAGAACAAACAGGAGAAATGAAGGCCAGTCCAGAGTTGCACATGTAGATGAAGATGCCAGATCATCAAATTCTGAAGATGCTGAAAGAGGAGAAATGTTGATTAACAGGAGAGTCCTGTTGAGTGGTGAGAATGAACCTGAGCAAAGGAGGAGCCTGTTTCGCACTAGGTGCAAGTGTGAAGTTAAATGTTGTGATGTGATTATTGATAGTGGAAGCACTGACAATTTGGTGTCAGAAGAGATGGTGACAAAGTTGAAGCTCAAGAGACAGAAACACCCACATCCATATCAGATTGCCTGGGTGCAGGATGACCACAAGGTCATGGTCAGTGAATAGTGCCTGGTAAAGTTCAAGATTGGCAGATACCAAGATGAGGTACTATGTGATATCATCTCTATGGATGCATGTCATATGTTATTGGGTAGACCGTGGCAGTTTGACAGATGTGCTGTACATGATGGTCGTGCGAATACCTATTCCCTGACAAAGGATGGAGTGCGACATAAGCTAAAACCATTGAAGGAGACTGAAGAAAAGGTATGTGGTAATGCAAGGATAACTTTTGTTGATGGAAGAAATTTCCTAGATGGTATGAGGCATGAGCATGTATGTTTTGTTTTAATTCCAAAAGCTGGTAAAGAGGAAGTAGAAGATGTTCGTGTAGAAGTTGCAGATTTGTTGAATGAGTTTTAGGATACTGTATCCGATAACGTGCCTGATGGATTACCACCAGTCAGGAAGATCAGTCATCAGATGGAT
Source organism: Chamaecyparis obtusa (assembly GCA_027943335.1). Classification (NCBI taxonomy): domain Eukaryota; kingdom Viridiplantae; phylum Streptophyta; class Pinopsida; order Cupressales; family Cupressaceae; genus Chamaecyparis; species Chamaecyparis obtusa. The sequence continues at coordinate 177,411 of BSBK01002218.1, read as the reverse complement.
TTGATCCCAGGAGCGAGTTTGTCGAATAAGGGAGCACACAGAACGACACCTGTAGAAAGCAAGGAGTTGAACAGACAAGTACATGAACTGCTACAGAAAGGATTGATCCGTGAGAGTCTGAATCCCTGTGCTGTACCAGTGGTATTAGCACCAAAGAAGAATGCAGAATGGAGGATGTGTACAGATTCCAGAGCAATAAACAAGATCACAATCAAGTACAGGTTTCCATTGCCACGAATGGATGATATTATGGACTGTTTGAGTGGAGCTGTGTATTTCTCAAAGATAGATCTGAAGAGTGGATATCATCAGATTTGGATCAGAGAAGGAGATGAATGGACGACTGCCTTTAAGACAAAGGAATGACTATATGAGTGGTTAGTCATGCCTTTTCGGCTAACCAATGTACCGAACACTTTCATGCGGCTCATGAATGAGGTTCTGAAAGAATTTCTAGGTAAGTTTGTCATTGTTTACCTAGATGATATTTTGATTTTTAGCAAGACATTGGAGGAACATATGATGCATATTCGTATGGTGTTTTAGAAGTTGAGAGATGAGAAATTGTTGATTAACTTGAAGAAGTGCAGTTTTGTGAAGAAAGAGTTAGTGTATTTGGGATTTGTAGTTTCAGGAGAAGGTCTAAAAATAGACCCAGAGAAGGTACAGGCTATCCTTGAATGGCCTACTCTAAAGAGTGCTACTGAGGTAAGATCTTTTCATGGTCTAGCTAGCTTTTACAGAAAGTTTATCAAAAATTTTAGCAGTATTTGTGGACCCTTGACTGAAACAATGAGAGGGGATAGAAAAGAGTTTAAGTGGACTAATGGGGCAGAAAAGAGTTTTCAATTGTTGAAACAGAAAGTTACAGAATAGCCTATTTTAGCACTTCCAGATTTTAATAAGGTGTTTCAAGTAGATTGTGATGCTAGTGGTACTGCAATAGGAGCTGTTATGAGACAAGAAGGTAAACCTGTTGCTTATTTCAGTGAGAAGTTAAATGATGCCAAGAGGAAATATGCTGTTTATGATCAAGAATTTTTTGCTATAGTTCAGGCATTAAAGAAGTGGAGACATTATCTGCTTCGTAAGGAGTTTGTTTTGTATACTGATCGTCAAGCTTTGCAATATTTGAATAGTCAAGGAAAATTGAATCAAAGGCATTTGAAATGGGTTGAGTTTTTACAAAGTTATACATTTGTTTTGAAACACAGGAGTGAAAAGTCTAATAGGGTTGCAGATGCTCTTAGCAGAAAGCAACTATTGCTGACAGAAATGCAGATTGAAGTGGTCGAGTTCAAGGAACTTAAAAATTTGTATCCAGAGGATCCTGATTTTGGTGGAGCTTGGAAAGCTTGTACAGAACCTGTTACTCTAGACAGGACGAAATGGCTAGATTTTATCATCCAAGATGATATGCTATTCAGAGGGCGTCAGTTGTGCATTCCACGAAGTTCTATGAGGGAGAATCTCATCAAGGAGAAGCATAGTGGAGGATTGGCTGGACATTTTGGTCGTGATAAAACATTTGGTTTGGTTAGTGAGAATTATTATTGGCCACAGTTGCAGCAAGATGTGAAGAAGTTTGTACAGAGTTGCGGAGTATGTCAGATGGTGAAAGGAGTGAAGCAGAATACAAGGTTGTACCAGCCATTGCCTATACAAAGAAGCCTTGGGAGGATATCAGTATGGACTTTGTTCTTGGTTTACCGAGGACACAGCGGGGACATGATTCAATTTTTGTAGTAGTTGACAGATTTTCAAAGATGGCACATTTCATTCCCTGCAAGAAGACTAATGATGCTGTTCATGTAGCAGAATTATTTTTCAGAGAAGTAGTGAGACTTCATGGTTTGTCAAAGACCATAGTTTCCGATCGGGACACTAAGTTTGTTAGATATTTCTGGCATACATTGTGGAAGAACTTAAAGACAGATTTGAAGTTCAGTTCATCACATCATCCACAGACTGATGGACAAACAGAGGTGGTGAATAGGAGTTTGGGAAATTTGCTGAGATGTTTGGTTGGAGATAAGCCAACAGGATGGGATTTGATTTTACCACAGGCAGAATTTGCATATAATAATTCTGTGAACAGGAGCACTGGTAAATCACCATTCCAGATTATATATGGAAGTATTCCAAGAAATGCATCTGAGTTGAGAAAGATAGATAAAGGAGAAATAAGTAGTGCTGAGGCTGAAGATTTTGCAAAAAATTTGAAAAACATCCATGAAGAGGTGAGGAAGCATATTACCAAGATGAACGCACAGTATAAGGCTAAGGTGGATGAGAAAAGGAGGTATAAGGAATTTCAGGTTGGTGATGAAGTCATGGTTCATTTGCGGAAGGAGCGGTTTCCAGTTGGTACATATAACAAGCTGAAAATGAAGAAGTTTGGACCATGCAGGATATTGAAGAAACATGATTCAGGAAATGCATATGAGGTAGTATTGCCTACTGAGCTAAATATTTCATCAGTGTTTAACATTTCAGATCTGACAGAGTATCATAAAGGAGGTGTTGAAGATGAGATCACAGCAGCACAGTGGAGTATTCCAGCAACTAGTTCAGACACTAAGGAGATTGAAGATATACTAGATAGTCGTGTTGGCAGAAGCACAAGGAACAGGACATATGAAGAATATCTGGTCAAGTGGAAAGGATGACTTGTTGAAGATTCATCATGGCTAACAAAGGAGGAGGTTAACCGTCTTGGTTTTCCTCTACACACCTGAGTCGTGACAGGGTCACTTCTCAAATTACCCTGGGTGTCTGATGCAGGAGCATCCTGGGTGTAAGAGCAATCTTGCATCACCCAAAAAATATTTCTATTTTTGTATTCAATAAGGGTTATTTTGTGCAGAGCTGCTATTTATGAAAAGTTACTATTTTTGGTAATTTTTGTATGTGCTCAGAATGAACTTATTTCTTTCTTGGAGGTTTATTTTGGTCATATAAGTCTGCCAGTAAAGTTTCATGGCTAGATCAAGTGTATATTGGAAGATATTGAAGATTTTCGGTATTGGCAGCAGGGTACAAAAACTTTGAACTCAGTTTTGAAGGCTTTAGAGGCCCTGGATGAGGTTGAAAATTTGGGTGACGGGCGCTTGCGCGGGTCAAGCCTGTAGAGCACTTCGTGGCGTTTCTGAAATGGGGTTATAATAGCCGAGCGGGTCAACTGGTGATGACTTATGGTCTCCGAAAGTCGGGGCACCTGAAATGGCGAAAAATAATTTTTTTCAAAATTTTTGTTCGGGTTTCAAAGATTATCTTGAGCCGACTATGACGTAATAAAATATAAAATAAAATAATTCTAAGTTGGTCGGCCTTATTGGCTAAAATTCTGGAACCTTCCCAGGCGGTGGAAAATTGCTTATATAAGGAAGGTTGTATTATTGTCTTAGGGAGTTCAGAATAGTTCTGGGTAGTAGATCTGGGCAATAATTCGAGGCTTTGTCTTACAGAATATTGTAAGGGAATGCCCATGGGGCTTTGCATATTGTAATTCTGAAAGTTTGTAATTCCACATTTGTGGAGATAATAAGAAGCCAATTTTCTGTTCTTGCATATTATTGTTGTTGTTTCTTTATTTCTGTTATGCGTTTGTGGTATTAAGGGGAGCACCCTTCATCAAGTGGTATCAGAGTAGGATTTCTTGAGTGTGTAAATAGATCACCGACTGTGAGGCAGTTTGCACCAGGACCGTGGCTAGGGTTTCAGTGCGCATCGCGAAAATGCCTCCACGAAGGGAACGTGGCGGAAGAGCTGGTGTTGTAACACCTGAGGTTAGAGAGCTGCAGAGACAAGTGCGAGCATTGCAAGAAGAGATTCGTAGAGGAATGAATCTTAATGTCAGAGATGAAAGTGAGGATGAAGCCGAAGAAGAATATCAAGAAGGAGAAATTGAAATTGTGAACCAGGAGGAAGAAAGACTTTTTCGGGCGATTTCCAAGATTGGGAAAAGACCTAAGATTGAGGTTCCTACATTTTCTGGAAATCTTAACCCAGAGGAATTGATCGATTGGATCAATGAATGTGAGGAATATTTTGAGTATGAAGATGTTGAAGATCCTGATAGGGTCAAATTTGCGAAGGCCAGACTGAAAGGTCATGCGAAAATCTCGTGGCAAGAAATTCAATTGGAGCGAAATAGAAGAGGGAAAGATAAAATCACAAGATGGGATCAGATGGTGGATAAATTGAAGTGACAGTTCAATTCTGTTGATTATGAGCTTGACCTACTAAATAAAATGCAAAGTTTGAAGCAAGCAGGAAGATCTGTTCAGGAGTATACAGAAGAGTTCTATCGACTTCTCATCAGAACAGGCCATGCAGAAGCTGATAATGAGAAAGTTGCCCGATAGCTGAATGGGTTAAGACCAAGCATTCAGGAGGAGCTGAATCTGGTTCGAATGAACAGTATTGAAGAGGCATACCAGTTTGCCCTAAAAGTAGAGGAAAAGCTGAACAAGAAGTTTGAGAGTAGACAAAACGGAAGAGGTCGCGGTGGACGATCTGGTGGACGGTCATATGGTGGCCGAAATGAAGATCCGAAAAAGAAGGATGAGGCCACTAGCAGTCAAAATCAGCGAGGAAATAATTCCAATCGCTTCCAAGATCAGAATAATAGAGATCAGAGAGTAAGAAGAAGAGGACAAGGATCTGGAAGAGGTGGCTTCCATGGAACATGTTTTCACTGTGGAGAAGAAGGTCATAGGGCATTTGAATGTCCTCAGTGCCAAGGAAGAACAGACAGGAGAAATGAAGGCCAGGCCAGAGTTGCACATATAGATGAAGATGCCAGATCATCAAATTCTGAAGATGCTGAAAGAGGAGAAACGTTGATTAACAGGAGAGTCCTGTTGAGTGGTGAGAATGAACCTAAGCAAAGGAGGAGCCTGTTTCGCACTAGGTGCAAGTGTGAAAGTAAATGTTGTGATGTGATTATTGATAGTGGAAGCACTGACAATTTGGTGTCAAAAGAGATGGTGACAAAGTTGAAGCTCAAGAGACAGAAACACCCACATCCATATCGGATTGCCTAGGTGCAGGATGACCACAAGGTCATGGTCAGTGAATAGTGCCTGGTAAAGTTCAAGATTGGCGGATACCAAGATGAGGTACTATGTGATATCATCTCTATGGATGCATCTCATATGTTATTGGGTAGACCATGGTAGTTTGACAGATGTGTTGTACATGATGGTCGTGCGAATACCTATTCCCTGACAAAGGATGGAGTGCGACATAAGCTAAAACCATTGAAGGAGACTGAAGAAAAGGTATGTGGTAATGCAAGGATAACTTTTGTTGATGGAAGAAATTTCCTAGATGGTATGAGGCATGAGCATGTATGTTTTGCTTTAATTCCAAAAGCTGGTAAAGAGGAAGTAGAAGATGTTCCTGTAGAAGTTGCAGATTTGTTGAATGAGTTTCAGGATATTGTATCCGATAACGTGCCTGATGAATTACCACCAGTCAGAAAGATCAGTCATTAGATGGATTTGATCCCAGGAGCGAGTTTGCCGAATAAGGCAGCACACAGAATAACACATGCAGAAAGTGAGGAGTTGAACAGACAAGTACATGAACTGCTACAGAAAGGATTGATCCGTGAGAGTTTGAGTCCCTGTGCTGTACCAGCGGTATTAGCACCAAAGAAGAATGGAGAATGGAGGATGTGTAGAGATTCCAGAGCAATAAACAAGATCACAATCAAGTACAGGTTTCCATTGCCACGAATGGATGATATTATGGACTGTTTGAGTGGAGCTGTGTATTTCTCAAAGATAGATCTGAAGAGTGGATATCATCAGATTTGGATCAGAGAAGGAGATGAATGGAAGACTGCCTTTAAGACAAAGGAAGGACTATATGAGTGGTTAGTCATGCCTTTTGGGCTAACCAATGCACCGAGCACTTTCATGCGGCTCATGAATGAGGTTCTGAAAGAATTTCTAGGTAAGTTTGTCATTGTTTACCTAGATGATATTTTGATTTTTAGCAAGACATTGGAGGAACATATGATGCATATTCCTATGGTGTTTGAGAAGTTGAGAGATGAGAAATTGTTGATTAACTTGAAGAAGTGCAGTTTTGTGAAGAAAGAGTTAGTGTATTTGGGATTTGTAGTTTCAGGAGAAGGTCTAAAAATGGACCCAGAGAAGGTACAGGCTATCCTTGAATGGCCTACTCCAAGGAGTGCTACTGAAGTAAGATCTTTTCATGGTCTAGCTAGCTTTTACAAAAAGTTTATCATAAATTTTAGCAGTATTTGTGGACCCTTGACTGAAACAATGAGAGGGGATAGAAAAGAGTTTAAGTGGACTAATGGGGCAGAAAAGAGTTTTCAATTGTTGAAACAAAAAGTTACAGAACAACCTGTTTTAGCACTTCCAGATTTTAATAAGGTGTTTCAAGTAGATTGTGATGCTAGTGGTACTGCAATAGGAGCTGTTATGAGCCAAGAAGGTAAATCTATTGCTTATTTCAGTGAGAAGTTAAATGATGCCAAGAGGAAATATTCTGTTTATGATCAAGAATTTTATGCTATAGTTCAGGCATTAAAGAAGTGGAGACATTATCTGCTTCGTAAGGAGTTTTTTTTGTATACTGATCATCAAGCTTTGCAATATTTGAATAGTCAAGGAAAATTGAATCAAAGGCATTTGAAATGGGTTGAGTTTTTGCAGAGTTATATATTTGTTTTGAAACACAGGAGTGGAAAGTCTAATAGGGTTGCAGATGCTCTTAGCAGAAGGCAACTATTGCTGACAGAAATGCAGATTGAAGTGGTCGGGTTCAAGGAACTCAAGAATTTGTATCCAGAGGATCTTGATTTTGGTGAAGCTTGGAAAGCTTGTACAGAACCTGTTACTCTAGACAGGACGAAATGGCTGGATTTTATCATCCAAGATGATATGCTATTCAGAGGGAGTCAGTTGTGCATTCCACAAAGTTCTATGAGGGAGAATCTCATCAATGAGAAGCATAGTGGAGGATTGGCTGGACATTTTGGTCGTGCTAAAACCTTTGGTTTGGTTAGTGAGAATTATTATTGGCCACAGTTGCAGCAAGATGTGAACAAGTTTGTACAGAGTTGCAGAGTATGTCAGATGGCGAAAGGAGTGAAGCAGAATACAGGGTTGTACCAGCCATTGCCTATAACAGAGAAGCCTTGGGAGGATATCAGTATAGACTTTGTTCTTGGTTTACCGAGGACACAGCGGGGACATGATTCAATTTTTGTAGTAGTTGACAGATTTTCAAAGATGACACATTTCATTTCATGCAAGAAGACTAATGATGCTGTTCATGTAGCAGAATTGTTTTTCAGAGAAGTAGTGAGACTTCATAGTTTGCCAAAGACCATAGTTTCAGATCAGGACACTAAGTTTGTTTGATATTTCTGGCGTACATTGTGGAAGAACTTAAAGACAGATTTGAAGTTCAGTTCATCACATCATCCACAGACTGATGGACAAACAGAGGTGGTGAATAGGAGTTTGGGAAATTTGCTGAGATGTTTGGTTGGAGATAAGCCAACAGGATGGGATTTGATTTTACCACAGGCAGAATTTGCATACAATAATTCTGTCAACAGGAGCACTGGTAAATCACCATTCCAGATTATATATGTAAGTAGTCCAAGAAATGCATCTGAGTTGAGAAAGATAGATAAAGGAGAAATAAGTAGTGCTGAGGTTGAGGATTTTGCAGAATATTTGAAGAACATCCATGAAGAGGTGAGGAAGCATATTACCAAGATGAACGCATAGTATAAGGCTAAGGCGGATGAGAAAATGAGGTATAAGGAATTTCAGGTTGGTGATGAAGTCATGGTTCATTTGCGGAAGGAGCGGTTTCCAGTTGGTACATATAACAAGCTGAAAATGAAGAAGTTTGGACCATGCAGGATATTGAAGAAACATGATTCAGGAAATGCATATGAGGTAGAATTTCCTACTAAGCTAAATATTTCACCAGTGTTTAACATTTCAAATCTGACAGAGTATCATGAAGGAGGTGTTGAAGATGAGATCACAGCAGCACAGTGGAGTATTCCATCAACTAGTTCAGACACTAAGGAGATTGAAGATATACTGGATAGTCGTGTTGGCAGAAGCACAAGGAACAGGACATATGAAGAATATCTGGTCAAGTGGAAAGGATGACTTGTTGAAGATTCATCATGGCTAACAAAGGAGGAGGTTAACCATCTTGGTTTTCCTCTACACACCTGAGTCGTGACATGGTCACTTCTCAAATTACCCCGGGTGTCTGATGCAGGAGCATCCTGGGTGTAAGAGCAATCTTGCATCACCCAAAAAATATTTCTATTTTTGTATTCAATAAGGGTTATTTTGTGCAGAGCTGCTATTTATGGAAAGTTACTATTTTTGGTAATTTTCGTATGTGCTCAGAATGATCTTATTTCTTTCTTGGAGGTTCATTTTGGTCATATAAGTCTGCCAGTAAAGTTTCATGGCTAGATCAAGTGTATATTGGAAGATATTGAAGATTTTCGGTATTGGCAGCAGGGTACAGAAACTTTGAACTCAGTTTTGAAAGCTTTAGAAGCCCCAGATGAGGTCAAAAATTTGGGTGACGGGAGCTTGCGCGAGTCATGCCTGTAGAGCGCTTCGTGGCATTTCTGAAATGGGGTTATAATAGCCGAGCGGGTCAACTGGTGATGACTTATGGTCTCCGGAAGTCGGGGCACCTGAAATGGCAAAAAATAATTTTTTTCAAAATTTTTGTTTGGGTTTCAAAGGTTATCTTGAGCCGACTATGATGTAATAAAATGTAAAATAAAATAATTCTAATTTGGTCGGCCTTATTGGCTAAAATTCTGGAACCTTCCCAGGTGGTGGAAAATTGCTTATATAAGGAAGGTTGTATTATTGTCTTAGGGAGTTCAGAATAGTTCTGGGTAGTAGATCTGGGCAATAATTCGAGGCTTTGTCCTACAGAATATTATAAGGGAATGCCCATGGGGTTTTGCATATTGTAATTCTGAAAGTTTGTAATTCCACATTTGTGGAGATAATAAGAAGCCAATTTTTTGTTCTTGCATATTATTGTTGTTGTTTCTCTATTTCTGTTATGCGTTTGTGGTATTAAGGGGAGCACCCTTCATCAAGTGGTATCAGAGCAGGATTTTTTGAGTGTGTAAACAGATCGCCGACTATGAGGCAGTTTGCACCAGGACCGTGGCTAGGGTTTCAGTGCGCACCGCGAAAATGCCTCCACGAATGGAACGTGGCGGAAGAGCTGGTGTTGTAACACCTGAGGTTAGAGAGCTGCAGAGACAAGTGCGAGCATTGCAAGAAGAGATTCGTAGAGGAATGAATCTTAATGTCAGAGATGAAAGCGAGGATGAAGCCGAAGAAGAATATCAAGAAGGAGAAATTGAAATTGTGAACCAGGAGGAAGAAAGACTTTTTCGGGCGATTTCCAAGATTGGGAAAAGACCTAAGATTGAAGTTCATACATTTTCTGGAAATCTTAACCTAGAGGAATTGATCGACTGGATCAAGGAATGTGAGGAATATTTTGAGTATGAAGATGTTGAGGATCTTGATAGGGTCAAATTTGCGAAGGCCAGACTGAAAGGTCATGCGAAAATCTAGTGGCAAGAAATTCAATTCGAGCGAAATAGAAGAGGGAAAGATAAAATCACAACACGGGATCGGATGGTGGATAAATTGAAGTGACATTTCATTCCTGTTGATTACGAGCTTGACCTACTAAAGAAAATGCAGAGTTTGAAGCAAGCAAGAAGATCTGTTCAGGAGTATACAGAGGAGTTCTATCGACTTCTCATTAGAACAGGCCATGCAGAAGCTGATAAGGAGAAAGTTGCCCGATACCTTAATGGGTTAAAGCCAAGCATTCAGGAGGAGCCGAATCTTGTTCGAATGAACAGTATTGAAGAGGCATACCAGTTTTCCCTAAAAGTAGAGGAAAAGCTGAACAAGAAGTTTGAGAGCAGACAAAACGGAAGAGGTCGCGGTGGACGATCTGGTGGACGGTCATATGGTGGCTGAAATGAAGATCCGAAAAAGAAGGATGAGGCCAGTAGCAGTCAAAATTAGCGAGGAAATAATTCCAATCGCTTCCACGATCAGAATAATAGAGATCAAAGAGGAAGAGGAAGAGGACAAGGATCTGGAAGAGGTGGCTTCCGTGGAACATGTTTTCACTGTGGAGAAGAAGGTCATAGGGAATTTGAATGTCCTCAGTGCCAAGGAAGAACAGCCAAGAGAAATGAAGGCCAGGCCAGAGTTGCACATGTAGATGAAGATGCCAGATCATCAAATTCTGAAGATGCTGAAAGAGGAGAAACGTTGATTAACAGGAGAGTCCTGTTGAGTGGTGAGAATGAACCTGAGCAAAGGAGGAGCCTGTTTCGCACTAGGTGCAAGTGTGAAGGTAAATGTTGTGATGTGATTGTTGATAGTGGAAGCATTGACAATTTGGTGTCAGAAGAGATGGTGACAAAGTTGAAGCTCAAGAGACAGAAACACCCACATCCATATCGGATTGCCTGGGTGCAAGATGACCACAAAGTTATGGTCAGTGAACAGTGCCTGGTAAAGTTCAAGATTGGCGGATACCAAGATGAGGTACTATGTGATATCATCTCTATGGATGCATGTCATATGTTATTGGGTAGACCATGGCAGTTTGACAGATGTGCTGTACATGATGGTCGTGCGAATACCTATTCCCTGACAAAGGATGGAGTGCGACATAAGCTAAAACTATTGAAGGAGACTGAAGAAAAATTATGTGGTAATGCAAGGATAACTTTTGTTGATGGAAGAAATTTCCTAGATGGTATGAGGCATGAGCATGTATGTTTTGCTTTAATTCCAAAAGCTGGTAAAGAGGAAGTAGAAGATGTTCCTGTAGAAGTTGCAAATTTGTTGATTGAGTTTCAGGATATTGTATCCGATAACGTGCCTGATGGATTACCACCAGTCAGGAAGATCAGTCATCAGATGGATTTGAACCCAGGAGCGAGTTTGCCGAATAACGCAGCACACAGAATGACACCTCCAGAAAGTGAGGAGTTGAACAGACAAGTACATGAACTGCTACAGAAAGGATTGATCCGTGAGAGTCTGAGTCCCTGTGCTGTACCAGCGGTATTAGCACCAAAGAAGAATGGAGAATGGAGGATGTGTACAGATTCCAGAGAAATAAACAAGATCATAATCAAGTACAGGTTTCCATTGCCACGAATGGATGATATTATGGACTGTTTGAGTGGAGCTGTGTATTTCTCAAAGATAGATCTGAAGAGTGGATATCATCAGATTCAGATCAGAGAAGGAGATGAATGGAAGACTTCCTTTAAGACAAAGGAAGGACTATATGAGTGGTTAGTCATGCCTTTTGGGCTAACCAATGCACCGAGCACTTTCATGCGGCTCATGAATGAGGTTCTGAAAGAATTTCTAGGTAAGTTTGTCATTGTTTACCTAGATGATATTTTGATTTTTAGCAAGACATTGGAGGAACATATGATGCATATTCGTATGGTGTTTGAGAAGTTGAGAGATGAGAAATTGTTGATTAACTTGAAAAAGTGCAGTTTTGTGAAGAAAGAGTTAGTGTATTTGGGATTTGTAGTTTCAGGAGAAGGTCTAAAAATGGACCCAGAGAAGGTACAGGCTATCCTTGAATGGCCTACTCCAATGAGTGCTACTGAGGTAAGATCTTTTCATTGTCTAGCTAGCTTTTACAAAAATTTTATCAGAAATTTTAACAGTATTTGTGGACCCTTGACTGAAACAATGAGAGGGGATAGAAAAGAGTTTAAGTGGACTAATGGGGCAGAAAAGAGTTTTCAATTGTTGAAACAAAAAGTTACAGAACAACCTGTTTTAGCACTTCCAGATTTTAATAAGGTGTTTCAAGTAGATTGTGATGCTAGTGGTACTGCAATAGGAGCTGTTATGAGCCAAGAAGGTAAACCTGTTGCTTATTTCAGTGAGAAGTTAAATGATGCCAAGAGGAAATATTCTATTTATGATCAAGAATTTTCGGCTATAGTTCAGGCATTAAAGAAGTGGAGACATTATCTGCTTCCTAAGGAGTTTGTTTTGTATACTGATCATCAAGCTTTACAATATTTGAATAGTCAAGAAAAATTGAATCAAAGGCATTTGAAATGGGTTGAGTTTTTGCAGAGTTATACATTTATTTTGAAACACAGGAGTGGAAAGTCTAATAGGGTTGCAGATGCTCTTAGCAGAAGGCAACTATTGTTGATAGAAATGCAGATTGAAGTGGTCGGGTTCAAGGAACTCAATAATTTGTATCCAGAGGATCCTGATTTTGGTGAAGCTTGGAAAGCTTGTACAGAACCTGTTTCTCTAGACAGGACGAAATGGCTGAATTTTATCATCCAAGATGATATGCTATTCAGAGGGAGTCAGTTGTGCATTCCACGAAGTTCTATGAGGGAGAATCTCATCAAGGAGAAGCATAGTGGAGGATTGGCTGGACATTTTGGTCGTGATAAAACACTTGGTTTGGTTAGTGAGAATTATTATTGGCCACAGTTGCAGCAAGATGTGAAGAAGTTTGTACAGAGTTGCAGAGTATGTCAGATGGCGAAAGGAGTGAAGCAGAATACAAGGTTGTACTAGCCATTGCCTATACCAGAGAAGCCTTGGGAGGATATCAATATGGACTTTGTTCTTGGTTTACCGAGGACACATTGGGGACATGATTCAATTTTTGTAGTAGTTGACACATTTTCAAAGATGGCACATTTCATTCCCTGCAAGAAGACTAATGATGCTGTTCATGTAGCAGAATTGTTTTTAGAGAAGTAGTGAGACTTCATGGTTTGCCAAAGACCATAGTTTCAGATCGGGACACTAAGTTTGTTGGATATTTTTGGCGTACATTGTGGAAGAAGTTAAAGACAGATTTGAAGTTCAGTTCATCACATCATCCACAGACTGATGGACAAACAGAGGTGGTGAATAGGAGTTTGGGAAATTTGATGAGATGTTTGGTTGGAGATAAGCCAACAGGATGGGATTTGATTTTACCACAGGCAGAATTTGCATATAATAATTCTGTCAACAGGAGCACTGGTAAATCACCATTCCAGATTATATATGGAAGTTGTCCAAGAAATGCATCTGAGTTGAGAAAGATAGATAAAGGAGAAATAAGTAGTGCTGAGGCTGAGGATTTTGCAGAACATTTGAAGAACATCCATGAAGAGGTGAGGAAGCATATTACCAAGATGAACGCACAGTATAAGGCTAAGGCGGATGAGAAAAGGAGGTATAAGGAATTTCAGGTTGGTGATGAAGTCATGGTTCATTTGCGGAAGGAGCGGTTTCCAGTTGGTACATATAACAAGCTGAAAATGAAGAAGTTTGGACCATGCAGGATATTGAAGAAACATGATTCAGGAAATGCATATGAGGTAGAATTGCCTACTGAGCTAAATATTTCACCAGTGTTTAACATTTCAGATCTGACAGAGTATCATGAAGGAGGTGTTGAAGATGAGATCACAGCAGCACAGTGGAGTATTCCAGCAACTAGTTCAGACACTAAGGAGATTGAAGATATACTGGATAGTCGTGTTGGCAGAAGCACAAGGAACAGGACATATGAAGAATATCTGGTCAAGTGGAAAGGACGACTTGTTGAAAATTCATCATGGCTAACAAAGGAGGAGGTTAACCGTCTTGGTTTTCCTCTACACACCTGAGTCGTGACAGGGTCACTTCTCAAATTACCCCGGGTGTCTGATGCAGGAGCATCCTGGGTGTAAGAGCAATCTTGCATCACCGAAAAAATATTTCTATTTTTGTATTCAATAAGGGTTATTTTGTGCAGAGCTGCTATTTATGGAAAGTTACTATTTTTGGTAATTTTTGTATGTGCTCAGAATGATCTTATTTCTTTCTTGGAGGTTCATTTTGGTCATATAAGTCTGCCAGTAAAGTTTCATGGCTAGATCAAGTGTATATTGGAAGATATTAAAGATTTTCGGTATTGGCAGCAGGGTACAAAAACTTTGAACTCAGTTTTGAAGGCTTTAGAGGCCCCGGATGAGGTCAAAAATTTGGGTGACGGGCGCTTGTGCGGGTCAAGCCTATAGAGCGCTTCGTGGCATTTTCGAAATGGGGTTATAATAGCCGAGCGGGTCAACTGGTGATGACTTATGGTCTCCGGAAGTCGGGGCACCTGAAATGGCGAAAAATAATTTTCTTCAAAATTTCTGTTCAGGTTTCAAAGGTTATCTTGAGCCGACTATGATGTAATAAAATGTAAAATAAAATAATTCTAAGTTGGTCGGCCTTATTGGCTAAAATTCTGGAACCTTCCCAGGCGGTGGAAAATTGCTTATATAAGGAAGGTTGTATTATTGTCTTAGGGAGTTCAGAATAGTTCTGGGTAGTAGATCTGGGCAATAATTCGAGGCTTTGTCCTATAGAATATTGTAAGGGAATGCCCATGGGGCTTTGCATATTGTAATTCTGAAAGTTTGTAATTCCACATTTGTGGAGATAATAAGAAGCCAATTTTCTGTTCTTGCATATTATTGTTGTTGTTTCTCTATTTCTGTTATGCGTTTGTGGTATTAAGGGGAGCACCCTTCATCAACAAAAGACATCGAAGAAGAAGAAAAACCAATCCTCCTCATTGGATGACGACGACACTTCAGGGGACAATTGTGGTAGTGACAGAGAAGCAAAGAAGAAAATCACCGCACTACAAAAGGATATGGAAAGGATGCTTAAAGAATTAAAAAATATGAAGGGAAGCACTCATCGGAATGAAGAAGGAGACTTGTGTTGTACTGAATGCAAGGAGGCTGACCACACAAAGGGCGCATGCTCAAAGAAAATGTTCTACAATATTTACCAAATGGTGAGCCATTCCACAAAGGAATGTTCATGCAACATGAAGACACAGGGCCATCAGCAAGTCATGTTCACGCAAGAACTGTCAGCCTGAATAGCACCTGGAAACACATCAAACATAGCATTGTTGAGAGGCTACAGGAATAATCATCATAGAGAAAGAGGAAATGACAATAATAACACCAATGGAAGTCGGAGCTACATCTAGTACGATGCTAGGGAGGCCAATGATTCAATGTTGGACATGCAACCAATGGGGGCATTTTGTGAGGGAGTTTTTGAAGGGGGAAAAGACACAATTCCTCTACAAATGGTGTGGGCCAGGAGACCACAATGACACAAAATGCCAAAAACCTGGTGTAAACTTCCTGAATATCAAAGGCAATGAAGGGGGGTGTTGGAAATCACCCAAGAGAAAGAAAAGAAGGCCACCTACCCACATCCAAAGACTAAAAAGAAATGAGTACAGGAGGCCAAAGAAGACATCGAGAGAGAAATGATGGTTGAACAGAATGAAACACATGATGCCACAGGAACCTCCCAAGGAGGTCACGTAGAACACAAAATACTAAGGCAAATAATGCTAATAGAAATCCCAATACAATTGGGAGACCTCCTTGAAACTATGCCACAATTAAGAACAACCCTACTTAATATGGTACCATCTCCTAACGTGCCAAAGGTGATTGAGATGAAGGAAACCCCCTCAAGAAGGGAAAGTCTATTGAGGACTTGATGCTATTGGCACTCAACACGGGAAGCTATCCTGCAGTAGTGGAGATGGGAATTCTTGGCACAATACTTACAAACACTATCATTGATGGAGGATCGGGTGTCAATGTTCTACATGAAGAGACATGGAGGAAACTCAGGCACTATGGTGACAATACTTACGAACACTATGGTCACCAACCTTCCAACTAGTAGGAGTAGACCAGCATGGGATCAAACCCATAGGTACATTAATGGCATAAAGGGTAATGATCGGCACCCAACCATTTGTGATGGACTTTATCATCATTCCAGTGAAGAAAAAGGGATACAACGCTCTCCTAGGGAGAGGATGTCTTATGAAAGAAAGAGATAAGCATGACTGGAAATGAAATGTAATTTTGATGGAGAGAGATGGATGAAAATTTACAATCAATTTGATAAATCAATTGGTTAGTGAAGACCTAGCATCTTTGTCAGGATTAGACATCAAAGAAGAGGTTGACGAAGGGAGACAAGAGCCAAACAAGGAAGGTGTACTAGAAATAGAGGGATACTCCAATGATGACATGGAATCACTAAATGAGCTCTTCCATTGGTTGATGGAAGATTATGAATTGAGGCATTGCAACATGTTGGAGATAGATGGAGAGGAAAAGCCTACCTTTTCACCATAGTACAAAGAGTATAGAGAGGGAGAATTTCAAATTCAGGAAACCCCCGCACACCAATTTAACAAGGAGAAACCCATCAAGTAAGAAGAGCCATTAGTGAAGACCATGAATTTGGGAGATGAGACCAACCCAAAGAATATTCTTATAGGGGATGACTAGAACCCCGTTCTGAAGGTCATCACATTTAAAATCTTCATAGAATACAAAGATGTATTCACCTAGACCTATAAAGACTTAAAGGGGGTACTGCCAGAACTGTGTGTCCACCAAATTCCACTAGTAGGAGTTCTACCCATATAGAAATGCCCATATAGAATGAATAAAAATTATGCATCCCATGTCAATGAAGAAATTGAAAGGATGCCTGAGGCAGGCATCATATTTTGGGTGCAGACAAGTGAGTGGGTGTCACTGATCGTAATCTTGGTAAAAAAGGACACCAGCCAAATAAGAATATGTGTGGACCTTAGGTGTTTGAATGCAGTTACAATCAAAGATCCCTTTCCAATCCCTTTCATGGATAGTATCTTGGAGGAGGTCTCCAGTCATGAAATTTACTCCTGCATGGATGGATTCTCAGGATACAATCAGATATCCATCACACAAGAAGACAAGTTGAAGAAAACATTCATAGTAGAGGATGGCGTATATGCTTATAACCGAATTTCATTCAAACTCTGCAATGCCCCGATGACATTTCAAAGAATAATCCTGCATATATTTGACAAAATCTTTGTATTCAACTTCAAAGCCTTTTTGGATGATGCATCTATTTTTAGTGCTGAAGATATGCATTTAATCGCCCTTTGAGAATGCATGGAAAAATGTAGATGGGCACAGCTAACCCTCAACCCCAATAAATGTTGTTTCATGGTACCATAGGGGAAACTACTTGGACACATTGTGTGTAAGGCTAGACTAAAAACTGACCTAGACAAGATAAGAGTGATTCTCAAGATGAAGCCACCCATGGATGTTACAAGACTCAAATCATTCCTCAGACATATAGGATACTATCAAAGATTTATGAAACATTTTTCACATGTATCTCATCTGATGGATCAACTAACTTGGAAGGGAGAACCTTATACTTGGGGAACATAGCAAGGGGAAGCCTTTGAAGACCTTAAGGCAAGGTTGGTAGTCACACCTATCCTAGCATACCCTAACTGGGATAAAGAATTCCATGTGCATGTGCATGCATCCAATTTCATGATTGGAGCCACGCTGGCATAGATGGGTGACCATGGGTTAGATCGTCCCATATACTTCGCAAGCAAGCTCCTCTCAAAGGAAGAGAAGAACTACAACACAACAGAGAGAGAAGCATCGGAGATGGTGTATGTTGTGAAAAAATTATGGCATTGCTTACTCACTACCCCATTGACCTTCTTTTGTGGATCATCAGGCCTTAATGTACCTGGTGAACAAACCACTTATTCATGGCCGAGTAAGAAGATGGCTGCTTCTGTTGTAGGAGTTCACCTTTAGCATCATCGTATGTCTAAGAAAAATTCACGTGTGTATAGACCACCTATTTCGCATCAAATATGGGGTGCCACCCGAGGGGGTGAATGATGACTTCTCGAATGCCCATCTTTTTTGTATTGTTAATCTTCCTCCATGGCATGCAAGCATTAAAGAATTCTTTTCCACAGGACAAGTCCCAAAGGGAATGCCGCTAGGAGAGAGAAGGAAACTTGTCCTGAGAAGTAAGACCTTCCAACTCATTAATGGGTTATTGTACAAATGGGACCCAACTAGGTACTTTGGAGGTGTGTGATGGAAGAAGAAGTATAGGGTGTTCTGAGGAGGCCCATGAAGGTCCCATTAGAGGGCATATGGGACTAGACACGACAACACAAAAGGTTTTACTCACAGGGCTATGGTGGCCCACATTGTACAATGACGCACAAGAATGGGTGATGAGTTGCGACACCTGTCAAAGAGTTGGGAAACCTTTCAAGCGGAACTTTATGCCATTAAACTTGTCCAACACTTAGGAGTTATTCAAGCGATGGGGACTAGATTTTGTCAGACCGCTAAAGGAAAGCAAGCGACACAAGTGTCAATACATTGTGGTGGCAATTGAATACCTTACCAAATGGGTCGAAGCTAGAGCCCTATCAAAAAACTCTGTACTAAGCATGACGAAATTTATCTATGAGAAGCTAATCACATGGTACGACATACCCATTCAGCTCACCAGCGATAGAGGAGGGCATTTCATTAACCATGTAATATGGTTGCTCACCATGGAATTTAAAATTGTTCACTCACTCTCAAGCCCCTACTACCAGAGGGAAAACAGGCAGGCCGAAGCCACCAACAATATACTTGTGTCAATAATCTACAAGTCATGTAGAGTAGATGGAGAAGATTGGGAAGACTGACTTTTGTTAGTACTATGGGCATAACGCATGACATACAAAGTCACCACTAGACACACTCCATTCCAGTTGATGTATGGACAAGAGGCCATTGTCCTGATAGAATTTATGGTGCCTAGCCTCTGAATAGCACTCAACAACAAACTAGGCGACAAGGAGAGCCTTAGGGAACATTTACATGCCCTTAACAAACTCAACGAATGACGGATGTTGGCATAGTGGGCAACAAACATGGCCCAATAATGTCAGAAGCATTGGCATGACAAGCACCTTCGACGCACCCTATTCTCCCCAGGGAAACTTGTACTGAAGTATAATGGGTGGAACGAGATCAAACCTAACAAGTTTAAGGTGAAATGGTTAGGCCCGTACCAAGTTTGGGAAGTCAATGCCAATGGGGAAATTAAGTTGTCCACGTTAGATGGGCAACCATAGATGACCTTATCAATGGCTCGAAGTTGAAGTTGTACCATGATTGTTGGGCCCACCATGCACCATCGGGAGACTACCAGGTAAATAATTAAAAAAATAAAAAACACCACCGACCATATGACACAAAAACAAGCAAGAAAAGTCCACTATACGGTGCATAAAGCCTATATGACCAACCCACCGTACAACAAAGGAGGAAAGAGTGTGGCCATCGTATGATGACCAAGGAAAAATTTGAATTGGAATGCCAAGAAGGAATTACTGTCATGTGGGGTTGTACAGCTTATAAAGCCTGCAAAAACAACCATCGTATGGTGAAAGGAGGACACATGGAAGAAGAGTAAAAGGACCGTACAAATAATTAACTGTATGGCATCAGGCATCATGGCGCACAAAGACATTAGCTCATGTCTGTATGGTAGAAAGGCATCCAACGGCCATATGAAAAAGCTCCTTACGACACATGAGGGAGTTGTGAGACCGTACAATGGAGGAGTAGATTTTTAAAAAAATGCAGGCTGTATGGTTCACTTGCTAATGTAGAAAGCACAGTCCGTACGGTGAGGAGAAAATAAATAAAAGTATGATAGTTTTTGTATTTCGTACGGTCACAATTTTCTTGAGGACTATTTTTATTGTGTGTACAATAGAGGAAGAGGGAAAAAAAAGAGAGAGTTCGTATGACAGTTGGAAAAAAAAAGGTTATATTTTCATTCAAAGCAAGTAGGAAGCAATAGTTATGGAATTGACAGGCAAATGAACTTGGAGGAGAAGGTTGGAAGAGGACTCTGGGAGCAGTAATCCTAGCATGAGCAAAAATACATAGACACTTGCTTTTAGCGTACGAGTTGTAGGTGCAAGTATAGGAAATAAATTACAAATTCAAAGGCCACAAATGGTGGCTACGGGATCTCAAAAAGATGATATCACAACACAGACCATTTCTTTTGAGGGTTTGAATGACTTGGAATGCCAAAGATGGTGGTATGAGAGAGAGGATACCCTGAAAAACCTCATGATCAAAGACAACCTCTCAAGGGCTCAGGTACAATGGGTTATCCAAATGCCCATTTTTAGTATTAAGGATTTTGAAGGCCCATTGTGGACAATGATTGAGTCCTTCGATAAAGTTTCAAAATAGAGCACCCTTCCCTACTTGAACCACTTGGTGATGGTTTCCTTCACAGTAGCTGAGTTTAGCCAAGTGTTTGGGTTGCCAGCTAAAGGAGTAAAGGTTGACCTGAAGCTGCAAAAAATGAGTGCAGAGAATAAAGATTTTTATATCTGTCCGGTTTGTAGAGATGATCTCATGACTGTAGAGGAGTCCCTCGGGAAGTCATCACATAATCAAGGAATCAAGAAGACCTTCATTTGGGAGGGCCATTGGTGATGCCTTATGGACGTGGTGAAGAGTCATCTTATAGGGTTGAGCTGTACTTTAGATATCTCATTCCAGTAGGTTACTTTGATGAACCACTTACTAGGTGGAAGAATGTATGATTGGGCCACTATACTCGCCGAGAAGATGTATGCTTTTATGAAGCTTCAGAACTGCATCTTCTACATGTTGCACTATGCCATTGGAATATTCTTGGATGCGGTCGAGTGGCAGATTCCATCCACCATACTATCACATTAGGTTAAGGTGGGCCCTTTGGATCAAGGCAAGCCTCCCATCATGAGATGGCACTACTTAGATACACTGGGTGAACATAAGGTAGTTGCTAGCTCAAAACAAGCCAGATAGGATTTGGAGGCTAGTAGGGAGCACAGAGATATAGATAGCGGCCGTGGGGAGATATCAGAGGAGAGTGCTTCAGAGGGTGATGACGAAGAAGAATTGGAGGTAATCTCAGCCACCTCATTGCTATTCCCACGTCCCATGCTCTAGAGTGTGGCACAATTTGCCTTGGTCTCCGGTCCATGAGCCATTCTAGCATTTGGCCAGATTCAAGTTCCCATTCAGTTGACTCTACCTGTAGTCACGTCAGAAAGAGTTTCCACAATGATTGTGCCTCCTGAGCCAAAGATAGTAGATAGTGAGAGTATACCTCCCATTCCTATACAGGATACAACCTTAGTGGGTGGGGACATGGCAGAGGAGATGGGGCAGTCCTCTGAGTAGGGTAGGGTTGAGTCAGGGTAGGTGCAGCTAGAACTGCTAGGGTCAGAGCCTGTGGTAACCTTTGATGACTCCCTTTGGATTGATTCCGGTCATAATAGTATGGATGGGGGAGTGTCGGTTGAGGTATTTTTTGCACCTACGTGTTAGAGTGGACCACTGGTGATGGGTCGCATGAGTTCTTACTTGGCACAAAGGTCCCTTGCACTGGTGACATGAGGATGTTCCATCATGTCCCCTCAACAAGAGGACATCCATTGGAATGGCAGAGAGTTGGGGAATGTTGGAGGTGGCGGGCCGAGTGTAGCAAAGGTGGCAGCAACAATGCAGGCAAAACTAGTAGAGGTGATGATGGCCAAGGATTTGGAGGAGTATATGGATTCTCTTATAGTAGTGATCAATAAGGGCCTACAACTAGTGCAAACAGTGTTAAAGGCATGAGAGATAGAAGAGGCTTGAGAGAGGGCTCAGGTGGCCATAGAGAGATCTCGGGAGGAGATAACTACCTAGTTAGCCACCCAGCAGCCCTGTGCTTGGTAGATAGAGCGTGCAACACTTTTGGAATAGCTGGAGGCAACAAACACTGACCTAAGAGTATATTTGAGGCCCAATTAGCTGAAGCCAAGGAGGCATGCAGTCACAAGGAGACTGAGCTACAGGAAGTTACTCTCATGCTCAAGGAAGTGGTCGAGACCAAATCCTAGATACAGGTGGATCTAGATATCCATATGCAGCAGGTGTATTAGATGAGATGAAAGATGAACTCTTCGGTGTCCCAACCACTAGTTCCAAGGATGGCCCCTTCCACTTCTTATTAGCTGATTTATTTTTCTTATGTACTAGGCATTATCTCCATTTTGTTGTTTAGTTGCCAGATACGAGTTTTCTTTAGGGGGGATGATGTTAGCCATAAAGTTTAGTATGTTTTCAGGTATTAGTAATGTGTGCACCAATAGGTAGTTGATACTATCGACGGTTGGGAACGGGTGACGATGTTTGGTTGCACCTCTTTGGATTGTATATAGACATTGTACTTGCTATTTGAGGATCATGATCATTGTGGCTATTGTGAATGTACTAAGATCTGAATGATTAATGAAAGCTTTGGTGTTCTCTGATCTATCTCTATTATTTATATTTTTTGTATAATGTCTATGCTTCAGTAAACTAGTCTACCCCAATGGGTAAACAAAGATGATGGCCACTTTGTTTCTTATGACATGTATATTGATAGAGCATATGGAGAGCTTTGATTTCTTGGTGGTAAAAGTGACTAGAGTGATTGTTACCCCTTATACAATGTATACAAGTGGGAGAATATTAGAAATTTGACATGTTGTATACCTTTCATAATGATTAATTTATTATTATGTGTAGTGCACCCAAGGGAGATTATTTTTACATACATCACTTGGAGCTCACATTTTTGTGGCCACTTTATGTATTGAATGTGATTTTTAGCTAGATATTTATTAAATATTGGGGAAATTTATTTAGTAATGTACCCAATATTAAATATTAGATCAACGATTTTGTTTAATATGACATGGTTTTAATCACATTTTAAATTAATTAATACCACTTGGAGGTTTTGTATGAGCTGGTTTATAAAAAGAAAACACAAGGGTAATTGTCTAAGGTTATCTAGTCAACCATTTTGGCTAAGGGATTAAGATGGTCCCTTGTTTAGCATTTTTGAGGGACCAAAACAAGGTATGGGATGTGTGGTTACATGGTTGTGCACATGGAGTGCTTGTAGAGAGATTTTGTTTCAAAAGTGTTCATGGAGGAATCTAAAGATGTATTGTAATGACTTCATAGATAACTAATACCTTTTAGAGGCTAAGCTTTTACCTCTTGAGGGTAAATTCCTAGGGTATATCTTGTATGATCTTTGATGGGTCTGTTTCCTATTCTCTTGCATGTGGATTTTGAATACTTGTTTGCATATATTTATCTTACAATTTATGGGGAGATCTATCATGTATGGCTGGAATGTTCCTAACAAACAACTCTAAGAATAGATTCTTGACTTTTTTTAATTGGCCTCACATTCTCCACAAATTTGACCATATTTGGCATGCTTTCAAGGTGGAGATTTTTTTTGGACTTTTATAAAGCTCATTGTACTATTGATCCACATTTCCCACTTTAAAGATATCAATATCTAATGTTTTCATGTCGAATCTAGATCTAGGTACATGCCAACAAGGTTTCTCTAGAGGTGGCTCACCTTCAAGAATTGATTAATTATCAAGGGAATGCACTTTGTACTATGGCTCTAGAGTTCTTGTGTCTTTTTCATCCTCCTGAGGGGGCTTTCTTTCTCATGGTCATTGTAGAATCAAGTTGCTTGAATCCAATCTTCTCCTCTAGCTAGTTGTCGAGCATGGACAAGGGGTGTGTCACAACTTGTTTGATGAGACTTTTCTTTGCTTCCCTCTCAAGGCACTACCTCTAGGTAGCCTTTTGGTGGTACATTTGGGTGGTTGTCTAGTGACTCTTACAAATGGTTTCCTTAGTTAGCTTTAACTATCTCTCTAGCCTATGAAGTTTATAAAGATACGGGAAAAATTGATGAGGGGTGGTATCACTCTAATGCCACTCCAAACCTCTATAATATATGGGGTTAGCCAAGAAATTAAGACCCATCATATCTTGTTATTATCGATGGTCTTGGCACCTACAATTTTTCTATTTATGTTGTTTACTTTTTTATTTGGGTTTAGCCCTACATGACTCTCTAGGTGTGATTTTATGTCCACCCACCTTTTTTGTGAATATGTGTCATAATTCTCTAATTAATAGAAATGCTAACACTTACTCATGGAAAAAGAACAACATAAACTAAATGCAAAATAAGATTTTGTTAAAGAAAAGATCAACTTGAAAATAACTAATAAATAAAATTCCTCACTTTTAAGTTCAAAATAAGTAATAAAAATAGTTTAGACTTAATAAGGAATATAGAGTAAGTACAAAGCTACTAACTTTAATAAACAAAATTAGAGTCCAAATATGATAGTAGAGTCCAGGTTCAAAAAAATAGTCAAAATAAATAATTGTTCGGAGTATGTTTATATGTATGTGTGCGTGTGTACATATAATGTGTGTATATATATCCACACACACATATGTAAACACACACACACACGTATGTGTGTGTGTGTATATCTCTCCGTATATATACACATACACGTAGATATGTGTGTGTGTGTATATATCTCTCTGTATATACACACACACACGTAGATATGTGTGTGTGTGTGTGTGTGTGTGTGTGTTTAGATTATGTATGGAATGTAGAGTAAGATCAAAGTTAATGACTAGAATAAACAAATTTAGAGTCCAAATATGATAGTAATCAAAATAAACAAAAATCTCAAAACTTCAAAGTATGTTAGATTGATGTGCCTACAACGTGGACTTTGCCATTAAACCAAATTGTCTTTTGGTAGATATTTAAATTTTGCCTTAGGATTTATGCTGTTTTATTCGACCCCTCAAAATTATCATGTAATGATGAATCTATCCTTGAACATCATTGAATGGCAAGCCCCAATAGATAGTTGTGAACGGAAATGGCTATGCAAGGATGAGGATGCATTATTGAATAAAAAAATTTATTAATTAAAAATTAATAATAATACTATTTTTATTTTTCAATTTTTTAAAATCAATCAACAATTCTAACCTTCTACAAACAAAAGTGTTAATAATAAAAAATCAATTATTATAAATATTGCATTAATGGTGCATTTTGATTTGTATAGATGTTGTCATTATGAATTAGGGAGCTACTTTTTTTCCAATTAAAACAAGGCTGCAGTGCAACATAGTTCCTGCCAAATGTTGGCAAATTGTTTTGAAAATAATATTAAGAATTGTACCTACTAAAAGTTAGTTTAACTTGGATTATATTAATATAATATAATAATTATTCACGTATTAATAAAAACATAATATAAAATTATTTAATAATTTAAATAATATGATATAATTTAGTTAGAATAAATATTTATATAATTTAATAATTATTCATATATTTATAATTTAAGAAAAATAATTTATAATATAATATACAAGTAGAATAATTAAAATTAAAGTTATTATTATAATCAAATATAATAACATACATTAAAAAAATATAAATTTATTCAATTAATAATATAAAAAATAAATAATAGAATATAAAATAGAATAAAATATAATATAATTGATATTAAATTATAACGTTAGAATATTTTATTTTAATTTAATAATTTTACAAATATAGTATAATATAATGGAAAGATAATTTAATATTATAAATATTATTATTCATATCATATAATATAAAATATAGTTTATTAAGTAATAATCATAATGTATTTGTATTGATTAAATAGCTTAATCAAAGAGCCAACTATAAAATATAACTTTTCATATTTCCCAAAAAACTTATCGCTAAAAGTTTTTAGCCAATGAAATGAGAGAAAATAATAAGAGCGAACACCTTTTGGATGGCAGGAATATAAAAAGTATTAGAAAATATGAGGTAGGTTTCACGATGTGCTTTTTTTAATAAAATTTGTCCAATTGAAGAACCACTTGTATCTCTCACGATCAAACTGGGCCCCACCTAACATGTTCTTGGCATCCACAGTTACACTCACGAGACACAAAATGAGTAGATTATTCGAAAAGCAAGTCAAATAGAATTTACCTTAAACCCGGCCATTCAAATTCAGGGGATAATTATGGACAAAAAGCGGTATTACCCCTAGTTTTGGATTTTAAGAATCGTTCAGCTCAGCTTTATTGATCATGTTGTTGCCACTTACAATGATTCATCATTACTTTAGTTTTTGTTTTTTTTCCACTACCTAAAATATTAAATAATAATCAATATAAGGTCTTAAGTGAGCAATGATAAAAAATTAAAATAATATAGAGTCCACAATAAGCAATGATGAAAAATTACAAATGGTAACTTAAAAATTAATAATCAAAATAAATTAAGTGTAAGAGAGCCCACAATGATTAATGATGAACCATTGCAAGTGGCAACAAAAATATTTAATAATCAATATAGAATCACAATGAGCAATGATGAATAATTGCAAATAGTAACTAAAGGAATTCATAATTTAAAAAATTTAGGTGTTAGAGGGTCTATAATCTTAAAATTATTGATTCATAATTGCATTTTAAAATTTAAATGAAATATGAAACTTTGGAATTTCAAAACTTATATAGAATATTAAGTTTGAAATTATCATTTATGCTTTATTGCATTGGTTAAAGTGTGACATTATTGTTATAATCAAGCTTAACCCTCATATTAAAATCTTTTTATGCTCGTGCACTTCAAAGGAAAATAACTCATGAAAATAGTTCATAGTGGTAAAAGAATGCAGAGTAAGTTCAAAGTAATAATTAAAAATAAACAAAATTAGAGTCCAGGTATTATAGCAGAGCAGTCCGAGAAAAACATTATCAAAATAAACAAAGTTGAGGGTCCATCAAGGATAGCAGAAACATGAACTTACAGTTTCTCCAGATTTGTCAAATTTCCAAGCTGTGCCGGCAGCGTTCCTGATAAACTATTCGTAGCAACACTCCTATACAGCATACACTCAAAACACAATCGATAGAAATCAAAATAAATAAACGGCTAAATTCTATTCAATGGGCCAAGAGATAGATAAATAAAAAATTACAGAGAAATCAACTTGGTAAGATTCCCCAATTCCTTTGGAATTTCACCAGTTAAACGATTTTGCCCAAGCGACCTGTCATAAAATGCAAATAACAACTTAAATCTTTGACACACAATAAATATTGAACAAAGCAATTCAGAATTTATATGGGGAAAGCTCTTGCTCGCGTACATATACTCAAGTCGTTGTAATGAGCCTAAAGCTGCAGGGATCGATCCGCTCAGAAAATTGTACCTCAGGTCACTGTTCAATAATTTATGAAAATCCGTAAATTTTCATCACTCGAGTCGATTTAATTTGGAAGGAAAAACGGGCGTTTGAAAATTAGTAGTGCTTACAGGCTTTGCAGATAGGTAAGATTAGCCAATTCAGGGGGAACAACCCCTTGCAATTCTTCATACAGCACTATTCTGCAATAAAACAAGATAAATATATATCTCATTCCATGAGTGAGAGAGAGACAGAGAGAGACGATTTTAAAGGCGAGAGGTGCTTACAGCTTAACGACATGGCAAGTGGTATTTCGGTCAAAAACACAGCTGCACATGACCCCGAGCGGGCCGTCTGTGTCAGAAAGAGTATACCAGTTTGGATCGTCATTGTTGCACGGATCCAAACTGAAATCCCATTTCGAAATTTTCATTTTGCTCGCAATTATTTTGAGTGCCTCAACTATCAACACCATAAACAAACAAGCTAAAACATTTACTTATCCTGTAATAAATCCCTATTAATTTAGTTTGGGAAACCAATTCAAATTGAGGTTTCACCTTCTTTCGGATCGGTAGTTGCAGCAGCTTCACCGCGTTGGGGAAAAGAGCAGCAGCAGTAGACAATAAGGCGGAAGAAAATTGCATGAAAAATCCGTGCATTGCATTTCGTGTTGCCGCCCATGACAGAAGCTTCGAAATTCAAGCTGAAATGAATGATTTCAACTAAGTCCAAGACCGAAACAATCTGAGGACTAAGATGATTAGAAAGGACACATTCAGAGGAAATGTTTTAGCTGTTATTTAAAAAAAATTATTAGTCGATATTGAACAATAACTACTGCAATTAAATATCTCTCACGCCTTAAAAATAAATTCTGATCACTTGAAAATTTTCTGGATTGCATGCATTAGCTGGCGTTCTTATCTCCTAATCTCCTTTGCATGTGGTCGATGCCGGCAGGAGCTGTCTGGCCATCACGTGCACCACACTTTGTCACACTTGCTTTGGTCTCCGTAACAACTCGTCAGAAAAAGCCAACATGTTTGTCAGAAAAAGCCTACATATTTATCAGAAAAACGTTTGTCAGAAACTTGGGAAACACAACTTTTGGACTGTTCAAACTTTCGTAGCATCGTCCATTAGATGGAATGGGTGGCAAATGGGGCAACGTCTAAATCGTAAACTAAAACCTATATCTTACCAAGGGGACACTTAGTTTTTTTTTCAAAACTTTTTCAAACTTCCCTTAATATTTTAAGTTTTAGTTTACGATTTTTAGATTTTTTTTCTAAACTTTTTCAAACTTCCCTTAATATTTTAAGTTTTAGTTTACGATTTTTAGTTTTTTTTTCAAAACTTTTTCAAACTTCCCTTAATATTTTAAGTTTTAGTTTACGATTTAGTCGGCAAATGGTTACCCCATCTAACTAGACACTATGTCCATCGGGCGACGGCTATGCAGCCACGAAAATTATTTACCATACGAAAGTTTTTTTTTCAAAAGTTTGCAAAACGTTGTATAAAAAAAACAGTTTTCGTGGCTGGATAGCCACTACCATGTCCATCGAACCTCTAATTTCGTGTCTTCAGTAAAATAGAGTAGGCATGGGATGACCTGTTTATGACCAGTAGCACTATGGTATAAATTAAGTTCTTTCTCTTATTGTTATTTAAAAATATTGCATAATATTTATATTGAGCTATGTTATTTAATAATAATTTTATCATTGTCTATAAATTTTATATACTATTATAATATAGATTATACAAATTTTATAATACAGATTATACAAATTTTATAAAACTTTATTTAAATTTTTGTAGAGAAAATTAATATATGAAATTTAAACAGATCTATTAGATTTCCACAATCCATATTATGTTAGCGTCTGTTTCTGGATTCGATTGTGTAGCATTTTTTAACATCAACGTTTCGGATCATACTACATGATCCATCATCAAGATGTTGTTCCTTTCTCCCTTATGATGGATCATGTAGTATGATCCGAAACGTTGATGTTAAAAAGTGCTACACAATCGAATCCAAAAACAGATTTCATTTAATTTCATTTAATTTATATATAATTAAATTTTAATATACACACATAAAATAATATTATTATTAATTTTATTTCTCAATAAAATACTTTTATTTATACTATATTATTTATAGTTATGTATCAAATTTATAATTATTTATAAAATTATACATTAATACAAATTCTTACATTTCATTTAAATTAAATTGAAATAAATAATGCAATCAATAGCATTATCTTTAATTACATTTATATTAAATTAAATTTAATATGTATTGATTTAAATAAGATATTGTTTATAATAAATTTGATGTTAATGCTTAGTATCACCAACATTAATATTCTCAAAAAAATTGTATGCAATGATATAAAAAGATTAATATCACCATCCATTTAAATTCAATTATGAAGAGTTAATTTATTGTATACTTAGAAATTACAACTAATTTAAATTAATAATAATTCTTGTATTCTTATATGAAATGAAGCACGGTTATGAATGGGCCACCATCATAGAGGACAAGAACACCTTTGATAAAGCTCTTGATAAGTTGATTGAAGATATTAAGAAGAACAATGCTACACCTTCCTATGAAAAGTTGGACATGTATGCACAGATTTTGGATAGAAAGAAGGTCATTTGGATGGAAGGGCCTCAGGGTTAGATGACCTGGTTAGAGAACCGGGATGATATTCTCTCTTAATTGCATTTTGTGGGGGATCTTCTTTGTTCTCTTGCTCATTAGACTATGTAAACTCTGATTCTTTGTTGTGTCCTCTTGGGCTTGCTGCCTGCCCTTGAGACTCTGCTGTATTTTCTATTTTTTTGAACTCTCGACCTTTAATATAAAAATATTATGTATTTTTTATATTAAAAACAGTGTCTATATATGTATATTTTTAGAAGTTAAATGATATCATTAGTAAAAAAATTATCATCAACATTTTCAATCATATAATATGATATATTATAGGGATGAAGCAATAGATAGAGAGAAAAAAAAATTACACAATATATTTCTTACAATCATATTTTATAATATAAAATTTATTAAAATAATACAAATTTTAAATATCTAAACATATAAATATTATTAAAATTTTTTGATACTATTAATATATTATATTTATTTTTTAAGTAATATAACTTTTAATAATCCAAAAAAATAAATAATTCAAAAAAATAAAAATAAATTACTTTTCCTTCATAAAGGCACTAAGTATAAAAAAAATTAATAGTGATGATGTACAATTTATACGGACAAACCATATTGAATGAGACACTCGTTGCTCATGGGAAAAAAGAAAATTGAAAAAGGTTTTTGTTAGCAATAATTATTTTGAATATAGGAGAAGAGCACAAGTAGGGCACACTCAAACTTTGCCCATCTAAAGAGCCTAAACTATACGTTGGATTTTAATGATTTTGTTTTGGTTGTCTCATTATATGAATTAACTACTTAAAGCTAAGGTTTTAGCTTTTGAGTATTTACAGATTTCTCTATAGAGATCATCAAACGATGAAGGGTCAAAATATGGTCAATTCAAAGTGTTGTCTGATATCCACCCAAAGATGCACCAATAGTCGTGTTGGTTAACAAATAGGTTCTCTGATGATATAACTCCAACTCACAAATAAACCTTGTTTATTAACAACAGTTGAAAGAGCTTCCTACAGCTCGATCTTTGAGCTTACAGGCACAACTCTCTGAGTTAGATATTCAATGAACATAGTTTTTGTATTTTTTGAAATATAGTAGGCTATACTCTTAACCAGAGAGCAGGAGAGGCTTCTAAGGGATATTCATCACCATGATATACTCATGTGCTACTTCCCACAGCCATGAAAATGAAACACATCAATAAATTTTAATCCACAACTTGCATATACAATCTCACAACCATGAAACCATACATACAACACATCTACTAAATGGAAGTAAAATTGTCAAACATGAATATGATAGAATATAACCAATAATGATTCCTAGATCATCTTATAATCACAAATTCACAGAAAAATCAATTTCACAAAATCTGCAACTAATTGATTCCATTCATTTATTCATTCATTCAACAACAAAATAACAAGTCTATCAATGAGCAACAACTATAGTTTGATTTTCGAGTCACATTCAATTGTCACAACAAAAGGGGGAAAATGAACCAGAATTATTGATCCTTAATGAAGTGTTTAACAGAGGTATAAATAGTCTTTGTCTTTGCTGGTGATTACAACAACAATTCTTGAAATTTCCATTTCAACAGTCTCATGACAAGTGTTAATAGAAAGAAACAAACACAACAGTTACGTGGCCTTTGTGTCTTCCCCTTTACCAATTGATGCCTCTGTGGAAGCCTTTTGGCTTGATCTGTATTGCTAGAAAGCTTTTATGATGTATGTGATATCTCCTCATCCTCTGATACTTTGACATTGTCATTTTTAGTGGTTCAGTAGAGATGATTTTCTTGGATGGCCTCTGCTCTTTCTTCATAGCTAAGAAGCTCTTCACTAATTGTAGATAGCATGGCATCAATTTGGGTGAGTTTATGAAGCTTTGTTCTCTAGTATACAAAAGGAAAAATCATTTTATCAATATTTTCTTGATAAGCTTCTCTCACATGTTCAATGTCAGTGACATCTTTTCCCTTATGGTGAGAGGCACATCCCAAATCAATAAAATAATTTTTAATTTTTTTAATATACTCTTCTAAATTACCCTCCAATTCTCCCAAACGTTTAAGAGTTTTAGTCACACATTTTTTCTTAAAGGTTAGGGAAAACATCCATTTTGTATTGGTTCATCAAGTGACTCTAGCAATACCATCTTCACTGCACTTTCTATTTTCATATCCATAATTTTCATAAGAATTGAAAATAACTGCTTATAAGAATCTTCTTCACCTTTGAAAATCATAATATTTGCTCTCACACAATCCCTTGTCTATAGAAAGGCTTTGTAGTGGGATCCAAGATGTTCAATCAGGGGTAGCCCTCTAACTTTCAGATCTTCAATCCAGTCTCTGCCCATCTTGCCCATGTGCATTTCTTCTCGTAATTGGACAATAAGGGCTTGGTTCTCTTTTGATACTGGATCTAGCATAGGAAGGGAGGAACTGGCTAGCAAAGATGAAAAGGGAGTGAGGATTTCCCTGAAATAATAAAAAAGCTAGGTAGCCATTGCTTTAAGCTTGGCCTTTTCCTCTTTTTCCTTCTCCAGTTTTTATTTCACTAGTTGATGGGAGAATTCCCACATTTGGATGTAGTCTTCTCGTGTCTAGGAGGAGCAACATCAATCCTAGTTATCATGAAGTCAAAGGCATCCATATGAGCTAGTTTATTGGTGGACTCAATTTGTACAATTTACATGATTGCATGCCCCATTTCCTAGTCTTTCCCTAGGGCAGCTAGTATTGTAGGATTCCTCTTTTTTTGAGGTGTGGGAGACCCCTTTAAAATTTGATCCATCATGTCGTGAGGAGGTATGTTGTCCTCTTCTCTCTTTCTTTTCTTTCCTAAAGATTGTTCTAGCTAGGAAGGGGTGGATAAAACCCTTGAGGCAGACTTAAGGCTTTCTAAATCAAATAATTTTCTTACAACTGGGGGAGTATCCTTTTTAGTAGAGACAAAAGGAAATTTAGAAAAAATTTCAAAAACAAAACAAGAGGAGATTGGGTCTTGGGATACGTGGTGATCTCGTGTGAGGTCTCCTTGTTTCTCTTCTTGTTGCTAATCAGACATTTCATGCTACATATCATGTGGTTCTCCTTATAGAACCTCTTGTTGTATGATTTCTTCATCTTTGGTTTCTTCCTCTTTTGTGAAGTCTATGTCTAGAAGAGATCCTTCTTCATAGGTAGGCTTCAATTCCTGTGCCTTGTCTAGCGCTTCACCATCTCCTCCAAAATCTTGAGAAGATACTTATATCAAGGGACCCATTGGAGAAATAACATCAGACACTGATGCTTGGCCCTAGGAAGGGCTTGACAACATTTGTGTACAGCTTCCTTTCTTCCTCTCAGTTTTTTTCTCCTTGACCCACCTTGGAGTTTGCTTTATTATCATAGTCATACAAACCTCAAAATTATCAATTTCTAGAATGTCCCAATTTGTGGCCTTTATTGGGGTTCCTTTAATTTTCCTCAAATAATGTGGGTCAAGTAATTCAGACCCTTCATCTACTAGGCCATCAATAGTGAGACTCACCTTGTATAGCTTGATTTGGTCTATACTAAGTCTTGACCAAGACCTTTCTCTCATTTCAATATCATCTTTACAATTTATAATCCATAAATCTTCTAGCTTTGGCACATGGGGGAACGCTAACCCTAGATGTAGATTATGTCTGACGAAGTTGCTAGGATCATACTAGGTCCTAATGACATCATATTTATGGAAGGGATATCTAGTTGTAGAAACTTTTACCACATTTGTAGTGTTAGAACTGGAGGAGCACAGATACGCCCCTATTGTATAGGAAATGGAATCCCTACCTTGTGCCTTTTACTGCACCTTTTGTTCACTACGAGTATTTGACGACATAACTCAATTAACACCATCTTTTCATTAGGATATCTAGGCAAATTGTGGGGAAAATCATCGAATGTACCAATGCAAAATATACTTGGAAATAGCTTCCATACTTGGAAATTATACCAGCTACCTCTGGAGATAGCCTCCATTTTGGACACCCTTGTAATTCTTGGGTCAATCTCATGGTAAATGTGTCATTTACCCTCTTGAATTTTGCATAACTCCTGTGTAGCTACAAGAAAGGATAAAAGTCATAGATTTGTATGTCATCTTTGAAATCTTTGACATGACTTAAGACATGCCAATGTTTTGTGCATGCCATGGCATAGATAATATACGAAGACATAAAGAAAGAACAATGGTTATTGGTTCTCATCATTAAGAA
The DNA here is from genome assembly GCA_027943335.1 of Chamaecyparis obtusa. Taxonomy (NCBI): domain Eukaryota; kingdom Viridiplantae; phylum Streptophyta; class Pinopsida; order Cupressales; family Cupressaceae; genus Chamaecyparis; species Chamaecyparis obtusa. The sequence continues at coordinate 143,297 of BSBK01002218.1, read as the reverse complement.
TCCAAGTCTATCACTAATAAGCTCTACCTAATATATGTATCTTTCATCTGTGCACATGGTTTGTACCAAAAAGAAAGCCCACTCTTCCAAGTTTAATGCTTCTTCACTACCCCTAGTTCTTTGTAATAGGACCAACATGTCAGTGATTTCCCTTTTCATATTAGCACCATATATAGTCTTGGGAAGTTTGGATTTTTTGGACCTCTCATGTTCAAACCATTCTTTTGACATTACAACCCTCCACCTTATTTTCTTTTCACTAAAAACTGAAGTCGAGTGAGCAAAATCCCAATCTATGTACACTTCCCTCATAGCTAGGTGGAAAAAATTATGGATAGTGGCTTTGTCTAGTATGAAAAGAACCTCTTCATTGGTCATCTTTGTTTGTTTCTTTACAGGGTTGAAATGAGCAATAAACTCCTTGATTATTTCTAGAGATTGCACGACAACTGGGAATCTAACTCCTTCCATGAGGCCACTTTCTATTAATTTTTCTATGATTAGGTGTCTTGGTTCATGGAAAATTCTCCTATGAAGGTCTCCCAAGTCAAAATAACTTAGCTTTGTGTCACCAATTTCTTTCTATTCTCTTTCAATGCCATTAAGGTGGTCAAAACTAGCATACCTGAGGGCCATTTGTTTAATTTGGAGGATATGGTAGATTTTTGTTCTTTAGAGAAAATGATGTGAGATAATTCACTTTTGTGTCTTTGTAGTGATGCTTCAATTTAACTTCTCCCACAATGTATTGCACAATCGAGGCAAATATTAGACAAATCATGGTAAACAAATTTCATTAAATTCATTAAATGTTGGACTTGAGACATTCTTTTAGATAAATTATTCTATGCATTTAATGTTCTGATCTATGGTAAGCAATTTACATCACTAAGGATTTTTAAAATTATTGTGATTTGTGGAACTTCAGAACTAGCGCTTTGAAAATATTGATTTTGATTCTCCTTTTCCTCTTCAGGCAGGGTTTTGCACATCTTGCTTCAGAATATGATGATATTCGCTTCCATGCTTCATATCCATAGGGAGTGTGGTGATTTCCCAATCATAACTAGTTGTCTTTTCTTGATGAGTTACTTTTATCTTCAAAATCTGCCCTATCTTTCTTCTTTGAAAACCACAAATGACTTATTTTCAAGAATTTGGAAAATGCACCATTTGACTACCATTCCCAAACATAAGAGGTTGTGTCCTTCAACTATTTTCCCAATATTTTAGAAATAGCACCTTTCCCTTTCGCTTTTTGATGAAACAAGTACTTCAAAAGTCTCTTTCCTGAACGTAGAGTTCTCCTTTTGGAATTTTGGAAATCACACTCTTCCACTACTATTTTTGAATGACGTTAGTAGTTAAAGCATGGTTTTCCTGAACTTCTTCTTTTATGCTTCATTTGTATGAACTTGGGACTTGGACTGACATTAGTTGGGTTGTGATGTGGCTTGATGCCAAAAGGGAAAACTTGACTGAACATGATTATCCAATTTCTCAACATCCTGACTTCAAAGACAAGGCTTGAATTATACTACAAAAATAATATTCTTGGAGTGGTAAGAGGACTCAATTCCCAAAAATAAAACTAGAAACTTACATTCTTTAGATACAACATTGATTTTAACAATATGGGGACTACAATATGGCAACAAGTCATTCACTAAAAAATGTTAATACTTGTAGCCAAATGTCCTAGTACTCATACACAAATGTCCCAATAGTGGTGCACATATAGGCGAATTACCAACTAGAAAATCTTAAAAATGATTATTTATTGGTACATGTGTAATAGACTATTGGTACACACGTTATCATTTTTTAGGCTCTTTTCATATTAGTAATCGAGAGGTCATCATAACAAAACCATAACGGTTAGTGGACCCCCTATCAATTACTAGTATTCTTCCCCTAGTTGATGCTGGAGAAAATTAAATATATGGGTAGATGCAAACTTTATTCATATTCACAAAGTTATGTAAAATACTTTTGCAATAGAAAATGTTTCTACAATATACAAAATAGAATTTTTATTTACATTTGAAAAGGTGTCTCTGTAATATATTGTCTATCTTCAAAACCTGTAAATAAAAAGTAGCAAAATTTTTAGACGCTAAGATTAGGTGTGAAATTTTGAGAGTAATTATATGGGCCTAATCAATAAGTAAGACACAAAACTAATATAAAATAAAAATTATGGAGATTTCAAGAATTATTTTTATTATTTAATTTTTTAGTTGTGTAATGTGAGGGAGATATGAGTAAGAGCTTCACACCTTAATTTAATAGAGAGAGATTTGTTGTAATCAAGATTCCTCTTTTATTTCTCATAATTGTATACAGGTTGTTTTGCATTTTAGAGCATCTCTTGAAGGTGAATATCAGTTGAATGTGAAGGTTGTTTAACAACCTCACTCTAGACATGGATGTGAACATCCAACCTTGCCTCTCTATTTTTCCAATGTTGATTGTTTCTTCTTGTAGCGTTAGCCACTCCAGGATTTATGTAAGGTTATAGCCCATGACATTGTGAGTGTTATTTTCCTTTGACTACCCAATGATACAAGAACTATTGGTATAATTTTGGGGTTATTTTGGTTCCATGGTGTCCCATTGTATTTTTTTATCCTATCTACTACATACATCAAAACATCAGGTGGTCTAAAACTAGGGTTGTGAACAATATTGTCAGTCACTTCGCCAAGAGCTCTATTTACAAGTGTTTCTTGTGTCCATACCATTTTTGTGAGAATGATGTGTTGAACTTTGCAAAGCAGTATATATTTTTCAAGTTCATCACCAACTACATTGTCTATTGTTCTCCGGTTTCTTGTTGCCATACTTATCACAACTCGATAGTTTAACAATTTCAACATTCATCTATTATGTAGCTTGACTAAGTCATTAATAGGAAATAGATGCATTGATTTGTCAAACTCTTCCTTTTTGTTTGATGTGACATATTTATCTCTATGAGTTATCAAGAGCTACCAATCTTCCTACTATGGCTCTACATTTCCTATGTTCTATAATACTTGACAAAATTGTGTTTGTGTGTTATAAATGTGTCACACTTCTATGAATCCTTACATTCAAGAACACTCAAGAATGAGGTCTCAAAAATTGATCCATAGCTCCCTAGGCATGGAGTGCAAGGGTTTTTAAGAATGCTCTCAGCTAGAACTATTTAGCCTATAACCTTGCTAGTAAACCATGCAATGGGAGATTCAATGAAGACAAGGGAAAGAATGCCAATATCCTAAAGAATCAATAATGGAAATGCAATGCAATGCTATGCTAGAAATATAAATGCAAGCTAATCTATGAAAGGAAATATGCAAGTGTTACAACCCAAGCTAATTAATCTATGTGAGCTAATCTAGAACATAGAAATGAAGCTAATCTAAGAAAGAATAAATATGAAGCTAAGCTAAGAATGAAAGAATGAGATGTAGAATGCAAGAGTGAGATGTAGATGCTAAGAATGCTCCAAATCTTCAAAAGCTCCATAGTGACCTAGAAATCCTGCAGCATAAAGTTAGCATAAAAAGTTGGGGATCTAGAATGAAGAAGAGAGCTCTCCTTTTATAAGAAATGAGAAGGAATGGACCATGGAGATTAAGAGGAAAAATATTTAATCAACGGTGGAGCTTGAAAGAGGAGAAATCCATGTGCACAAGTATCCTCCAATGAGAAAATAAGACTTGACTTTTGTGTCCATATGAGACAAAAAGTGTTTTTTCCCTTTTTATAAAATAAGAATAATGCTTTATTTGTGCAACTTAGGATAAGATGAAAAGTGGGGGCTTTTTATTTATTAAAAGAGGAGGAAATATTCCTTTTAAATAAATAAAAACTTAGGATAAGATGGTTAGCCCATAGAAAATAATCGAATAAATGATAGAACTAGGATTTGATCAAGAACAAGCAATTGATGATTTAGCAAAAGGGGCTAATAGTCTAGGTGACCATTTTTAGGTGTATATAGTGTTTATGTTGTACTTTCACCCTATTGTCAAAACATTATTTATAAGGTGGAAATTATCATAAACTAGTGCCACAAAGTCCCACGTGTGAATGTGAGATGTAGATAGGCTTGTTCATCATGGGTGATAACCGTATGAGGTCACCAACTAAGATTATGGAGACTCCACCAAAAGATAGGTGTTTATTTTGTGGAAATGCCTAACATAGTCTAGTGTCTATTTTTAATAGCATCTTTGGCACTATGAAGCTCATTTCATCAATAAGAATATATATGATATCCTTCAATTCCTCTTGGAATGTTGTAAATGATTGTCCTTGCAATGGTTGCATTTCTTTAATTGGAATCTTAAGCATTGAATGTATAGTCAATGCATGTATGTTTAATGCAACAACTCTTATGGGGGAAAGTTTGAGAATTTGGCTTTTCTATTATGGTATATTACTCTTTAGTGCATTTCTTATGCATGCTATTAAGTAGGATTTTCATGTACCAATTGTTTCTTGAATGATCATGTAAAGTAGTTTAGCAGAGGGGCATGTTTATATTTGATGAAGATGATTAGAGAGTTGATCATACATTTTGTGTGTTGTGGTGATGTCATTGCTGGAAATCTAATGCATTGATGAAGACAAATTAGGGATACCGATGGAGACAAGGATCAGATTGAAGAAATGGTTAAGTCTCTGATAAGGAGAAATGAAGACAAGGAGAAATGTTTTGATTATTGTGTTTGATATGTTTTGATTCGGGTGATGTGATTCATAATATATCATCGTGACTATGTTATGGGGTTCATGTTGCAATTGCATCATGTTTGGTGAATTGAAAGACAAGTTTTCAATGGTCAAAAGATCGCTTAGTGAAAAGAAAGAGGAAGTTCTTAGAATAGTTAGTCAGATCCTTAAATAGTGATGTTGTAGCATGTTTCAATAAATGATTATGTATTCGAGGGTTTGTGATGATGTGGCTTAATGAATTGGTAATGATTACTTGATGTTGCATTGTCTAAGGTGGTCAAAATTAATCAAGGTTTTGGAAGCATGTTGGAGAAGTTAATAAATTTTAACTATTCTTGTATTAAATCAATGTGCAATGAATCCCAAGGCGAACATGGATGTTAAATCAATTTTTCTAGATTGATAACATGTTTTAGGGTTCAATAATTGAGAAAGAATGAATTAAATTAATTTATAATAGGTTTTACAAGTCAAATATTTATTTAATAAGGATGGAAGGTATTTATATGTAAATTAGTGAATGAAGAAAGTGTAGATTGTGAATGCAAATGCTAGATCAAGTGAAGAATAGAGATTTCTTGCAAGAAGCGTATGAACTATGATTAATTGGATCTGAATAAGAAAAGGAGAAGTGCTACACCTAGATCAATTTACTTGTTGATTCCTAACTATTTTTAGAAGAAAATCCCTTAATTAGGTAGACTTTAACAAGTCTTATTTGTAAATCCTTTATCTAGGTGACTATTTAGTTAGGGTTTGAAATCCTTTAACAAGGTTACTCCTAACAAGGTAAAGGTCCTAATAGGGCTAGAGGTAAATCCCTTAACCGAGTGACTCCTAACAAGATCTTTCTCTTAACTGAACATTTTGTAAGCTTTTAATAGGGCTAAGCTATTAACTGGGCATACTTTAGAAGAGTGCAAAATTATTTGTGGGTGCCATCCCCACACATGGTTTTTCCCAGTTGGATTTCTATGAGAAAAATATTAGTGTTATTATGTTGCATGTTTATGGATGTTTATCTTCTTTAGTTTATTTGTGCATGTAATGAATGTTTTATGAAAAATTGAATTTGTTAGATTACTGATTCACCCCCCACTTAGTAATATTAGACCTAATAATACTAAGAATTGGTATCATATCTTAGGTCCTCTTGGTGGTAATCCTAACGGCTTGAGGGAAAGATAAAATGATGAGGAAGGAGCCTCCAAAGTTCACTACAGATAACTATCTGGTATGGAGTGGCATAATGAAGCTATATCTAAAAGGTATGGGATCACAATACTGGATGCATGGAACACACAAGTTTACTACTCCTTGAACTCTCAATATAAATCAACTAAGGGAAAAACATGAGAATACTCAAGCACAAGATGCTATTGTAAGTACCTTGTTTGATACTGAATATGTTGATGTATGTGGGAGATATACTTCTTGTGAAGTTTGGGAAAAATTGAAACTACTATATGGTGGAGACATTCATGTGCAATAAGCTAAAGAAGATAGTCTTAGGGGTAAATTTGATAACATGAACATGGTAGAAGGAGAGAATATTTCAAGTAGTATGGTCAAAGAATAAAAGAAGTTATTGGTGCTATCACAGGTGTTGGTGGAACTATTGATGAAGATGTTGTCGTAAGTAAAGTGTTGAGAACTTTATTGTCTGCCTGTTCCATTAGAGTATCTTCTATAAATGAGATGAGAACTTTTGACAAGGTTAGTATAGATGGACTGATTGGTAAGCTTACTACATTTGAGCTAAATAAATTTGATTACAATGGTCCAATAGTTGAGGAAAATTTCAAGGAATCAATGTCTAATGTACCAGTGAGAAAAGGTAAGGAAATAAGTCAAGATTCTGATTCTATGTCAAGTTACACCAAGGAACTTGAAGCTTGTTTGGATGATAAAAAGAGACAAGAAGAGCTTAAAGCACTATTAGCAAGGAGATTTCTTAGAGGAGCCGGTAAGTAAAAAGGTAAGCTACCACTGAAATGCTTTTCATGTAATAAGATTGGATGTATTTCTACTAGATGTCCTAATGGTGAAAGAAAGTCCATAAGTTTAGGAAGTTTAAGGGAAAAGGAAAGAAACAATTCTATGTTTTAGTTGATGAGGGAGTCACCGATGAAAAATCAAATGATAATGAGGAAGATGAGATTGTGTTTGTTGTAGTAAAAAAAGATCCATCTGAAAGAGAAAATGCACTAGTCTCTCACATGGGACACAATGATGAATGAATTATACATAGTGGGTGCTCACATCACATGACCAATGACAGAAGTAATTTCATAAATCTTGATGATTTTGATGGTTGTGTGGTAAGGTTTGACAACAAAACACCTTATTTGGTTAAAAGAAAAGGCACTATATCCTTGAATGGTAACAACAATATTGATGTAGTTTATTTTGTGGATGGTTTAACATACATAATCTATTAAGTGTGGGTTAGATAAATGATAAAGGCTACAAATTATAATTCAAAGGAGGTATGTGCAAAATATTGGAAGATCAACATATGAGATTGCTACAGAAAGGAAAACTAGAGGTAATTTATTCCATCTAAATAATATTGTGAAAAGTTGCTTGGTTGCAATGATTGAAGATAGTTGGTTATGGCATAAAAGGTTTTGTCATGTAAATTTTGATAGTTTGATCAAAATGATTTAGAAAAATGTAGATAGAGGATTGCCACAATTAGTCATTTACTAAACAATATAATGTGTAAAGAATGTCATCTGGGTAAGTTAACTAGTTCTAATTTCAAAAGAAAGTCTTTTTCATCTAAGGGAATACTTGATTTGGTGCATACTGATCTTTGTGGGCCTATGAGATAGAGAAGTTTCATGGTGATATATACATATATATTGTTTACCGATGACTATTCTAGAATGACGTGGGTAACTTTCTTAAAGGAAAAGTATGATGCATTTCAGAAATTTAAAGCATGCAAGGCATTGATTGAGAAGGAATTGGATAAGAATTTGAAATGTTTAATGTCTAATAGAGGAGGTAAGTTTACTTCTACAAAATTTGTTAAGTATTGTGAAGATAATGGAATCAAGAGACAAATTCGATCTTATGTTACTCCTAACAGGGTTTTAAGTTGAATACCATTATATTAGGTTGGCGGAAACTATCAATACAGTGCATTTTTAACCACCTTATGGCGATCTACCATTCTGCTCCCTTGAACCCACATTTTATGATTCTACCGATTTGCCATCATAATATTTTGAGTGATATATCCATAACATGCGTTTAGTGTTATAAAAAACCACCATAAAATAAGAGAATATGAATGCACATTTAGTTTTCACTACCTCCTTATCACGGCCATAACGGGAACTAACACCTTTTCACATTGCTATCTGATTTGAAATGAAGCACCCCCCTACCAGGTATAAAAAATCATTGTTTACATTGTAGATAAACATGCCAAGAATACGATGATTTGCAACTTTGAAATTTTTTTGTGTTGTTTGATGTTGTTTGATTTTTGCAAAAAAATGCGCAAAAATGTGCAAAAATGCATTTAATGAAAATGGACATTTAATGACCTCCATAACACATCCATAACGGGGCTTTATAATTGAGCCAATGCAACCTATTTTGTATTGATGTAGGGGGGTACATGCTTCTTAAATATCATTAATTGAATGCCTAGAAAATGGCCAAGAAGATGACGTTGTGCAACTTTTTTCAATTTTTAATTAACACGAGATTTTTGTATAATTAACATGAGATTTATCTATAATTAACACGAGATTTCTATATGGTTAGTACCAAATTATAACCTTAACTAGCATACTTTATTTACTATAATAGTGAAGAATTTGTGGGTGTCATCACCACCATAATTTTTACCTTCTAACAAGGGTTTATGTGTAACCAAAATACTTGAGTCATGAGTTAACAATTTCATGTATATTTTATTATTTTGTTTATGTGCATTTTACATTTACAATTATCTAGATGTATGTTACAAACAATGGACTCAGTCGGTTAGTGAAGCACTACTATTGCAGATTGTTAATTGTTAAAAGTTTTTGAGGGTATCGATTCACCCCTCCCCTCTTAGTACTATATCTTTCCTATCCCTAAAATTCATATCAGAGCTAGATATCTTATTTGAAAGTTTAACCACTGAAGAGGAGAGATCTCAGGATGGAGAGATATAAGTTGGACAAGACTAAATTGAAAATCAAAAGATACAGAGGAAAATCTTCATTAAACAATACTTGAGCAAGCCAAAGATGAATTGAAGAAATTACTTATTCAAAGAAAGGATATGGCTATTCGGTATAGTGAAACTGATTATCATGAAGAAGATATTGATGACCCATTTGATAATTATGAATCTAGATCTGGTAGTATATCTAACATATCTAAAGGAGAAAATGGTTGAAGGTGATAAGGATTGAAATTTTCATCCTTTTTGGGTCTTTTTGAAGTCGTTTGAGGGGCTAAAAAATAGGCCTCTTTATTGCATCAAACCATGAGTTATGGGCCCTTTCTTCCATGTAGCTACTTTTTGAAAAGCATAAATACCCTTCTCTCTTCCTATTGAAGTGAGTTCTTACCATTCTTCTATGCTAATTGTAGCTCTTGGAAAGTTCTTTTAGAAAGAATAATAAGTTTTGTAACTCAATTTCCAGACTTGTGTACTACTGTGTAGAATCTTTTTCAATGAATTTTCATTGATTATACCTTTTCAAGGCCTACTTTACTATGTGTGGAGCATAGAGGGATAAGTGTTTTTGTGAAGTTTTTATGTATTTCCTTTAATATTTACCACTTTCAACACCTTTAAGAAAGATTATACTTTTGCAGGTCATATAATTGTGTGAGTGATGCAAACAACACCCAGTTGTGAAATCCATGTTCTTCTACTTGGTTTTGTGAGCATTTTTACCTTCTTTATAAAATTATTATGTAGAGTTATGTCTACACTTATGATTCCATGAAAAAATGGTGTTGCAGAGAGGAAGAATAAAACTATAGTAGATGTTGCAAGGACAATGTTGATTCAAGGTGATGAACCAAAGATTTATTGGAAAGAAGAAATTAGTACTATTGTTTTCACACTGAACTAAGTACAAGTAAAGAGAGGAAATGACAAGACACCTTATGAGCTATGTTGTGGTCATTCAACCAATGTTAAATATGTCAAAGTCTTTGGCAGTAGATGTTATAATAAAAGAAATGTTAACTCAGGCAAGTTTGATCCAAAAAATGATGAAGGTATTTTCTTGGGTTATTCCACTACAAGTAAAGCATATAAGTGGTTCAATAAGAGAACTAACAAAATTATTGAGAGTGAAAATGTAAAGGTTGATGAATATCTTGAGAAATTTGATGATTCAAGCAAGAAAGTGGCTGAGGATGATCGAGAAATTATGTAGAATAGCATCAACTCACAAAATAGATATTCTAATGAATCCTTGAATTGATGCAGCATGCATCTTGCCTTAGTGAATATTGGATAGGTGAAGAACCCCTAATTTACCTTTGAGATACTCAAAAGAATCCTTCGGTAGTGGCTTAGTAAATATATCCTTCTATCTGCTCCTTTGTGTTATCTCTACTTGAGAGTTGAGTATTGTCATTAGTATCAAATAAGGTCAGTTGGTAATCTAAGTTATTCAGTTGGTAAAGGTTAGAATAAGGAGTTAAACAAGTCAGTCATTTGAATTTACAAAGCCTCCACACCAAGAAGATACAAGGCATAACATCAAGCTATTAGAATACAAGTTTAACTGAGCGTGTCTACTGAGCGTCATGAATTACCAAGTACCAATCTAATGATCATCGAGCATTCTACACGTAGAGCATCAGTTATTCACTGAACAATGAATGCATTGATTACTGTATTATTCAAGAAATGACATAGTAATCAGTAATGGCACATATATCTATGCAAACAGTTTACACAGATCTATAAACGGTTTACCAAGATCGAGACATATTTAATATAGATGTAATCATTTACTTTTGTGATGATTCCTATGTAATAGTTAGATCTAGGTTATCTTTTTGTATTTTAGTTGTAATGAGATTGAATCCATGAGGGTCATGATCATATATTTTGTATATTTTAGGTTTTTTGATGTGAGACATTGTATACTCATACAAATTTTGTACATGTATATGTGTTTCTTTAAATGAAACTTACCATTATGTTTCTTATTTTTGTTATGGCTCGAATCTGGGTGCTTCTATTATACCTATTTCTCTTTGATTTCTCAACTTTTGATGTTCATGTTACAAGTAGTGGTTGTTGTTGCACCAAAATATCAACTTGTTAATGCCCGATACAACCACTAGACTTATAGAAGACACATGAGGTGGTTAAGCCATGTCACAAATCCCGAGGGGAGCACTCACCATCTTGCCAACAATCTCCCCCTAGCATTACCCAAGGGGATTTGAACCTATGACCAAGCTCTAATACCACTTGTTACAAGTAGTGCTTGTCGTTGCACCAAAATATTGATCTGTTAATGTCTAATACAACCACTAGACTTATAGAAGACACACGAGGTAGTTAAGCCATGTCACAAATCCCGAGGGGAATGCTGACCATCTTGCCAATAGTTCAAGGGTTCCAGCATCCATTTAATTGTTTTTTGATGTCAGTATACTAGCCACAAGAACCTACATCTTCTAATTTTTTGTGTTCCCCTTAGAAATAATGGGGTTTTTCTAGAGAAATATGGAACCTTCATCATGTAATCACTGTCATTTTTTTTTTGGTTTCTCTAGGTTTCTTTCCTTATCACCATGGTTCTTGTGACTGTATGCACCCTAAAATGGTCACCTAGACTTTGGGCCCCCATTCAGCAAATTATCAAATCCCTGATTCAATATTTTCAAAAATTAATATTTTCAAATCAATTTCCTTGATCAAATCCTATTCTATCATTTATTCGATTATTTTCTATGGGCTAACCATTCTATCCTAAGCCTTTATTTAATTAAAAGGGTTTTTCTCCCCTTTTATTAAATAAATAGTCCCCACCTTTCCTCTTATCCCAAGTTGCACAAATAAAGCATTATTCTTATTTTATAAAAAGAAGAAAAGACATTTTTGTCTTACATGGGACACAAAAGTCAACTCTTATTTTCTCATTGGATGAGATTTGTGCACATGGATTGCTTCTCTTTCAAGCTCCACCCTTGATTAAATCTTTTGCCTCTTAAGCTCCATGGTCCATTCACTTTCAATTCCTTTAAAAGGAGAGCTCTCTTCTCATTCTAGGAATCAATCTTTTGAATACTAATCTTATGCTGTAGGATTTCTTGGAGACTTTGGAGCTTTTGGAGATCATCTTGCATTCTAGCTTTCATTATTGCATCATAGTTTCATGTTTATGTTTTCCTAGCTTAGATTTCTTTTATGCTATAGATTAGCTCACACAGCTTAATTAGCAAGGCTTGTAATACTTTCATTTCCTTTCATAGCTTATCTTGCATCTTCATTTCTAGCATAGCATTGCATTAAATTCTCATTTAGATTTCTTGAGGATATTGGCATTCTTGCCCTTGTCTTCATTGAATCTCCCATTGTGTGGTTTACTAGCAAGGTTATAGGCTTAATAGCTCTAGCTGAGAGCATCCTTAATATCCTTAAGACTCCATGCCTAGGGAGCTCTAGGTCAATTTTTCAAGGTTTCCAATCCATGGATTCTCTTGGAAGTAATGACTTAGAGAAGTGCACTATTTAGTGTGTACATCTTTGGCGCCCACCGTGGGGCAGAACGCTCTTGTTTTGTCCTTTTTATGTATTTCTGTCAATTTTTCATCATCATTTTTGCTTGCAGTTTCAACTCCCTATTTTTCTGACATAATTATTGTGCGACAATCTTCCAGTGTCGTACAATAATTTCTTATATACCAGTGTGATACTTTACCAGTTAAAGTATCACGCGCTCTTATAGATTCTGTCACACTGTCCTAGTATTCTCTGTCACATGTAGGTAGCACAAACTGTCACAGAGTGAGGAAGTATTGCAGTAGTATACTAAGAAGTATTGTATGATTCTTTCTCTGATAGAACTATCACTCAGGCCTGGTAGTGATTAGTTTTATGCATTTCTTTGCAAGATTTGATTCATTTGTTTCGGATTTCTAATTTGCTATGGTAAAATAGAGTTTGATTTGCAGATTCTACTTAATTTTGATGTGCTAACCATTGTAGCGCTAACAAGTTGTGCTTGTAGGTGCTCTCATTGCTTGAAATATTTTCCTAAAAGAACACATGTCAAAGCTCCAAATGCACAAGGGCTACTAATGGTTTTAGCAGGGCTGCCCAAAGCATAAAAACCAATCAAGAGCTTGTTTATCTATTTCATTTCGAGTGCGGCATATACTAGTTGTTTCATTTCATTAGGCACTTAATATCTTGTTGTAGGAATCTTTTGGTGGTAGGAGAGTATGCTTTTCACCCTTGTGGTGAACCAGAAATCTTGACCCATCTTTAGATTTTGAAAGCAAGAGGATAAATGAACTTTGCTTGGTGTGTTTGGGAGAAATTTTTGAGGTAGGAGAGTATGCTCTTCACCCTTGAGGTGAACTAGAAATCTTGACTCTCAAAGGTTGATCCACTCTTTATGTAGTTTAGGATCCTTTAGCGGTCCTACTCTTGAGCAATCAAGAGGAACAACCCAAGTGGGGACAAGCTTTTCGCCGACTATTCCAACCCACTATAAACTCAAGGCTATCAAGGACATAAAACATTGGTAGACGTAGTACTTGTCTTCGCTTAATGTGAGTACTTGTGGGATTGTGACCTTGAGGAAAATGTTGAGAAAGAATGCTTAATGTACTCTTGTGGCTGCGAGGTCCGTTACTTTCTACAAGGTAAGGAGTCCCTTTGGGGAGAAAGAGGGGTATTACAAATGAAAGCCCTTACTAAGAACCATAGATAGAAGCCACCCTATTTTTCCACTTAGCTTCTTGGTGCAAGGATTGATCCAAGTAGAATAACCCAGATCACCTGAAGATTACTCACCATTTGTGTTCCTTTGGTTGTGTCATTGGCACTTCCATGACAAAGCCAACATCTATTGTGGGCAACCACTTTGTGTGAGGTGATGGGACATCAAGTGTGGGCCAAGTTGTTAAGTATTGAGCCTTTGTCTTTTTAGGCTAGAAAGTGCTTGAAGTGTTCTCGTTGTGATCTGCCTGTTTAAACATTTTTGAACATCAAACATCATGGTAGTGTTCATAGGATTTTCTTGTTTTGATATCACAATTACATGTCTTAGAAAGGTTTCTTTTTCCCTTATTCAAGTGTTTGATGACATGTTTGATTATCTACTATTTGCAAACCTATCTGTTCTCTATTATTGGTCAAACAATCATGCGAGATTGAACAAACATTGCACCACTTGCCTAGATACTATCGTGCGATACTTCATTACTGATTTTGTATTGCATGCCTGTTGTATACTCTATTGCACCAATTGCCTAGAAATTATTGCACTGCTCTGTGTGAAATATCATCTTGAAATATTGTATCATACTGTTGTCCTACGAACTATCATACAAAACCAAATTTTTTGTCTAGTAGTATGTCCTCAATTTGTCGAAAATGGTGAGCTATTTCCTGTCGTTTCTAGTCTTCCTTGGTTGGTCTGGGTCAAATCTTAGGTGTTGTGACATGTTTCTCAACATCCAAATGAACATAAATAGTATCAATTTGCACAAAATGACTCTTGGTCTTCTTTCTTCCACATCTCCTATGTCTTCCTAGTCTCCCATTTCCATCCTTTCTCTTCTTCCTTCATGCTTCTTCCTCTTCTTCCTAAACTCTTCACATCTTCTTGATTCTTTTCCTCTTATTTTATAGTCTACCTTCTTCTATTCATCTCTTCTGTCGCTTCCATGTTTAATTATTCCTCTTACAAAACTATGGATTTCAACTATCTTGTCATGGAACCTCTTTTAAAAATAGATGATCTAGAACTCATTTCTCAGTTCGAAGAGTATTATTCCTCCAAAATTCTCATGGGTGATAAATTTATGGAAAAAATAAAAGAAAAATTGATTGAATCAGATGCCTTTTCTAGGATCATACACATGATCCTATCACAACCTTCTTCTTCCAGAAAATCTTCATCTTCTAAGTCTTCTCATCCTTCCTCATCTTGCAATTCTTACCATGACTCCTCTAGACATTATTCACATTCCTCATTATCCAAGTCTTCTTCTTTTGCTAGGTCTTCACTTTCCTCTTCTTCATGGTCTCATTCCTCTTCTACTTCTCCCAAGAGTCTTGCTTCTCTTCTCGAGACATACCATGATGAGCAACATGATAATCCTCATGATACCTCTTCCACGAAGATTGACACACCCATCTTTGATGACTATGATGACTATGATGACTATGATGATGGACAATGTAGTGATACCTATGACACCTCTATTCCTAAGAGTCCTCCTAGTCATGTGCTCGTGCTTACTGGAAATGGGTCATCACATTGGATAGATCGTGATGGTGATCCATATGACTCTGATTTTGAAAGAGACTATGATGCTTATTATGAACAATATGATACATCTACTTCTATTGAGGAAGAGAAAGCTTTCCATGTTGATTATAAACATAGATACTATGAGCATTTCTCCTCTAAGAACTCTCATGTTGAAAATAAAGATTACACTCTTGAGAAAGATCATGTTGATGATGGACATTTGTCTTGTGATGGTTCCCTTCCATCCCCTACTTCCTCCAATAACCATACATTTCCTAAAGCTTCCAATTCTTTCAAACCTTTCACAAATCCTTCATCCAACAAAGATCCTAATGATTTTCATGCAGTTCCCTATAATTACCCTCAAGGGATACCTCTTAAAGAAACTCAAGATAACCTTCACTTGGCTGAAAATACTTTCAATAATGCTAAAACTAAAGATCCTAAGCCTTTATGTGCTATAATGCCTACTTCAGCTAGTCCTTCACCACCTCTTCCAAAATCTTCCATACAACTCCAATCTGCTTCCTTGTCCTTAGAAGTGGATCCATGTCAAGAGGACTCTTAAAATGATAAAGAAAATAACATAAAGAAAGATCAAGATCAAGAACCCTCCATTTCATCCAATCCTATTCATAATATCTCTCATCCATTTCATGGTTCTTTCGATCCTTTATGCCCTTCCTCATTTATTCCACCATGTCTTAAATCTTCTCCTAAGAAAGATCAAGCTACTACTCACACCGTTGAGCTTATTGATAAACAAAATAACCTTACTACACTCGCGCTTTCCAAAGATGATACTTCCATTAAGGTTATTAAAAATGGTGTTATTACTTCCAATGTTAAGCCTATTGAAAATCAAAAGAAAGCTGATACACTTATGCTACCCAAAGATCCTTGTCAAGATCAAAGTCTTCCATCTTCTTGTTCTACCACTCCATGTTTGCTTCCATTTTCTACTCTTCCTAAGTCTTTGCAAGCTTTGAACAATCCTATCAAAGAAGTTGCTCCTATTCAAGATGTTCATGATCCTATTGCAAATCCTAATTCTCACTCTAAAGATTTTGATGTCCTTGGTTGTCATATAGATGTTGATGAACTTATTGATTATCCTTGTTGGTGTAATTAAATATTTCTAATTACACTTTACTTAATCTTAAATAGGTTAATGCATTGCATAGTAGTTTGTGATTGAGACACCTAGGAGTGTGCACATCTATTAAGCACATGGTTTAGGAGAAATTCCACTTTTGATGTGATAGTTGTTATCACATACCTCATTGTGTGCGAGATCCACCTTTCATACTCTTATCACATTATCATCCTAATCCATTGCACATACTTTTTTGCATAATGGAGGATGATCCACATTTGGTGGACATGTGATTACACCTAGCATAGGTGATAGCTTATCAGCTCCTTTTCATTGTCTCTTATTGCCTTTCCTATATAAGGAGGCCTATTATGTAATCATTTAATAACATTCATCAATCAATCATTCAAGGTGAATTCATTGGATCTATTCACTCCATCTTTGAATTCATATTATCTCTCTTGTGCTTTTCTTCAACCTCTAGATCCTTGGTTCAATCTTTTCTATTTGCAAATTCTTACATGGTATTAGAGCCATTGAAGCATTTAGATCAACCAATTTGAAGAGATCTTGATGCAAGCTTTGAAAGTCCAAATCTTAGATCTAAGAACCAGCGTGCAATAGAGGTGTCTTAGAGAAAATATGACCTCACCATTGCGTCCGAGAGGCTATTTCAGTTAAAATTGACTATAAACTCACCCATATTTGGCAAAAGTCCAATCTAAGGCAAAACATTTTTGCAAATTGGACCATACGGCCCGATCTGCACTTCTGCGGTATGACTTTTCAAAAAAAAAAAATTTAATTATGTACTTTTTTAGAATATTTTTTTTCTTGCAAAAAACTTTTGGGCCTGGTACATGTTTGTGATCTATTTCTTGTACCAGATTATGATAGAGAATATTCTTTTATTCTGCAACATTGGTTACAACATGATCGGTGACATTAGCTAAGTTGCCCCACCGAGATCACGCACGAAGGCAATCGCAAAGGCTAAGCCTAGCTCACCTTTGTTGTTTACAAGTCTTATGGGCCTCCGCATATATAAAGGGTTCCAAAACCCTTATCCTAGCACATGTGGGATTATTTCCCACCGCTACCAAAGTGGTGGCTCCCTCCACCGCCCACAACTCCACCAATAGCCCACCGTGGTTGCTTCCCCACTCCTACCCACCGCTCAGCGGAAGACCACCATGTGGAGGTCACTATGACAGGCACCCCATCACCTATGACCTTACCACTGCTAGCATAGTCAATGGACACAATCAATGGAGATTAGGCATCCATGGCCACATAAGCGGCCACGCGGCACACCAGTGCCACGTGGAGCCACATCAGCCCAGATCTGAGCCCAGCGCACAGTCAGCTAATCGGGCCACCTCACCACACACATGGACAAATCATAGGCTACCATGTTGATCTATATAGATCTGTATGGTATGAACACTCAGTCAACTGCGACGTCAAACCATGGGGCCTTTTTTGTGCTAACATCATCATTTTCTGACCTTAAAATTGACAACCATCTAGCTGTCAAACCAGGGAAAATTGGGTTTTTTTGATGGTTGTATGACCATCAAATTTAACCCCGTATTTCATTGATGTCAGTAAGGTTAAAAAATTCTCTGCCTTCACCATATGCAGTTTTGATTTGACAGTCCAACTTTGAGAGGCCATAACTTGGTCATCCTAGCTCCAACTCGGGTGCAATTTTTTTTAAATTGGGTAGAATTTCTTGAACTTTCTAGTGGTGGTGTTGATTTTTCATTTTGGTCACCTGATTTTTCATAAATTGTAGATCTTGTTGACTATACCTATCTGTTCCTGATTTCTACAACTTCCAGGGCTTCGTTTGGGCACATACAGTAACATTTTGAGGTGAAATGTTTTTTGAAAGTGCATGATTTTTTGTCTACTTTCCAGATATGAAATTAGATTTGAGTGATTTTGGGTAGACATATCACTTTCAGAAATAGGTCATTTTGGGGCTATAATTGCACTTGGTTAATCCTTGGATTTCAGTTTTTTGATTTCCATCAGTCATCTGAAGGAGATATCAGTAGTTATCAGTCATTATTTGGTTGTAATATGAATAATTCAAAGGTTAAAATCCTCACTCCATATAACTACCATGAATGGAAAGTATCTTTAAGTGATCATTTGTTGAGTCTTGGATTGCTTAGAATGACTCTTGGGAAGGATCAAGAACCTCAAACAGGTGTTGTAGAAAGGCAAAAATGGTTTGATCGAAGGGATAAAGAACTTGGCTCTCTTAGATCATCCATCTCTCGTGACTTGCACTTTTATATTACATCTTGCACACATCCTCATGATGCTTGGGTCACATTGGAAGGACTCTTTGGTAACCCTGATAGAATGAGAAAATTTAAATTAGAGAATCATCTCATAGGTCTAAATCCTAGCGATTTTGACAATATTCAAGATTTTTTCTCTAAGTTCAATTCTATTAGATTGGAGCTTTCTTCATGTGGCATTGTTAAAGGGGATGAACAATTGATCTTTTCTATTCTTTCCAAGCTTGGCCCTGATTATTCTATCTTTTTTTCTACATTCTATGCTACTATGGATGCTCTTGGTAGTGCATACAAATTTCCCTCTCTTGATGAATTTGCAGCACAACTCACAAGGGAACAAACAAAGTTGGCACACATGGGTCAATTGAAGCTTTCCACACATCAAGCATTGATTGTAAATGAGTCTACATCAAAGGCTTCTAATGGAAAAGGAAAGAAACACAATAAGGATCCTAAATCTCATGACAAAGGTAAGGAATCTTCTTCACCAAAAAGTACTGAATCCAAGTCCTCTTCAAGAGAGGAATCATCTAGAAGAAAGAGAGATAAGTGTGCATATTGTCAAAAGTTAGGACATGATGAGCATAAGTGTTTTCAAAAGAAGATTGATGAGCTAACTCACATTAATCAGAAACACAACATTAAGTTACCCTCATCAATGTCTGCTCCTTCTTCTACACATTTGGCAACTTCTACATCTCCATCATCATCATCCAAAGATAAAGGTAAAGGACAAGCACTCATGGCTTCTTGATTCAGGTGCATCATATCATATGTCATTTTCTATGAATATGTTTTCTTCTATTGAGCCTTGTAATTCTCTTAATATTTTGATGGGTAAAAACACATTCATGAGAGTTTGTGGGAAAGGTTCTATTCCTATGGGAGAGGGGACATTCAATGATGTTCTTTGTGTGCCATCCTTGACCACTAATCTCCTTTCTATTTACCAAATTACACATGGGGCATAAGGTAAAATTGTTCAGTTCACTCCTGATTATGTCTACATTAGGGACATGGAGACTAGAGATGTCATAGCTATGGGAGTTGTTGATCATACATCATGCTTGTATTCTTTTTCTAATTTTGTTGATAATGATGATGATATTCATGATGTACCCATCCCTTTGCCAAGGGATAATTATGAGGAGAACTTTGCGCACTTGAATCATTTTGTTTTTGAGATAAGTGTTGATCTTCCTACTCCTCCACTTCCTACTTCTTTAAACATGGGCTCTACTATTCAGCAAGATGATCATAGTGTTTCAGATCTTGCAAAGTGTGATGACTACTTGGTTGCATCTTCAGCATTTGTTGATTCTCATGATGTAGATTTAGAAGACATACATGAGGGAGTTTCTCTTTCCCTTGATGACAGTTTCATCATAGTTGGGGACACTTCTTCAACTTCTTTGGAGATTGGTGTACTTGATTCCTCTCCTTCTTCACTTGATTTGTCACATGAAGTGATAGATTCCTTGAGCTTGGAGATTCCTACTCAGTCTTTAGAGATTCATCCATGGAGACCTCCATCTTCTTCCTCATTCCATTTGCACAAGGATTGGCTTATTCATCATTTGATGTATCTATTTCTTTCTAAGGGGAGACATGTTTCTTGTAAGCATTGGTTGATCTATTGTTTTTAGGTACTCTTCATCAACATGGGAGCTTCTACATTATGGAGGATATATCATGTCTCCAACTATCCTTATTATGGGGGGATATTTCTTTGTATATACATGATGTATGTAGTTCTTGGGGGGTCTTGAGTACTCCATCCATCCATGCATCTTGTTTTCTTCTCTCTTTTTGGGGGAGGGTTTTTCCCATGAGGTTTTCCCTCTTTCTCCACTTTATGAGAGTTATGCATTTCATGTATTTCATTTTGTACATGGGTACCTAACTTGGCCTAGTTGCCGGGACCCATCTTGCATTGTGAGTTTAAGTGCATTCCCCTAAGTTGCACTTAAGGGGGGGTGTTGGTGTAATTAAATATTCCTAATTACACTTTACTTAATCTTACTTAGGTTAATACATTGCATAGTAGTTTGTGATTGAGACACCTAGGAGTGTGCACATCTATTAAGCACATGGTGTAGGAGAAATTCCACTTTTGGTGTGATAGTTGCCATCACATACCTCATTGTGTGTGAGATCCACCTTTCATGCTCTTATCACATTATCATCCTAATTCATTTCACATATTTTATTACATAATGGAGGATGATACACATTTGGTGGACATGTGATTACACCTAGCATAGGTGATAGCTTATCAACTCCTTTTCATTGTCTCTTATTGCCTTTCCTATATAAGGAGGCCTATTATGTAATCATTTAACAAGATTCATCAATCAATCATTCAAGGTGAATTCATTGGATCTATTCAATCCATCTTTGCATTCATATTATCTCTCTTGTACTTTTCTTTAACCTCTAGATCCTTGGTTCAATCTTTGCTATTTGCAAATTCTTACAATCCTTTTGCGTCTTCCATGTCCATCCTTGGACCTGCTCCACCAATACTAAGGGCTTCATGTCTTCCTTCCATCTTGGGTCCTTATGTCCCTTCACTTTCCCCTCCTAATTCTCCTAATTCGTCATCCATTTTGGGTCCTTACGTGCCTCCATCTCCTATCTTTCCTCAAGATCAACATAGATGCATACCCTTGAACCCTTTTCATCCATCCACCCATCTAAACCAATCATATTCTCCTCCTTCTTCCACAAGTCCCAAGTCCTTTGGAAGTAACTTGAATGTTCAATACAAGAAAAAGAAGCAATACAAGAATCTATAAAAAAAAGAAGATCACCATGTCTTCTCTAATCGACATGGGGTTATAAAGTCAAAAGAGATATCTAAGAATAAAACTACATGACAATTATGGGTTCCAAAATCCATCATTAAAGATATTCTCTCTAAATCATCAAAAAGAAATGAAAAGCCTATGGCTATATGGATTCCAAAGTCTCTCTTGAAAGATTCTGATAATGAGCAAAAAGTGAAGTTGACATTCAATATTCCAAAAGCTTCCACTTCATTTTCTTCCAAAAACATTCTTCCATTCCATGCACCTAAACCGCAACCTTTACTACCCATTCACCATATTCCTTCATGTATTCCTTCATTCATGTTTCCTCCATCCTCTCGCCACTCTTCAAGATGTGTGTTGATGTTGATCTTGCCTTCCTTTCCATCTACCCTTTCACAATCCTTCCGTTCATTATCCTTCTACCTTCTATCCTTTTTTCTCATTTGCCTATTCCTCCTATCTTCCAACCTCACTCTCTTTACATAAAATCTTATCCTCCATTTTTCTCTTCCTTCTTCCTTTCCCTATCAGCATCTTTGAGCATATCATTTTGAATTCTTGGCATATCATGGTTTATCCTTTCAAGAAGCATTATCTAAAAAGCTTGTCTTCTTCCAAATAAATAAATAAATAAATCCAAAAAAAGAATAAAAAATGAAAAATAAAAAAATTGAAAATGTGCCTCGATGGAAACCTGGAAACAGGCGCCTTGGTAGAAAAAGTAAAGAGAAATAAATTCGTCCTATGGTGAAAACTACTCCCTTATGGCGCCTTGGATAAGTACCATGATGAAAACTTGGCAATCAGGCATCATGCCTAGTTCTTCTATATATTTCATCCATTCTATCTTCTCCCTTTGATCTTAACAATTTTGACCTATACATGAGCATTTGGCTATCTTGTGAGCTATCTTACGATGATCTTCTTTTCATTCCATTCATGTTTAGCCTTCATATTTATTTTCCTCCATTCATTCTAGCCTTTCACTATCCTTTTCCCCTTTGGTCTTGATCTAATAAAAAAAAGAGTAAAACACAATGCTATGAAGCCTCTTGACATGTCTACTCATTTGGACTGCATCCTTTCCTTCTTTTGCATTACGCTTTCATGACTTATCCTATGCTAGCCTTTCATTGCTTGTCCAAATGTTTTACATGACAATTTTTCCCTAGCTTGGGTACTCTCAAGGAGTTTGCCCTTGAGGATTTCTTCCCTTCATTCTCGTTCATTCTCTTGTCTTGCATCTCTTCCACCAGCTTGCTAATCTCTTTTGTTCTCCAACTTGCTAGACATTGGGACTACACAATGTGATCTTTCTTAGGAGTTTGATGCCCATTTTATTTGGGGGCATCCTTTGTACATACTTATTGATCTTGAAAAAATTCCAAAAAAATTCACATATGATGTTGAAAAAATTCTAAAAGTATATAACATCCAGAAAAAATACAAAAAAATAGAAAAAGTGCCTTGTGCAAACCTGGAAATAGGGGCCTTGGTAGCAAAAAAATACAAAAAATTTAAAAAAATCAAAAATCTGTCAAGTGGTGAAAACCCGAAAGCAGGTGCTACTTGAGGTCTTTGCACCCTTGTTTCTTAGCATACGTCCTTGACACTTAACATTTTTCCATCATGCCCTGACCTTGTTGCCTTGGTTTGGAATTAGTCTTTGTCTTTTTCTAGGGGGCATAACTATGTCAGCTTTGGTCTCTAGTGTTGGAAATAGGAAAGATAGGTACTGAGAGGGGAGGGGTGAATCAGTGCATACAAAAATTTCACTTGTAAACCTTTATGATATAAAGCTGTAAATAGTAATAACCAACCAAAATAACTTGAATCTAATTACATGAATCAATCATCTAGTTAACTTATGAAAGTAACCAATATGAAATCAATATGACAATCCCATAACACAAGTATTTTGGTAATGCATAAACCCTTGTAAGAAGGTAAAAACTGCAGTGGGGATGACACCTACAAATTCTTCACTACTATAGATAGAAAAGGTTTTCCTATTAAGGCTACAAGTTTTGATCACTTCCGGTGATCTTACCCTATTAGGAGTAACATATTAGATCAACTAGATCTACCTAGTTATAGGATTTTGACAACACTAATGAAGTGTGCACTCAGTTAAGAGATTTACATAAGACTGTTAAGTCTACTCTGTTAAGAGATTTTATCCAAAAATCTATTACAATTGTTAGAAGGTAATAGGCAATTGTCTGAAACAGATCTATAAGTGCTCATAAAATATCACCTTAACTGTGATGAATTTCTGCTCTGTTCTGCTCAGTAGCTTTCTCTGATTCTGCCCAATTTGATATCCTTTGTACTCTATTCTGATTAATTAACTGATTGACTTAAAGTTAGGCAATGGCTTCAAGTGCTCTGTGATTCATATATATTAGTTCACCCTCAAAAATGATGCAAACATACAAAATATATAGTGTTCTATTTTTGCTACTTTAACAAAATTAGGTTATAAGACATAGTCATAACCCTAAGATCTACGGTGCAAAATTAACCTAGATCAACTATTACAATAAGATATACATTACATTTAATGAGTATCTTTTACAATAAATGTTTCTTGATCTTGGTAAATCATTTTACGATCTATTGTAATTGTTTGCATAGAAGAATGTGTCATTTTAGATTACTATGCCATTTTCTATGATCCTTGATAAACACTGCATAAACTGCTCGATGTATATTGTGATGCTCAGTGTTTACTATCTGTCAGTGTCAATGTTTGTTGGTGCTCGATAAATTGTATAGTACTCGGTGTAAAGGCTTTACCAACTATTATGTCTTACTTCTAGTTACCGACCAACTCAATATAAGTGACCAATTGATCTCTTTGATAGCCTTTGATACTAATGACAACCTTAAATGCTCAATAGAGATTAACAATCTCCCCCTTTGGCATTGGTATCAAAACTTCAAATGTATATAGACAAAATGTTCTATATATTCCTTATATCTCCACCATATACATATCCACAAAAAAAATTTCTAAGTACTCTAAGTACTCCCCCTCAGTGCATGCTCCCGGTAGTATACATAGAAAAATGTACTTATTTGGGTAGTATACATAGAAAAATGTACTTATTTGGCATATACATGTTTTCCCCCTTTTTGATAATAATGCCAAATACAAAAAAATACAATATACTACATCTTGTCAAAAATGTGTTAATGGGTTTTCTTTACTGACTCCAAGAGGTTTTCCCACTCCTCTTTCAAGTTAGTAAGAGCAATATGCTCAAGACTGACTTGTGCATGCATGTCAAAGATATTATCTAACACCAAAATCTCTAGTGTTGTGACTAGTTGCTCAGCTTTGACAATATGTACTTCAAAAATTTTCATGTATGGAGTGAGTTTTGTTTGTAACTCTGTGACCTAATCGGTGATGTGTTCTTCTTGTTTCCATAAATCTGCTATCAGCCACTGGAGTTCTTGAACTTGGTGAATATGCTTTAAGAAGGCATGAGGCTTGGTGATAGCTACTATTGTACTAACTTTATTTCAGCTTCCAATCCTTTTATCTTTTCACTGACTTCAACAGTGAAGGTGTCTATAGTACAAAGCTTTATCAGAAATTGACAGATTATCTAGGTGATAGATTTTACCTTGGTAATAACCTCAGATAATTTGACCTTCTTGTTGGCCACTTCTTTGCTGATTCTATCTACTAATTTGTCATGTATTCTAGATTCTTCCCTTTCTTCAATTCTTTTATCTGTATCTATATCTGGGGCATTGATCTTCTTGGTGAGTGTAGCAAGTTGATCTATGATGGGAGTATTCTCATCAATGTTTTCCTCTAGTACTATCTATTGTAGAATATCCCTCACATCAGTTAACACTTCTTTTTGTTTGTGTTCTTGCTTCAACTTTTCTTGTGCCACCTTCCTTGAACATAGCTCCCCATATCTACTCAATTCCTTGGGGCTTAGCATTCTCAGGTCACATTCAGGTATAATTATTACTTCATCAATGGTGATTGGCCCTTTTCCTTTCTTCTTCTTATTTAGTGCAAGAGGTGACCTCTTCTCAATAACAACAATAGATTTCTCTCCACTCTTCGGAGTATCCTTCCCAATTGACACAGTTTCTTCCTTCTTCTGCTCCTCGGTGGCCATTGTCTCGATAGGAGTGGGAGCTTCGAATGTAGTGACAGGTGGGTTCACCTTAGTTGCCTTGGTTTCTTCTACTTCTTTGGTTTTTGTAGACTATGCCTCTATTTTATTAGGCTCATTTGTATAGGTTGCTCTGGTTCTTGTGTCCTTGTTGTTTCCTTGATTTGCATGGGCTGTGAGTCATCAGGTTGTACTTGGGAAATTATTTCAGCTGCCTCTGCAAGTACTGGAAGTTTACTCGGTAATGATGTGACTACACTATCAGTGTTTTGTGTTTCATCTTGGTTTGGTGCAATAGACACATCTTTATCATCCTTATCATTAGGATCACCATTTGTGATGTCCTTAATGAGTACATCATCATCGGTTTTCTTTTATAGTTAGATCTCTACTTGATCTGGTGCATCCTATGAAATACTTATCTCTTCCTTTTGGTTGGTGATATCAATTACCTTGGTAACTGATATAATGGTGTCTTTTAACTTCTTTCCCTTGTTATCATCAATGAAAATATGTTTACCTTTGGCATTTTGTCTCTTTTTAGATAACTTTAGGAATGCTTCCTGCTCAGTTTTCTCTTCAGATTTCAGAATTGATGTCCATAAGGAATCACCTATGATGTCCAAATCAGCCACATTTTCATCCATTATCTGCATGGCTTGATTCTTTACCATGAATCTTTCTTGGTACTTGGTCATATATTCTTCAAGTTCTCCTATGCTTAAATGTGGGGCTGCCCTAACTAAGGATCTTTCTCTTTTCCTTTTCTCTGTATCTAGTGCAATAGCCCATTTCTCATGTATTTTATCATCCAATTCCTTTGATAATGCATATGCAAATTCCATTGGTACTCTTTTGAATTTAATCATCATCTAGATGATAGCATGTTCTATCTTTGTTTGCTCCTTAATTGACATCTTGTCAAATTTATCTATTCCTAGATCAGTGAGATTACCATTTTCAGTTATATCTTCAATTATTTCATCTATGGTACTTGCCTTGTTTCTAACCACCTTGAACTTATTAGTATCATTTTCATTATTAGTTTCCTCGAGATCTTCTTTACTTCTTACCAGTTTCCTTCTTTTCTTTGGTGCCACAACTACAGGTTTGTTCTTTCTTTTAACATATTTCCTTGTTGGTGTAGCTACCCTCAATTTGGTAACTTTTATTTCTTCTTTCTTTGGAGGGGATGAGGCTGCAGTTGATGTCCTTGTCTTCATACATTTTTGTGCTTGTAACTACTTTTTCTATTCAGCATTGGTTGGAGGAACTGGTGTGGGATCCTTTTCTTTGTCTGACTCGATCTCCTCATTGTCATAGGGCTTGTTAGCCAACTGTAACTGACCTCTAGTTGTGTCTTTAACCAGTGACTCTTCAGATGAGTCTGATGCATTTCCCTATCTTGTTGCGAGATCTTTCCTCATTTTCTTCGCCCTTCTAGACATTTTCCTGATTTTTATAATTGTAGTGATCCGTGATTTTTCTTCTTCATATGTGCCGAACCTAGTGGTAGTGATATCTATCAGTAATGCTAGCAGTGCATTAATAGATTTCAAGGCAAAATCATAGTTCATTTCATATCCCATCGGTGCCAACCATTTTGTTCTAGGTTCTACAACTTTTATCATTGAATGATTTGTAGTGACTACAAAACATATGTCATTTTCAAACTTGTCCACTAATTCCCTCATAATTCTACTCCTTTGATGCATTTTGGTCTTAAATTATTTGAAGTATCAAATTCCTTATTCAAATTATTTCCTAATCTATTCATCATGTCACCAATTTGTGCAGTTATTGGTTTGTATGTTTGCCAGTTTAATTTACCGATACTAGGTACATATTTTTGTAGATAGAAGAATGTACAGACAAGTAGTGATCCATACTTACATGTATTAGACTTCTTTGATCTTATTGTCTTCATATTCTCTTGTAGTTGATGTAATAAAATTTCAGCAACATCTACCTGGTGATCTTTCTTCACAATCTTGTGCGCCATGTCTACTACGCTGCAGGGTACACTGTTGAGTCTGCTTGACTAGAATATTTTGTACCCGATTACATGAGCTATGAATTTGACTGTTGGGTCCTTGATTGTTGATATATTTAATGTTCTTCCATCCCATTGAGCTCCAGTGTTCTTTTCTACATCAGGATGAGATGAACTATAGAAAGCTTTAGCCTTGTTGGTTGTATAATACCCAGTAACTTTACTGATAATTTTCTTTGTGATCTCAATAGGTTGATCCAACCAGAATTTTCCATCATGAAATTTGCTTAACACAATTCTTATCCAGTCTGTGTTGAATGTTTGTGGGTTGTACGTAAAGTATGATAACCCTGATTCCTCAATTTTCTTATATTCAGGTTTTATTTTTCCATCCGGTCCACAGATTTGTTGATAAGCAGCAATAGTCTCAAAATCACCTACTTCTCTAATTTTGCAGTGAATATAGGCCCTTACGTCTTCTATTAATAAAACCCTATCCGGAATACTTGAAAATGCACCCATATCGTCCATTTGTGCTACAACCTTGGGGTGAGGTTTTAATTTTGCCTCAACAAAATTAGCCCTAACGATTAACTCTACTTCCTCTTCAATGTTTTGCGTTTTGCTTGCAGACGATGTTGATGCCATAAATCAATTCTAGGGTTTTGACAAGCAATAGATAATAGGTGTTCGATAGCAAATAAACTTACTTGATGTCATCGAAGAATGTTGTCAGTTTGATCTTTGGTGGCTTTGAATCTTTCTGAAAAATTTTGCTCGAACTCTTCTTTGTGAAATCTTCGTTCTTCAAAATCGCAATGTAACAATGAACTCTGTTTCATGCGTATTTATAGACTTTTTGGTATTCCTACTCAAATTTTCATGCATTAAATGCATGACCTAACTTTTGATACGAAACAACTGTCAACTCGGTGATGTCTATAATTGTATCTGCTTGGTTAACATAGGATTTCCTCATCGGTTTTCACTGTTGTCAGTTAACCTTGTATAGTGATTATCGATGGGTAACCAACTCTCATTTCTCCTTTTACAGACTATATGACTTTTGTTAACTCTTAGCACATAAACCATAGTGCATCTTTATTTATGTAGATTTGGTGTTTGCACATCATATATAAGGAATTGCATGTAAAATGTGATCAATTTGAAATGTCAGTTCCATACATAACTTTGTCACCTTAAGTGGAGGTACCGATGTCACCCAATCGAGTGGATGAGGTTTCACTGACAGTATTACTTGACTCAACATTATCATTGGATGCTTTCTTCCACATGGTGTTCCTTAACTTCATGATTTCTGCAATTTTATATCTACTTTTAAATATATGGTTTTCATTTGGTGCTCAGTCTCTACAATTTTTACTTAAATGAACGACCTTGTGACAGTGTATACAGGCCATTCTAGTGTTTGTCCAGCTTCTTGATTGTCCAATCCAACCTTTTCCAAAATAATTTACTGCTATATGCCCATACCAACCACAAGAAACACAATTAGTCCATGTATTATAATCCCATACATATGAGTTACCTTGTCTCCTTAGTTGATAAGGCTTTCGCTGTGTTTTTTGCTTAGGATTCCATACTTGCTTCATTTTTGCTTTACACTCTTGTGCAGTGTGTCCATACTTATTACAAGTATAGCATATCTTCTCCTTAGTTGTATTGCTAACAATATCATTATGTTTAGCTCTGCACTCATAAGCTGGATGTCCAAACTTACCACAGTAATAACACTATCCATTGAATTTAGGAGTGATAAGAGGTTTCCCTTGTGCTTTGCTTCTACACACATTAGCTGTATGTCCCATTTTTCCACAGTGATAACATGTCAACACTTTAGTTTTTTGACCTTGATTGTTGTTGACTTTTTCAACTTGTTGTGATGATTCACCTTCACCAGTGTAGGCTATACCAGCTCTACTTCCAAATCTTCTTTGATTAGTTAGAAAATCATCAATCTTTTTAGAACTATCCTCAACTATCTTCATCATTTCATTATGTTGCTTTTGTATCTTTATTTCATTTCTTAGTTTTTCATTATCTTCTCTGAGTGTTGCAACATCTTCCAATCTTCTTGATAATTCTCCATTCACTCAGTTTACTTCTTGATTAACAGTCATCATTTGATTTGATATTTGGAAGTGACGATCAGTGAGTCTCTGTATTTTACTTTCTTTTGCTTGAAGTTGTTCAGTCATCAGTCTTTGGTCTTTAATAGCCAGATTCTGATCTTGTTCTGTTTGTCTTGCATTGTTCATGATTTCCACAATTCTCACCATCTGAGATTCTTGACCGATTTGTAACTTGCTTTCACTTGTTCAGATAGATGTTGATTCTTTTCAAATAGATTAGAGATTATGCTTTCAGATCCGTCAGAGATGCTTCCAAAACTTGATCCATTGTGATCAAATATTTCATCAATAGGATCTTCATGATAACTGATTTCATTTTATAGAATTGCAAGGTTCTTCCTTTCAACCAGTAATTTCTTCAGTTCTTCCTTAGCTTGTTTATACTATTCCACAAACATCTACATTTGTATCTTTTGATTCTCAATAGTCTTGTCAAGCTTGTATCTCTCCATGACTTAGATCTTTACCCTTCAGTGGTGAGACTATTCAATAAGAGAACTTAGCTCTAATACCAATTGTTGGAAATAGGATAGATAGGTACTGAGAGGGGAGGGGTGAAGCAGTGCATACAAAAATTTCACTTGTAAACCTTTATGATATAAAGATGTAAATAGTAGTAACCAACCAAAATAACTTGAATCTAATTGCATGAATCAATCATCTAGTTAACTTATGAAAGTAACCAATATGAAATCAATATGACAATCACATAACACAAGTATTTTGGTAATGCAGAAACCCTTGTAAGAAGGTAAAAACTGCGGTGAGAATGACACCCACAAATTCTTCACTACTATAGATAGAAAAGGTTTTCCTGTTAATGCTACAAGTTTTGATCACTTCTAGTGATCTTACCCTATTAGGAGTAACATATTAGATTAGCTAGATCTACCTAGTTATAGGATTTCGATAACACTAATGAAGTGTGCACTCGGTTAAGAGATTTACATAAGACTGTTAAGTCTACTCTATTAAAAGATTCTATCCAAAACTCTATTACAATTGTCAGAAGGTAATAGGCAATTATCTGCTAATTGACAACTCAATTGTCTGAAACAGATCTATAAGTGCTCATAAAATATCACCTTAACTGTGATGAATTTCTTCTATGTTCTCCTCGGTAGCCTTCTCTAATTCTACTCAATCTGATATCCTCTGTACTCTATTTTTCTTAATTAACCGATTGACTTGAAGTTAGGCAATGACTTCAAGTGCTATGTGATTCATATATATTAGTTCACCCTCAAAAATGATGCAAACATACAAAATATATAGTGTTCTATTTTTTCCGCTTTAACAAAAATTAGGTTACAAGACATAGTCATAACCCTAAGATCTACGGTGCAAAATTAACCTAGATCAACTATTACAATAAGATATACATTACATTTAATGATTATCTTTTACAATAAATATTTCTTGATCTTGGTAAACCGTTTTACGATCTACTGTAACTGTTTGCATAGAAGAATGTGCCATTTTAGATTACTATGTCATTTTCTGTGATCCTTGGTAAACATTGCATAAACTTCTCGGTGTATACTGTGATCCTTGGTGTTTATTTTTTGTCGGTGTCGGTGTTTTCTGGTGCTCAGTAAACTATATAGTACTCAATGTAAAGGCTTTACCGACTATTCTATCTTGCTTCTAGTTACTGACCGATCTCTTTGATAGCCTTTGATACTAATGACAACCTTAAATGCTCAATAGAGATTAACATCTAGGAGGTGTCAGTCTTTAGGACACCTCACAAATGGTGTTTTTCAACACCACCCTAACAGTATTTTTCAACACTATCCTAGCGTCAAGTGTTTCTTAACACTTATCAAATATCCTACCTGCAACCTAGAATGATATGTTATTTTCCACTAGTAGATGCGATACTAAAAGTTTGATTCTATGACCTACACACATGCACTTAAACAGTCAACTCACTGAGACTTGTTTCACTTTATTTCTTTGTGTGCTATCTATGATGATTTCTTTGATGAGTGTTCTCTCCCTAATAGTTTTCAATGATGCCAAGCTAGAAGACTGGGGGCATGAGGACATGTTTTATTGCTTTTTCTTCTTGTGGGTATATTTTGTTGATCTTAATTGTCATGAGCATTCATGCTTGTTCCACTTGACACTAGGATCTACAGGGTATTATCCTTGACTATTTTTCACAAGTGCATGATTATAGTCATCTTGACTTTCCTTGTGTCTCGATGCGAGCATAATCTTGCTATACCAAACTTAGGAAATCTCCCTGCACTAGTCATCTTGACCTATATGTCTTTGATGCCTAGGTGGGATTCCCACATACCTATCTGATATAGATCATATTCAGATTTACATAGTTATACTAGTGTGCATTGTATGATCTTGCGACACTACCAACAACGCTCGATGATTATTATTAGAGACTAATGGTTTTGTAACCTTGCAAGTAAACCACTTTTCATCATAGCTTTCATTCTTAAGTTCATGTTAGTTTAGTTTTGCATCTTGCATATGGAGAGATCTCTCATTTCATCTTTTGCGGACCTGTCAATCAACTACACTTATCCTTCGCTCTTTCTCGATCACATCTTTCGCTCCTTGTCTTTTTCATCACATTCTTTTCCTGTCATCAAAAGGGGTTAATCTTATCATCATATCTATATCATAAAGAGATCATTTTTCAAAACATGAGTCTATATCATAACAATGAGAACTAAACCATAATCTCTCTCTAATCTCTCAAGGTTCTCAAAATCACAAAAGACAAATAAATTTGAAAATGACTTTTTTTACCCCTTATATAGCCTTTTGACTTTTTGACCTAATTTTTGGCACATCTCAGAATTGCATGAAAATTGCACCCCTGGCTAATTTCGATGTCATGGATCCATTTTCAGACTTGAAATCAAAATCTAAGTTCATCTTGATAGCTAAAATCACATTTTAAATTTTCCCCTTCTTCTGCGCAGTTCGCTGACCTTTTGAGGCCTGATCCTTCGATCTTTGTTGGGGCATCTTCATCTCCATCTCTTTCAAACTTCTAGTCTATCATTCATTTTTATTCACTTCATCTCTTTGAGGTTTGACTTCATCTTTATTCTATATCTTTCTCAATCAAACCTAGTCAAACTAGGGCATATCTTCACTGCTTGATGGTTATCCTATTACCTTTCATCTTCGATTATGATTTCTAGTGATTTGATCAACTTTATCAAATTTTTTTTCTCCTATACCTGATTTCAATTTCAATTCCGAGGGGGCAGTACCTATCAAACTTCAACCTTTGATTCAACTTTATCAATCAACTCAGCTTGAGATTCTTATCTCTAATTTGAGACTTGACAGGTGGGTAAAAGCACAAAGTTGTGTCACGTTTTAGGACATCTTATCAGCACAGCTAAATTTGAATATTTCTAACTAAAGTTATTTTTGTCAAACATATGGTCTAGCTAGATTCATTCTAGCTAAGTTAGATAAGTGCTTCAACTTTCCAATTGAAAATGTCTATTAAATGCATGTTTTATACAGTTTAAAAAAGAAATAAAATTATTTCAGAAAAGCGATGTTTTAATAACTCCTACTCTTCTTAATGATATTTTTTTACAAATATAAAAATACCCTTTTTTAGAGCACAGAGTCAAGATTATCATCATATAATTTTTGTAGTATTTTAATTAGATTTAATATGTTATAATTTCAAAATACTGCAACTAGGTATTTTAACATTCGAGAACAAGCTTCTTCAAAAATAGAAAAAAATAGTAAAGCTTATCAAAAAAATTGAAATTTTATATTTAACACTAGAGGAGAGTTCTCTTCAAGAATGTGTAGTTTTTTTTGGAATGGTGTAGATTTGATAGGGGAAATTTGTTGCGAGATGAAAACTATCGATTTCAGGTATGTTCGACTTTGAGTAGTTATAATGGAGAAAATATAAATTGAAAACTATTTTTTCTTCTTTTTTGCACTAGTTATACATTTCATCTATAACATATTTTGAAATCAAAGGAAAAAAAGATTATTTGCATATACTTTTTTGTTGCGAACAAGACCCTCATTTTTTAGCATTTTTCAGCAAGTAAAATATGGACTTTAAAAATTAAGAAACTATGTGAATTATTGTTCAAATTTTTAAAAAAAAATTATAGGCATAAACTTCATCCACTTTTACACATTTCATTAGTTTACATCATCTCCAAATTCTAAACATAAATGCCATTTTTATGTCGTTAAAGTTAAAAAGTTTGGGTGTTGTTGACCCTTTCCTTTATAAAAGTGTGACATAGCTTTGTACTTTTACCCAGGTATATTGGTCTTGTCTTTCAGCCTAACTTTATCAACTTACCTTTGTCCTGATATGTTCCCATCTATCGAACACATGTCTGGATTATTTTTTGATCCCAAATCGATCTCACACTTCAACTTCATTCTTTGACTACATGTGATCCCAAATCGATCTCACATTAGTCAAAGAGGGGCAAATGTATGCACCCTAAAATGGCTGCCTAGACTTTGGGCCCCCATTCAACAAATTATCAAATCCCTAAATCAATATTTTCAAATCAATTTCCTTGATCAAATCCTATTCTATCATTTATTCAATTATTTTCTATGGACTAACCATTCTATCTTAAGCCTTTATTTAATTAAAAGGAATTTCCTCCCCTTTTATTAAATAAAAAGTCCCCACCTTTCCTCTTATCCTAAGTTGCACAAATAAAGCATTATTCTTATTTTATAAAAAGAAGAAAAGGCCTTTTTGTCTTACATGGGACACAAAAGTCAACTCTTATTTTCTCATTGAAGGAGATTTGTGCACATGGATTGCTTCTCTTTCAAGCTCCACCCTTGATTAAATCTTTTGCCTCTTAATCTCCATGGTCCATTCCTTTTCAATTCCTTTAAAATGAGAGCTCTCTTCTGATTCTAGGAATCAATCTTTTGAATACTAATCTTATGTTGTAAGATTTCTTGGAGACTTTGGAGCTTTTGGAGATCATCTTACATTCTAGCTTTCATTATTGCATCATAGTTTCATGTTTATGCTTTCCTAGCTTAGATTTCTTTTATGCTATAGATTAGCTCACATAGCTTAATTAGCAAGGCTTGTAATGCTTTCATTTTATTTCATAGCTTAGCTTTCATCTTCATTTCTATCATAGCATTGCATTACATTCTCATTTAGATTTCTTGAGGATATTGGCATTCTTGCCCTTGTCTTCATTGAATCTCTCATTGTGTGGTTTACTAGCAAAGTTATAGGCCTAATAGCTCTAGCTAGGAGCATCCTTATTATCCTTGTGACTCCATGCCTAGGGAGCTCTAGGTTGATTTCTCAAGGTTTCCAATCCATGGATTCTCTTGGAAGTAATGACTTAGAGAAGTGCACTATTTAGTGTGTACAATGACTTCCTCTTGGCTATGCTCTTTAATGCTAAAGAAAATCATATGGATTAGTTGATAACATTACTATGATGCTAATATTATTTAACATCAATGTACCTTTCTTATCAAAATTATTATTTATTGCTCAAAGCCTTGAATTTGCATAGTATTGTACTTTTTCTAAATAAGTGAAACTCTTTTATGAACTAGTAAATATCATGATTTACATAGCTATAATGAGCTTCTAGTGACATCCATTTCATCATTTATATGATTTATCAATGACATGGACATTGCAATTGTTATGACTATCAAAACAATCATATTTACCACCCTTTGATATTGTACTCCTTACTATGATGACGATCATGAAACTTCATAATGATACTTCTGTTATGACTGTAATAGAAAATACAAGTACCTTTTGAGAAATCTTGTCAACTTGATGTAGAGCTTTCTTTGCATGGCATGATATACCATTGTTGTTATTACATGTTGTGATTGAAATAGACAAAGCCACTTTTTCTATATACCATTCCACTAATCTCAAGACGATACTATGTTTTGTTGTTTTTACCATGAGGGTTATTTAATAATAGTGATTTCTCCAATAATATTGCCATGACAGTATTGATATTGTCTTTTCCTTTAAAAATTTGATATCTAGGATAACCTAAACACATTTTCTTTTTCATTGTTGCACTTACCACATAACAATGATGCTCTCTGCTTTGCAATCTATTTGAAGTGATGCTCATTCCATCTCTATCTTTGAATTGTATTAGTATATATGACATGTTTGACATATGATGGATCATATATATGATGGAATTTTGACCTTTATAAAATAATGAACTCTTTTTTAGGCTTCATATTTCTGATATCTTTGGCCTAATTCATGGTAGATGATCTCCACTCCTTGGTATCATTATTTTGCTTGAAACAAACCACAGATGATGATAATGATTTTTTGGTTCTCTTCATTCATGATAATTAATATAGATTTTTCTTGATGCATATGGTTTTCATAGGTGTGTGGATATTACCGTTGTGTTGTCCCTATGCTACCTTGTAGCATAATTTTGCATTCAATGTTGTTTTTATGTTCTTCACTTTTATTGCATGGACTTCACTGGTAAACTATGATTTATTATCCTATGTGACTATGATTTCAAACTATATGGATGCCAAAATGATTGGAAACATTTTTCTTTCTGGTTTTACTCCTATCCTAATGGCTATTGTTGTTGTTGTTGTCACACCTCCTATAGTTGTATATGAAATCTCTGATAGATTTATGCTCTGCATACTTGTGCCAAGAATCTCAATGTCTTTTGATTGTACTTGGATCACCCATTTGTATTGTATAGTGTTGATTATCTTTGAAATCTAACTTTTGTCCATGTAGTTCTTCTCTTCCTTAAGCATGTGTGATGCAAACTTGTAGCGTCTCTTTTATCTTGTCACTATGATTTATAACATTTACTTGGAATACACAATAGTGATCCATTAAATGCCACTTTTTTCTTTTGCAACGAATAAGTTATTGCAATTCAAATTACCACTATACCTTGGAAATGATCTTATGCTATCTATTGTTTATCATTTGTAATTTGAAGTACATCCTATAGCTTTTTACCTCTCACTTAACAACATGTCGGGATCAACCCTTGGGATCATCTCACATGTTGTTAGATGATGAATGTGTACCTGTTCCTACACATGACACAAAGTCATTAGATATAAATAATGATTTATTTTGATAATTTCTCTTGGACTCTTTTGTGCACTCTAAGAAGTGAATATGCATTTATTGATTTCATATAAATTGATGAGGTATCCCTGAACTCTAACAACATTTTTTTCTCTTCCCTTGTAGGCAACCTTAGACAATCTAACTTCTAGAGCTAATGATGAAGACGCCAACAACAGGATTCATCATTCATCAAAAAATGATGAGTCCCCCCCTCTATCTATATGCTATTGCTTGTGTATATATTTTTTTCATCATGTACATTTAGTCAGTCCCATGACTTGTGTGTCATTCCATTTCATTTTCTATTGTTGAATAAAGAAAATGCTCTTTTAAATACACAATGTTGTATTAATGATTCTTATTTGTTGTAAACTATTGTATCTATCTCTGATTCATTCAGGACATTTTTCTTTTGGAAAAAACACAACTAATAACCAAGATGCACCTTAAAACTATAAAACCTAACCAACTCCACAAGATTGAGATGTTAAATAAAAATGGGTAACAATAACAATAATATTTTTAATTAACATATCGAATTGTGACAAGTACCTTCACAACTATTGATAGATACTCAACTAGGTTTCTCTCCCTAACCTTTAGTTGATCATGGACATGTTAAACTTTGTTGATTTATTTCACTTCTAATATGAAAAAAGAATCTTTTACTTTGTAAAATTAAAATAATCTTAATATTCATATGTACTGTCTTAAATTGGAAGCACTCCAATTTATGACCTTTTAGCTCCTCTTTAGTGTGTTTGCATTGCACATTTGCACTTGGAGCACACACTTTCCTCTTTCTTTATCTCCCTCCTAGGAGAAATTGAGGTAGGACTTAACACTTCCTCTTTGATTTCCCTTTCTCTCACTCATAGGCCTAGCTAGGATCTAATTTGCATGCATCCTCCTTTTTCTAGACCCCATTTTCTTGAATCTAGCCTTGATTTATCAATCCTTGATACACATTACACCTGGATCCTTTGCAGATCTGGAAGCCTGGGTTACAAACCCAAGACTTCGGCCTCCTGGGGAATAGGTTAGCCTATTCTAGAATAGGTCGACCAAGTCAACCTGTTCCCTGGTGATTGGAAGTGTTGGGCCTGATCCTATTTCAAAGTTCTATTATTTCCTACTCACTGTAGTCAGCTCCCACAAAGGATAATTTCAAAAATTCAGTAGAAAAAGACATCTAATGCCTTATTTTTATTCATGATGGATGATGATAGAAGCAAGGTACAAGCACATGTGGACACCCCAATTTGACATAGAGCAATTACAAGGTGGAACCTAAGGGTCTCTTTCATTGCAAAGTGAGGCCTTCATTTACATTTCTTCAATTCAAGAATTCAAGCATTACATGATACCATGGAGATGCAAGGGGATCATGGAGATGGTTAGAGTACTTTAGCCTTAGGGACTTGGTATTAGGGACTTGGTATGCTTTATGTGCTATATTCAGATTTGCTCTTTGTCTCTTCATATTTTGCACACATTTACATTTACAAGTACACTTACATGCTAGGGTTTCATTCATAGAGTAGATTATCAACATTTGCTAGCTCATTTACATTCTAGATCTACAATCTAGAATTCACGGGCACTACATACACACACAACATCTTTCCTAACGACTATTCATGGAGGTGGAAATCAACAAAATGAGGGGTTGACTAAGGAAAACCCCTTTACAGCCACCCACACACACCAATTTTGTAATAGACTTGCAGGTTATCAATTTGGTGACCTCAGATCTGGAATCTATTCCCTGAGACCTTTCCAAAGAAGTTTGGTCAACTTTGCTACGATGTCCCAAGAACACGATGACTACGTGGAAAAGTGTGGAACATGTTACACTAGGTTGACCTATTCTTAGAGGTATGATAAAAACATCAATTTCTGGGTTTTTTGTTGTGATCGTAAATTTGCAATTGAAAGTCCTGCCACAGTCTCAGATCTACAATTTTTAGAGCAAAAACCCATATTCCATTGCATATTTTGAGGTAAGTACCTTATCATTTGTTTCATTTGTTAGAATTGATCTATTTTTTTAATCTTAACTAGATTGATTGCATATACTTGATTCCTAGACTCATCTTACTCTTCTTACTTTATCAATTAGTTCAATCTTGTTGTTTTCATTATATATCTATAATCGAATTACATTGCATGAAAGAGGCCTTGCTAGTGTACTTCCTTGATATAACTTGGGTTTAGCATGGGCATCTCTTATCACCTTTGGGATTTTGCTAATTTCACCTAAGTTATATTGAGAGTTATGCTCGAAAGCCCCTCTTTCTCTTGTATTGAATGACTTAGGAAGAAAGTGTTAAACTTGATATACCTAGCTTGTATTATTAGACTCATTGATGCCATTTTCCCCTGAACAACAAAAAAGATACATGTGATTAAAGACTTATTATTTTTTATTATATAATTTTATTTAAATGAAATTAATAATATATAAATGATTTTTTCACAATAAATATATTTTAATTAAAAATATAATAAAAATGAACCCTAATCAAATAAAAAGCTAAAAGCTGTGTCGTTATAAGAAAATAAATAAATGATAAGGTATTACATGCAAGCGAAAAATAATAATCTTATTCTCCCTTTTTGAACCTCCCTCTCAGCTACAATGCTAATATATCTTAGCGATGAAAGAGGTAATTGGGCTCTCCATATAGGCCTCTGACTAGTACATGTATATGTTCATCATGCCATGATTTATAGGCATCATCAAAGTGCTCACACCTAAAGGTTATTTTCTTTTCATATAGTAGGGGCCATCTCTAAAATAATATTATCACACCATGGCATGGAACAGGTTCATTGGTTGCCTGGACTATCTGGAACATAACTACCAAGTTGCAGAAGATCAAACTTCCAAACTTTAGAAACCTACTCCAAAACCAAGTGCAGAAATGCGTGTCAGGCTTCTTGAATTTTATTTATGCTACTAGTTTTCTGATCTACCCTCCATTGTCAGGCTCATGCTCCATGTCCACGATTTATCATTCTGTCCTGTAACCTGCCAGTCTTTGATATATCCAGGGCGGGATTGCGGTGGATTGATTTCCATTGCTCCTCCCAGCATGGCTACAACCTGTGACATGGAAGGTCGTTGCGTGGGAGTTGCCTGTGTACATAAAAGAGCCACGTGAATCACTCTCACAACTTCTTCATCAGAGCAGCTGGAAAGAACGCTGGTATCAACCAATTCTACAAGTCTCCCCTCCTCGTACAACTGCCAGGCCTGCAAGTTCATTGATTGGTAATATAAGATATTGCTTTCAAAGAGTAGCTATTTCTTCTCAAACATGTGCTGAATCTTTGGTTAAAGTGTCAAATGATTGGAAATCTAGAAGAAAACATTGGTACCAAATCAAGAAGATAGACCATCTCATCTGGCAAGTTCCTGTCTTCGTGACTTCTGTTGCTAGCAACTTCGAGAGCAACTACTCCAAAGCTAAAAACGTCAGCTTTCTCCGTGAGATGTCCACGCAAAGCATACTCTGGAGCTAAATATCCGCTGAAAGCAGTACAAGTTCAAACTTTTAGTATACATACAAAGTACAGTATCAACCCTCATTTTAAACCTTGTCGGCATTCTGCATTTCGGTGTTTTCTAGAACTTTGAAATCAAAACAAACTCCTTTTACTGAATCCGGCCAATATCTGCTTGGAAGAATAGTTAAACATATGAACT
The DNA here is from genome assembly GCA_027943335.1 of Chamaecyparis obtusa. Classification (NCBI taxonomy): domain Eukaryota; kingdom Viridiplantae; phylum Streptophyta; class Pinopsida; order Cupressales; family Cupressaceae; genus Chamaecyparis; species Chamaecyparis obtusa. Next base: position 102,738 of record BSBK01002218.1, on the reverse strand, counting down.
GTGCTACAGCCACATATTAAATTTATTATGCTATCTTGAGTCCTACATTTACTATGACTGGAAAAGAACAAATTCCCGATCTCAACGTGATCAACCTTACTGCTGATAAAAGAATTTCAATTTAGTGAAACAACCACTGGAAACCCCCTCTGCAAGTATTAATGAGATAGAAATCTTACATTGTTCCTGCAACTCTAGTACTGATGTGACTCTTCGCAGCATCATAGAGCCTCGCCAATCCAAAATCAGCAATTTTTGGATTTAAATTATCATCTAGAAGGATGTTATTTGGCTTGATGTCTCGATGTATAATTTTAACTCTCGATTCTTCGTGAAGATATGCCAACCCACGTGCAACTTCAAGGCAAATGTTAAACCGTATAGGCCAATCAAGGCTTAGCTTAGATCGATTAGAACCTGAGGTTTATTAGAAAAAAGGGATAAAAGTAATATTAATTGCAATTTCAATGTTTTCAAAAGACAAAGTGAATTCTTAGTTTGTATCTATTATGTAGAGAAATAGACAAGGCCATACCAAATAATGCTCGCCCAAGACTGTTGTTGGGCAAATATTCATAGACCAAGAGTCGCTCTTCGTCTTCAATACAACATCCATAGAGTTTGACGAGAGTCCGGTGTTGCACAGCAGATATTGTGGCAACCTCATTTAGAAATTCCCGTTTTCCTTGACCAGACGTGGAGGACAGCTTCTTTACTGCCACAGGATTCCCATTTTGCAGCACACCCTACAATTGAAATAATTTATTGATAAGCGTTTCGATTTATATTTGATTCATTCACTGTCTCAAAAAACAATGCAAATTGCTCTTTTTATAAATAAGGTTAAATTTAAATTTACCTTGTAAACAGCCCCAAACCCGCCCTCTCCTATTTTGTTTTCAATAGCAAAATCTTTTGTAGCAATTTTCATTTCTGTTAAACTGAAAAGATGAGCTTTACCAGCCATATTCTTCAAATCTGCAAAAACAAGCAACGTAGCAATTATAAGATCTACGTTCATGGAAATCCATTGCTCAATACTATTTTCATTTACAAGAAATCTGATCTAAGACAGAAAACGTAATTGAGCTGATCTCAAAAATGCATGGAGTTTGGCCTTAAGCTTTAGCAACATGTATTATCACCTTCGCTATCATCGGCTGAAGAAAATTTTCTTTTCTTTCTCTTGTTTCTCAAAACCACTAAGAATGCACATAATAGAACGCCAACCCCAACAATAACTCCAATAAAAATTCCAGTGATTCTTGTTCGGCTGTTATTGCTGGAACTTTCTATGCCAATAGTTGCCTTGAATTCTGCAACAAGAAACGGAAAAGAAATTATGAAGTGAAAAATTCCAGAATGGTTGTCTCTTAAATTAAAATTAGATAATTGTTAATCTCCATAGTGAATGTCCTTTGATTTAAAATTGGATAATTACATATTCTTTTAAGGCCAACATTCTATCTTACCAGGAGTAACCCTAATTGCTGACACCAAAGGTCCACGCGTCCACTCAGATGGTATGCCAAAAGTTCCCTTTCCAGCCCAAAACAGATGCACATCAAGAATGTTTTCTGTCACGCTGACATTATAAGTCTTTATAATTGCCACATTTGAGTCTCCAGCCGCCTCCTTGATATTGAAATCTCCTAACTTTCGGGTTCCCTGCATGAAAAAGAGTTGAAACAGTGAAAGATATGTAAATGGTTGAAATGATGAAATCTTAGTGTCAGTAATAGAATGATTCCAACATCTTCTCAACGCTCAAAAATAATGATTGCAATGTACAAGGCCCTCAGAAAATAGACCATAATCAGTAAAAATGATATAACATCACAAAACGATGTTGATAGTGTCTACTTGCTTAACAACAATTGATATTGCATATCATCCCATTCAGAAAGACGATGGTAATGCATCTTGTTCTTCTTCATATATTCCCACCTCCATTTCATCAATTTTTTAATTTATCCATATATTCCCACTTCCAATTCGTCAATTTTAAATTTCTCTGACATTATTATAGTATTTGATGCGTTGCGTGGCCTTCAACAAGCACAAAGAATTTTAAAATAATTTTTGAGTAATAAATATATTAGCCTATATAAATAAATCATTTAGTTTTGCAGTTATTTTTAATTATTTGAAGATGCGTATGGATAAAGAGCTGGTTGAGTCTCAAATCAGTGAGCCATATGATATGATAGAGGAATTTGCAATAAACACCAAGGTGCACCCAAGGAGGGACTCAAAAGACCAAAAAGCGTGTAGGGGCTCATGTCAAAATAAGGACAAGGAAACCATAAAACACATCCAGATGATTCTCTCCTGTTCATTGCATATCAATTACAACCTCTTCCTCTATATATCAAATATTTTTATTTACCACATTATGATGACTCCTAGTCCCCTTTTTTCAAATAACTTTGATTATTTGTAGACATAAATAAATAGGATTTAGAAAACAAACTATGAATTAATTTACAGGTGTCTTGTTGATATATAAAGTTGTGGACCTTAAGTAAACCATCTGACAGTGAATTTCCCATCAATTGTTAGTAACGGTGACTAAGGATTCTGCAAGTACTTGCCAATGCTAGTGGGACTCATGAGTCCTAATGATGGCCGAGTCAACTTGACACAGACTCACAATGCGAGTCATGACGAGTTTTGGAGACGGCTTGTATGAGTTTTGGGTTGGTACTTTCACGTCAGACTTGTGAGTTTTGGACTGGGACTTTTGCATTGGACTTGCGAGTTTTGGAGGACTCTTGGGTCTGCCTGGGCACAGCTGGGAGCTTAAAAACACAATAAACTTATTCTTTTTTCACATTTTTTTGCTCTAGCTTGTTCTGTACAGGTCTGAAGAAGGAAATGGGAAGGGGAGGAGATGAGAGCTGGAGCATTTGAGATCAAAGAAAACACAACTAAACTTCACACTCTTTTTTTGAATTCTTGTTTTGAAAACCAGAAAAAAATTGATAAACTAGGGTTAATTGTCATGCCCCCAACAATTTAAAAGAAGTCACAGCCTTATCCTAAACCAAATCATAGCTTTTAAACTAAAAACTGGATGAATGAAAAAAGAGGACTCATTTAAGGAGGTTGATTGAGTTTAAGCTAAGGATATCATTTTAATGGTGATTCTTTTAAGGAGTCAATTAAAGAATGAATTAAAAGAATATCTAGGACACCACTTTCCTACAATAAAAGATGTTTAATTAAAATATAATTAAGGTTCAAGCCAGCAGTCAAGAGGAAGAGTTTTGAGTCTTTAGAAGGGAAGCAATTGCCAATAAGGTGTATCTTTTCAAGACAAAAAAGGCATGACCCTTTCCATTATGGAGGGTATAAAAGGAAGAAAGCCTCATTTGGAGAAGGGATGGGATGATCAGTGAAAATAAGTAGAAACAGAATTGAAATCAGAACTGAACTAATATTAGCAGCAATACTTATTAAGAGATAAAACTGATAGATAAGTAGAAATATAGATCTATGCATATGTTGCAAGAATGTTTTTGGATAAGATTGTGTGCATGTTTTTTACCATCAACGTTTCAGATCATACTATATGATCCATCTTCAGGATGTATCATCAGCATGTTTTTCACATCTTGATGATGGATCATGGAGTATGATCCGAAATATTGATGGTAAAAAACATGCACACAATCTTATCCAAAAACATTCTTGCAACATTATTATGGATTGCAGAAATCTGCTATCATTCATCTATGCATATGTGTTCATGCGATAGAGATACTTACAAAAATTATTGAGTAATCTTAATACTGTTTCTAATATAAGCATCCAATAAAAGATTGGTATGACAGTCCCTTCCAAATTGATAGAAACAGATTGCAAATAGGAAGGATGGCCAGCCTTTTGAGTTCATGAGACCCAAGTAGGCCACCCTAAGATGAATCTTAGGCTCATGGGCAAAAGGTCTTCATGTGCCCTTGAGATTGAGGTCCCATCAAGTACGCCACCCCAGGATGGAATAGACAGCCAACCTTCCATGCCCATGTGCCAAGAGGAAGAATGGAAGACCGACCTTCCATACTCTTGGGCTTGTACAAGGACGGCCAGCCTCCAAGGTGAACTGAGGGTGTACGTATGGCCTCCTCCATGCTCTCACAGTACAAGGGTGACCAACCTTGAGACTATGGTTTTTATGTAGTTTGATTTTCCATCATGCTTTATCCATCTCTACAAGCTTTGGCATATCACAAGAGATCACTTTCAAAGCCATACTACTAGAGGATTGAGCATACACTACTCCTATCCACTTATAACCCATTGTTTCAACAAAGTATATCATTCTAGTGTTAATGAGTTTCTACCACTCTTGTTGCAGGGTCTTGTCCCCTAATGCATGAGTAGTGAGTGCCTTAAATGGAGGTTTACGATTTTGAGATTTTGAGATCCAACATAGTCATGGAAATCCAATAATCAATCATCTACCATACCATTCCAAACCCACTATTACATGAAGTTCCTAGAACGGGGGCACACTTTCTCAGAATATTTGCAATATTCTAGGTAAATTTTTGGGAGATTTGGGTATTAAGAAACAAACAACTATATATAATTAAAACCAGTTATTGTACACCAATACAGGATTTGATTGTAACCAGATTTATCCTAGAATAGTAAGATAATGGTGACTTATAAGGAATTACATCCTCCAAAATATTTTTTAATGGCAAAAGAGGTTAGAATCTGAGATGCCCAAAGAGGAGGATTACATTCACTATTCGTCCCCCATACTCATAGATGCTTTAAGGTGCTTGTGATTACAATCACCATTCCTCCCCCATGTTGATAGATGCTTTCATATGCTTGTGCACTAAGTGGGTTGTGTTGTCTTGTGTATATTACCAAAAACACAAGGAAAAGACCCTTGATTCCCTCGGATCCCCTTGGCAACACACTGCATGCCAAGCAAAGAGCATGGAAGGAGGAATTTCTCTTGTTCTGCGTGGAGCTCCAAAAGCAAGACAAGTTTCTCTTCAATAACTAAAGGAATTCTCACCTTTGAGAGAGTGGAGGTTGAGATCCTTCTCCTAGGGAAGACAAATTCCTTGGGCCAATACTTTCTATTTCTCTAGACAATGCCTCCCAACCAAATGAGAATAAAGACACGATATCCCCACATTATTTAGAGTGAAATAATCCATGACATAGATGGGATACCTTATCTAATGATGCAGATTCACTTGTTGAAGGAAGTGGTTGAGGTGACTATTAAAACAATCCTCATTTGATCTCCTTGATTGTCCTAATGCCTTTACTTGTCTGTTTACATCTAATCTAAGTTGTTGGCTAGGGATTGGGTTCAAGTTCGGATTCAAAGAACTGGTTCACCAGTATGAAAAAAATTTGAAATGGGGTTTGGGTTCGTTAGTACAAAAACATGTGAAAGTTATATATATGTGTGTGTGTGTGTGTGTGTAGATAGATGCAGCCTATAAGCATGAATTAAGATTAGAATGTCACATAATATCATATAAACAACAAAAACACCATAAACTTGTAATCATAGCATCATGATCATACCATCATATACTTCAAGTTCAACTCAAAATATTAAAATGATAACATCAGGTTCAAGTATCATTATTTCAACTTGCAACAATTGGAACTTTATACTAAGTTTCAATCATCTAATGGATTACTAATTTATTCTTTTTCTTCATCATCACCATCTTCTTCTTCTTCTTCTTCTTCTTCTTCTTCTTCTTCTTCTTCTTCTTAACTGGCATTAGTTGATTCACCATGGGATCAACTTCACTAATAGCATTCTCCCTATCCAAGTCCTCTAATGCAACAACTTCAAGTTGAGAAGTGGAAGCATCCAAGTCCATATGCTCTACATTTGTATCCCACATCTTTGACTCCCCTTCTTTATATTCACTCTTCTTGTGTGTAAAGAGACGCAAGTCGGAATGCACATAGACTAAGTTCTCCGCTCCTTTTTTATTGCAACCTATTGTTCTTTACTAAGTGGATGAAAGAATACGTGCTCCAATTTCTTTTTGATGTAGATGAACTAGCAACCTATGAAGACAAAACAAAGTAAACAATTAAAATTAAATTATTAAAGTTAAAAGCTAGTTAGAAGGTAGCAACCTATGAAGACAAAGTAAGTTATAATATTTTAAATAAAACTTACTTGGGATATAAATTTGATTGCGAGGGGCTGAAACAATTGGAATCGTTGGCCATGGAGGTACCACCAACTATGAGCATCCTTCTTAAACCAATAACGAAGAGCATCATTACATATACCTCTTGTATTCACAAACTCTAAGAACTCATCTATAATCAAATCTCGCATATCATCATCTGGAAAGAGTTTAAGGAATGCTTCCTTGTACCCATCTAACACTTGTATATCTCTATATGGTGGAAGCCTTCCTGGCATATCAAGATATTGCTTGCTATAATATTTTGGTGCCAATGCATAGGCAAGAAAATGTAGAGGAGTGGTCTATTAGACTACAACTGATTTAGATGGAGAGATTGTTGGAATCTAATTGAAGAATCTATGATTAAAGATCATTGAGGAGTTATTGATTAGATATGCAATATGATTAAATCAGTATTATATTGTCATTGATATCAACTAGCTTGACAGTACTTATCTTGTAAGTTACTACCGATACATCTGAAGAAATGTGGAAGAGATGAAGAACATAGAAATCTACATGAGAAGATGTTCATGACAGATACAGAAAAGGAATTCAGTGAGTAACTTCTTGATGAGTCTATGATCATATGATGTTGACTTTATTATGTTGTATTCATCTAAGATGAAGAATAGAGCTAAAAGATACAAAGCAGTGTTGTCGGTAAAGGAAGCATTTTGTAGTATACACTAACAGAATGTAGTGTATACCGATCATAGTATTAACCGAGCATGTGTTCACTGATGCATTTATTTGTTAACCAAGCAAAACAAAATGCATTAAATGATTAGTTTAGCCGATGAGATTGATGAGTTGGAAAGCGTATGATCATGAGGTAACAGATAAAGTTTGTTATGAAGATCGATGGCTAACATAATTGAAGGAAGATTTGACGAAGCAAATTGAAATGATTTATCGACACATCAGCCAAGAAAGCTTGAAACGGCAAAATCAATGAAGATGATTAAGTGGAAAAATCTGATGGATAGAAAGAAAATGATTTACTCTTCTATATAAGAGACTAGGGTTTTATTGTGAAACGAATGCTGGAAGAAGTAGATGTTGCAGGAATTTCACGTGAAGAAGTTTTAATGCAATTCTGATCATACTGGTTAGTAAGAACCAAGCTACAGAGAGTTATTACCGATAGATAGTAAGTTAATAGAGTATTGAATCTGAAGTGCAATATTGATCAGAAGGATTTGAATGAGCTAAATATTGGTCTATAATCTGCAATTGAAGTTGTATTAAGGAAGATCATTTATTGTTACATATTTAACCATTGTAAAAAGTCAAAATCTCTGAACCGAGTAGACTCTGAAAGTCTTATTGGATGTTTCTCATAGAGTACACATTTTTTATCCTATCAACCCCATAGTAAATGCTGGTTGGACGATAACTTCTAGTTTAAAATCCTCAAACAAGGTCACACCTGACAGTGTGTTTGTAACCTTTAACAGGGTGGGGTCTTCACCGACCTCACTTCAGAAGAGTGAACATTTTTGGGTTGTCGGTCCTAGGTGGTTTTTCCCTTTACAGGGTTTCCACGTTAAATCTCTTGTGTTATGTGTTGATTGTGATATTTGTTTGTTATCATACTTTGCATATTACATGTTAGATTTGATCGGTAACAGTTATAAGTGTTAGACTAGTAATTGGTAAAAGCACAAACAGTGAATGTATTTTTGTTTACCGAGGAGCAGAAATTGAAGATTTTGTTTTGAATTATACATTTTGTATTGGGACATTGGATAACTGATTCACTCCTCCCCTCTCAGTTATTCTAACAATTGATATTAGAGTAGTGGTTGCTTAGAACAGAGTTTTAAGGACTTAAGCACAAAGATCTCAAGATGTATAAGAGGGAAGTACTGAAATTGAACAAAGAGAACTTTGTAGTATGGCAGAGCCAAATGAAGCTGCACATATCCAAAATTGGGAATTCAGCACTAGAATTGATGGAGAATGGTTACATACAACCGCCCACTGGACCTCTAACCCTTGATCAACTAAGAGACAGGCATGAACACAACATTACAATGATGGAACTTGCTACTGCCTATACCAATGCTGAATTTGAAGACATCAAAGGTTGCACTACTACCAAATAGATGTGGGACAAGTTAAATCTAATTTACAGTGGAGATTTGAATGTCAAAAGAGCCCGAGTTGAAAGTATGAGGGGCAAATTTGATGATATGAGAATGAAAGAAGGTGAGAACATTGTGCAGTACTCAAATAGACTAAAAGAGGTAGTACATGCTATTAGAGCATCTGATAGAGTCATAGATGATGAAATAGTGATAAGCAAGATTCTCAGAACTTTGCTACCAATTTATGCAATCAGAATCTCTGCAATTCATGAAACCAGAGCCATATCCAACCTTACTCTTGACATTTTGATTGGTAAACTCACAATTTTTGAATTGAATAATTTTGATAACAGTGTTGTTCCCCTTGTTGAATCTGCTTTCATGTCCTCTCTAAAGATTGGTAAATCTAGTAGGAATAGTAAGAATGATGATAGTGATGGTAATACCGATGATGAACTTGATGAGCTAAAAGCTCTTATGGCTAGAAGATTGCCCAAAGGAAAAGGAAGATATAGAAGTAAGTTACCTTTGGCACGTTTCAATTGTGAAGAAGTTGGTCACATTGCTGCCAAATGTCCACAAAAGAAAGATGAAGATAGATCCAAAGACTGATCTGAAGGAAGCTATGGAAGAAGAGTTAACAGAGGCTACCAATACAATAACAGAGACAATCGAGATGATAAAGGTAAAAAGGTATGTTATATAGCCGAAGATATTGAAACTGAATTTGATTTTGATGATGATATAGAAGTTGTATTTGTTGCTATGAAAGATGACTCAGAAGAAGAAGAGAAACATGAAGAAACAACAGTGATTTCTAAAGTAAGCAGAAATGATACATGGATCATAGACAGTGGCTGTACACATCATATGACTGGTGATGTAGAAAAGTTTGATCAACTTATAGAATATAATGGAGGATCTGTGAGAATGGGAAATGATGCACCTTGTATGGTAAGAGGTAAAGGTTCACTTATGATCAATGACAGAATAAGATGTGAAAATGCATACTGGGTAGATGGACTGAACTATAATTTGTTAAGTGTGGCTCAGCTAAACAATTCAGGCCATCGACTAGCTTTTGAGAGCAAAAGGGTGAAGATTTATGATGAAGATGGAAGACTTGTTAGTACTAGTACACAATCTAGAGGTAATCTATTCTATCTTGATATGGATCAGTCTTCTTGTTTGTTAATAAAGGATGAAGATGCTTGGTTGTGGCACAAAAGGTTATGCCATGTGAACTTTGACAACATGATCAAGATTAGTAAAATGAAAAGAGTTAGAGGATTTCCTAACTTGACAAAACCTGATCATGCCATGTGCCATGAATGTAAAAAAGGTAAGATGACTAAGTCTAGTTTCAAAAGCAAAGACTACTCAACAAAGAAGATACTTGAGTTGGTTCATACTGATCTGTGTGGTCCTATGAGAACTTAGAGTTATTATGGTGATAGATACTTTATTCTTTTTGTTGATGACTATACTAGACTGATGACTGTTATGTTCCTGAAAGAGAAATCTTAAGCTTTTAAGATGTTTAAATGGTATAAAGCTAAGGTAGAGAAAGAGACTGGAAAAGAAATAAAATGCTTAAGATTTGATAGAGGAGGTGAATTTATCTCTGATGAATTTACTAATTTTTGTAATGAGCATGGAATTAAAAGACAGGTCTATGCACCGAGGACACCTCAGCAAAATGGCATTGTTGAAAGAAGGAATAGGTCTATAATTGATTGTGCAAGAACATTGACGATACAGAAGAATGTTTCTCAAACATATTGGATGGAAGCTATCAGTACAATTGTGTATGTTCTTAACTGAGTACAACTAAAGAAGGATGCCAACCGAACATCTTATGAGCTATGGTTTGGACACAAACCTACTGTAAGTTATTTAAGAATTTTTGGAAGTGCTTTATTTTGAAAGATGATAGAAATGGAAAATTTGATTCTAAAGGAGATGAAGGGATATTTTTGGGATATTCCACTACAAGTAAAGCATACAAATCTCTGAATAAAGTTACAAATAAGATAGTTGAAAGTACTAATGTTCGTGTTGATGAGTTTGATGACAAGAACCCAGAAGAAAGTACAAAGGAACCAGAAGACTATGGTAGATTCACTTACATTGAACATCCAGAATATTTACCGATACTGTAGGCTATGTCAACTAGTCAGCAAGGAAACAATGTAGGAAAATAGGCACCACAAACTGATGAACAAGATGAAGCTACCGAGGAAGGAAATCAACCTGAACAGGATGAGCAAGAAAGGAGAAACTGAGTTCTTGCTAGTTTTGTTAGAAGACATCATCCCGAGACACAAATCATTGGAGACAGACATGTTGGAATGCAGATTAGAAGCAAAACAAGACAAGGTACATGTCTAGTTTGTGAATTTGAACCTAAAACTGTGAAATTTGCATTAGAGAATGAAGAATGGGTCAAAGAAATGGAGGAAGAAATAGAGAAAATAGAAAAGAACAAAACCTGGTCCTTAGTACCCTGACCAAAAGATAAGAATGTTATCGGTACTAAGTGGATATTCAGGAATAAACTGAATGAAAATGGTGAAGTTACAAGAAATAAAGCAAGATTAGTTTGCAAAGGATATGCACAAAAAGAAGGCATTGACTATGGTGAAACATTTGCACCTATTGCTAGTCTGGAAGGAGTTAGAATTCTACTTTCATATGCTGCACACAAGAAATTCAAATTCTATCAAATGGATGTGAAATTAGCTTTTCTGAAGGGTAAACTTGAAGAAGAAGTCTACATTGAACAACCTGAAGGATTTTTTGATCCTGAAAACAAAGACATGGTATGTAGATTGCATAAAGCTTTGTATGGTTTGAAGCAAGCACCAAGAGTTTGGTATGAAAGACTGCATACTTACTTGTTAAGTATTGGATTTGTTAGAGCAAGTAAAAATAGCAATCTGTATATGAAAGGTGACACTGATGACACTATTATTATTGCTGAAATATTTTTTGATGATAATATATTTGGAGGTTCAGATCATGTGTGTAAATCATTTGCTGATGAAATGCAAAAGGAATGTGAAATGTCTATGTTTGGAGAGATTAAGTTCTTTCTTGGACTACAAGTGATTCAACAGAGTAATGGGATATTCATCACACAATCTAAATACATAAAGGAAGTACTGAAAACATTTAGCATGGAAGATGCTAAACCTGTGGGAAAAATGATGGCTACTGGATGCAAATTGACAAAGCAGGATGAAACTATAGAGGTAAATCAGACACTTTACCAATCCATGATTGGTAAATTAATGTATGTAGTTCACAGTAGACCAGATATAGCACATGTTGTGGGAATTGTTGCTAGATTTTCTGCTAATCCTAGAGAATCTCACATGAGTGCTACTAAAAGAAATCTTAAGATACCTGAAGAAAATAGAGAATTATGGATTATGGTATCCTAAGGAAGGGACGTTTGAACTGAAAGTTTATACGGATGCTGATTGGGCTGGAAATGTTGATGACAAAAAAAGCACCACTAGAGGAGCATTTTTCTTTGGTGAAAGACTTGTAACCTGGACAAGTAAAAAGCAAGCTTGTATTTCTCAGTCTATAGCTGAAGCAGAGTATGTTGCTATTGCTACAAACTATTCAAACATTTCCTACATCAAGCAAGTGTTGGAAGGAATGAATGAGGTAATCACTGATCCGGTGATCATATATTGTGACAACACTAGTGCTATAAATATTTCAAATAATCCTGTGACGAACTTGAAGACAAAGCATATATCCATGAAGTATCATTACTTAAGAGAACAAGTGCAGGAAAAGAAAGTGAAATTGGAATTTGTCTCATCTAAAGTACAACTTGCAGATATTTTTACAAAGCCTCTATTGAAGGACACATTTGAATACTTGAGGAATAGACTTGGGGTTCGTCCCCTATCTATCAGTCACTAAGGTGATCTGCATGTTGCATCAGTCTACTCTTATCAGAAGATCACACATGTAGATGCAACATAGTTCACACTTTGAATCATGTTCAAGGTTGTGATTAAGTTTGAAGAACTAAAACCAATTGGGATATTAGTATACAGAGATACAGAGGAAGACAAAATTGTTTGTTTATTTGTTTCTTTGGCATTGTTGTCAAAGGGAGAGATAAATAATATGAAATGGAGAGACACCAATAGAGAACTATCTAAGGGGGAGACAATCTGAATGAGACAAAGTATTGAAGATCAGTTACATAATAGAACAAAAGCAGAAACAGAGAACTGAAAAGATCACAACTACAGAATGGTAAAGTTGTATTATCTAATGCTATTTAAGTAATGTAGTGATTAAACATATTAAGTCTATTTGACTTATAGTATTTGTTCACAGAGTTGTAGAAAATATGTTTGGTATGTGTATGGTATATTTCATATTACTTGAGTTGCCATCAATGCCAATGGAAGAGATTGTTAGACTACACCTCTCCAATGCAAGGCCTATCCATGTTAGTGTAGTGAAGAAATCTCATAATGGGTTCAGTGAAGCGAAGGAGATACTCCACACAATCCTACCATGAGTCATCCAATATCCTTTGCTTATTTTTTGTTGACCTCTCACTATTGCTTTGCCTCCATATAGACCAATTATTGCTGATCACCATATTGCAAAATGCCACTTTCACTTTCACAAGTTGTCTCAAGACAATTATGTTAGATGCAAAATGGATCTCAACAACCTATAATAGAATCTAGAGCAAAAAAATATAATTAAATAAAGATAGACCTTTCTAAGAACAAATTACACAAAAAAAATTATGAAAATATGAAAAATGTAAAATACTAATTTATTTAATTAAATTACAACTTCAAGTTCACTTACCTTTAATAGCTCCAAACTTGAAAATAATCTGAAAATTTCTTGAGTGATGTGATGGTTGGTGATGAACATCTAGATGTGCTCAACCTCTACATACACCTGGTTGATCCACCCAATTTTATTCCCAATCAATTGTAGCATAAAATTGAGTGAGCGGACCGCACAAGGTATCCAAAAGATATGTTGATATTGCTAGTCAACCAACAAACCAGAAGCTCTACAATTATTTGTGTTGTTCGTTATGACCAGTGTTACTTGAAAATGCATTTCTAGCATAATTTGACTCATCCTGAAACCAAGGACATCTCAGAAAGTCAAAAATCCATCCCCTGGGTGTCCCATAAAATTAGTTTAAATAATTTTTTAGTTTTTATAATTTGTTTGACTTCCACTCTCATGTGAACTATCAATTTAAATTATTTAATAGAAACATTATATGTTAAGGTTCTATAATGTATACAAGCACGCTTTATCCATTTTTTCATATAAATATTTAAAATTTCCCTTTTTTTTATATAGTCATCCCCACAGTTATCCCCTACTCCGAGAAAAAAAATCCGTCCAAGAAACCCATTTCCCTGTCCCCCATCCCCCCATTTTGGAAACCCCAGGTAACATAGGATATGACTTGAACAACGTTTCTAGGATCCATTGTCTCAATGGAAAAGATGATAATATCAACAATAAATTGCCCAAGTTTTACTTGCCCCTCACAATCCACGGATTTCAAAAACATTTTGCCTTAGGGAGCATCACTATGACATGATCAAGGGGAAATTTCTTGCATCCTTCCACCCATTTGAAACAATGATTAATCCTATCTCAATTCATGAATCCCTTATGGGCTTCAGAGAATCGTCAACTCCCTTGACCTCTCTTTCCAACAAGGATTTGCATACCTTCTCATAACCTGGGCCCTTATACCCTCTTGGAGGTTCATCGACACTTTTCAACATCCTCTTCCATTGGACAACGAACAACATTGAAAGGAAACCCATTTGCAAATATGCATCTTGCTATATCTTGGTCAACAATGTCTTGACTCTCATTTTGAAATGAAGTTTCCAAAGGTTCCTTTCTTTTGCGTGGAATGGGTGGTTCAATTTTAGTTTTAATATCAACTGTGGTAGTATAAAAGGGGTGGTCTTCTATCATAACATTTGAAGATAGGGGCTGCATTCCTTTTCATTTTTTCTATGTGCTTCTCTCTATTTTGCCTCTTCATCCTCCATGATATATTTTAACATTGTTTCCTTTGGTATAGGTGCTCCTTTTTCTCCAAGGCATTTCTTGACTCCTCTTCCAAGAAATCCACACAAATCGCCTACCACCCAATAATATGAATTCTATATCACAACCTTGGCATTTCCAATGGAATCCCCCACGACTTGGAAGCGCTCTTACAATAGCAACATACTTCCACAAAGGAGAATCAGAATTTGGATCTATTTTTTGTTGTTAAGGGTTGGCAATACCTATGGAGGAAGAGGTAGATGCCATTGTAGTTCTTATGGAAATAAATTTTATACACATTCAACATAAAGACAAGAGAATGAAAAAAATAATAGGTAGATCTTATGGACAATTAAAGAGAAATGAAAAAACTTAAAAAAATTAAACAAAAGCAAAACAAAACAAAATAAAACTTACCTTTTTCACCCATTACAAGCTTCCCAAGGAGTAGGAATGAAGCTCAAATACTTGATCAAGTTTCACAAATCAATCTTCTTATTCCATCTTGCTCAACCTAATTTTTACTCAACCACCTATTTGCACACCAAAGGAGCCATAAAACCCAACACAAGTCAGTTTAAAACACCTTTTTAGGGTTACGCTTACAATTTTGTTGAATTTGCAAAAAAATCAACCTCGTCGTCACTTTTATGGCTGGGTCCATAGCTGGTTTGATGCAATTTGCCCTGGGTTTGGATTAGGTTCAGACCTAGTCCACTCGAGGAAAGGACCCTGTCCAGATCCATAGGCAGATTGGCCTAGAATAGGACCTAGACCCAGTTCGAATTGGACTAGGACCAGGGGCCAGGAGAGCCACACCAAGTAACATAGCATCTAATGATCTGATTTTAGTGTGTTTTGGTCCCTTAGGCATAGAACATATCTTTTTCTATCCATATGGTTTTATCCAACTTTCTCAAGATTTGTGTCTGACATGATAATTATAAATAAGGCTAGTATTTTCTGAGGGTGCATGCCATATATGAATTTATTGGGCTTTATGATAGGTTGTAATTGTTGGATAACTGAGAGGGGGGGGGTGAATCAATTATCTCAGGTCCCTTAACAATTTTCAACATTAAAACCTTCTCAGTAACTAATCTTAATAATCAGATTTAAGCATTCAACCGATCACAGTAGTATGCATATGAAAATCAGAAAATAACATCCTAATCATTCAATCACACATTAACACCAGTATTTAATGTGGAAACCCAATTTGGGTAAAAACCACTGTAGGAATTGTCACCCACAAAATAATTCACTCTTCTGAAGTGAGCTCGATTAAGAGCCAATCCTGTTAAAGATTACAAAACACATTTGCTAGATGTGACCCTGTTAGGGGATTTTCACCAAAGATCAACTAGATTTGTCACCCTATAATGAGTGGCCTTATTAGAGAACTTAGAACATTTGTTAGAATTCCACCTTACAAAGGATTTAGAAATAGGATTGTTAAATCCACTCCGTTAAGATATTTTCTGCTACAATGGTTAGAAAGTAACAGTGAAATGACCTAATAAAATATGCAACTACCTTTGCTTATTCAGATCTCCTTTCTACTCATTTGTCTTCTTTAGACTCTTCTTTTTTGGCTGATCAACACTCACTCTTCATCTTGTCACTTTCCTTCACTTGATTCACACTTTTCTTCAACTCTGTTATGCTCAGTGTACCCTTTTGTACTTATTTGGCTATCTACAATGGCTATCAACAAATCAACAATATTATCATCTTGATCATCCTTAATATATACAATTTTAGCCGCTTAATCCTATTCATTATGGTTTCCTTGAATTAATCTCATCCATTCGATCAAATCCCAATCTAGATTTAATGTATTTGTAGCTTGGTACAACATTTTATGAATCTTGCCAGCTGTATCTTCACCTTGGAACTTGAACTTTTCTTGGATCTCAAACCAATTATTAAATCTTCACCATTTAACTGTACCTAACATTTTTTATCCGTTAATTTCATTAACTGGCTTTGTTCCTTCCTTAGAATCTTCTAGATCAATCCAGATTCTCACTCGATGTCGTCTTTTACTTGATTTATTGTTTAACCAACCAACTTCATCTTCTCGGTTAAGTCTATTTACTTGGTTATCATTTACTCGGTTAACATCTTCCTCGGTTATCAACTTCTTGGTTAACTATATCTGATCAATATCTTTACTTACCGACAACCATTTCCAGCTCGGTAGGACACATCAATTCCTTGTCTTTTCATTTCACAACTTCAATCCTTTATTACTGACAAATATAGCTCACTTGTGCATCATACCAACACTTCATCAAATCATGTAAAACAATCAAATCAATATTGCCTTGTCAAAGACTGATTCCTCAATTGCCCATTTAAGCTCACATATTTGACATCACTTCTTCAATTCATCTTCTATCTTTACCAACCATTTCTTTACTCAACATCACATATTTCAAATTGATATGACAACTTGCATAAATCAATAAGTCAATAGGCCTGACATCAATGACAACATAACAATTGATCCAATATTTCTACATGCCTTCCATTGCTCAGTTGCTAACCTTGTTCATTATCATCATCAGTTTGGGTATCAATATCAGATGGGGTAACAATAACTATTTGTTTTATTTGAAGTAATATGAGCTAATGTTTCTATAAAGAACATCAGAAAAGATATATTCCTCTAGTACCAAAAAAAGAAAACAAAATGCTTTTACAGTCCATGGGGAGATAAATTTGTTGATTGCAGCTTGTACTTAAAATATTCAGTAACAGCCTTAATATAGTATTTAGTATTGAGGTACCTGACAACAGATTTTCTACATGTATATATATAATTTATATATTCCTGTGTCCCTAAGGTTTGCTGAGACATACCTGTACAAAGACATCAAAGAAACGTGATCCAAGACTCCGCCAGACTAGTCCACTTGGAATCTGAATTTCATTAAAGTGGAGTTCCACACTGTATATGCCATTCTCAAGACCAAGTCCATAGTATCTCAGGGAAAGGGGAGAAAGACGTGCTGTTTTATATATTGATGGGTTCTGAATGTCCTTTTCTGTGTAAGTATATTGATCACTTCTTTCAATGCTTGAACCTGAGTCATTTACAAAAAATCCTACTGAACTAACTCCCCAGCTCTCTGCAGAGTTCATGTAGAATGATGCTGAGCTTAGTACTTCATTGTCACTCTCAAAAGTTACTCTTGTTGAAGAATCAATGAACTCTTGACCTCCACAATTGATGGCCAAGGAGGAAACTGTCAGAAAGACATCAAGAGTCAGATCATATAATGGACAGAGGCACAAATCAATAATTCAGTTATCATTATTTGAGATTAAACAATTACATAATACAAGAATACAATGTATAATTCAAAGATCTGCTTCATATTTTAACTGCTACTGTAAAGAAACTAATAAAATGTGTCATAATATTGTGTATTGTAATTTTCTAGGAGGCTTACATTCTGATACAAAAATTGCTCCTCCAAACTCATGTTTTAGTTGACATTGGTGACTTACAAATTATAAATGTATATATCTAGGTTTGTGGACCCTAGTTATGTGTGGTTGGTTGATAGAAAAACAATTATGTCGGGTTCACCTTACTAAAAGATGAAATAGCATTCTATAATCCAATGAATATGATTTATGAAGACTAACATGATAATTAGAAAACCTTGGAAACTCTGTTTGAAGAGATAATCATGGTTGCAAAAGGAAGAATTTCATAAGATAAAAAGTAAATATAAATTCTTCTCGTAAAATTTAGGGTGGGTTCTGTAACCCTCACATATTTATAGGTTCGCAGGCTTGTCCTCAATTTTAGTTTGTATAATATCTACCCTAGATCCCATAATCAGCCAAAATGTTGTTTGCATAATTTGTGGGGTTTGATTTATGCAACCATGTTACTGGAATTATTACAAATCTATTAGCAGTCTGTGGTGTATAGGTTTGACCTGATGCCTTAAGATTATAACTATCTTGTTCTAATAGAAAAAATTCAATAATTATTCATAGGGCTTCTATTTTCTATAAACAAATAGTGACATGTCATTCAGAAATGATGTGAAAATAAGTATATTGGCTAACTTTCTTCGTGTCAATTCTATTTTGATGCTCTTCTCCAGAAACAGCTGTGTTATATCCTCTATTGTGTATCAAAAACTAATCAATACTAGTACTATTAAAACACCATTGTTTGTATTTTAGAATCCACTTATTATTCACCATTATATCTATCTAGGATAACCACAATACATGAGCAAGATCAAAAATTAAAATAGAAATTAACAAATAATTTCCCAGAGCAGGACAATCAGTGGAAATGAAAAGAAAAAACCAGCAGTACAAATGGTGAGATCAAGTAATAGTCAAAAACATTCCATCAAAGTAAAGGAACTGTCATTCTAGTACACAAACTCTGGTACAGTTGAGCCACTGTCACAAGGCATCCATCCATAGGAAAGGCATTTGTTGATAGGAAGGCGTCTGCTGACAAGGAATCCATCAACAAGGCATTCATCATTCCACGAAATTTGTCCGTAAAAGGTCATCCATCAATGAGAAGGCACAAGGGATCCACCAATAACAGGGTCATTGTAAATTACAACTTCATCAATAACAAGGACTTCAACATTTTTATTACTTTTCACTCTCACATGAGTTTTTAAGTCAGTTTAAGATGATTTTCATGAGTAGTTATTACATGGCAACAGAACCAATTAGCACACAAGCACTTCAAGAATTTGTTAGTTGGGGAGAGGACATAAATGTAATCAATCACTTACCCTATAGCCACTCCCTAAATGGAAAGTCTTTTAGTGCATGTATACACTACATTTGTCTCACAATTATTATCAATTTAGAATCAACCCATTGACTCAATACCTTTTATTTTGTTAGGTATTTAGATCTGCCTAGACATTTATAATTAGAGGTTGATCCTATTACTAAAAAGTTCTTGAAGGCATCTATATTTTCTGTGGGCCTCCTTGCCTTGTTATTATTACCAATATAAATGAAATAAAGGTCACTAAAGTAACTACTCATAGAAATTGGTCATCATATAGTTGACTTAATTATAAAGAGATAAAAATCTAATTTTAAATAAACTTGTTAAATATCATTGCAGGAGCTCCAACTACTTTACAAAATAAAATGTATCATGAAGATTGGGGTTGATCCTACAATGATAATAATTGTGAGAGAAGGAAAGCTTAAAAATCACATGTACTCAAAGCTTTAATCATTGGGAAATGGTTTATGGAAAAGTCCCAAGTAATGAATTTTTTATATTATAATCACTACTTGTCACCCATATTGATAAATGCTCAAAAGAGTTTGTGTTTTTAGGTTCCCTTGCCTTATAATTATTGCCAACTTAAATAGCTAAAAATTCATATAATAACTACTTACAAAAATTGGTCATATAGAAAATGACTCAAATCACATGAAAATCCCACGACAAATAAACATCTAGTAAAAAACAACCATAAAACTCTATATTCTTTGTATTTCTATTAATCTAATTAAAAAATTTAGTAAGCAAAAAAACCACTATTCATTAAAGGTAATTCAACATGCAGCCTAGGCTGTTAACATTACCTTTTAATATAATTGATAATAATGACAATTAAATATGAAACTTAAAAATTACTATACAAGTGGTTTGGACTTAAATGAAATGCATTCTATATATTTGTCCCTTTTCACTAGTGGATGACAGGAGGATGTACACAAATGTCTATTTAAAAAATCTATTGCATAAAATACTTACTCTTTGGTTTTCCTTTGTGACATGGAAAGCTTTGTTGGAGACAAGCCAATAAACTGCAAGAAAGACAAGCAAGTTCTTTAGATACTTTCAATCACTGGAAAAATATCTTTTCTAGTAAATAATGGCAGAATAGAGCATACAGTTGAGAATTCTCAAATAGGGTTAATATAGAATAAACCTAAACTAAATAGATGCATCAGCAATATACCTTTGATTTGTTGCATTGCTCTCCAAGAAATTTCCAATCAAGTTTCTATAAGTTGAATAACAAATAGATGTGTTAACTATTAATAATACAAGTTTGTACATATGAGAATCAAGAGATGCTTTCTAGAATTCAAAACACAAAGGAATTGCGATTCTTTGAAGCTAGAAGATAAACTCAAGAAGCATAGATGCAAAATAAGAGAATAGAGAACTTGGGAGTCTTTCTTTCTCTGGTTCCTTCTAATTATATATATATATATATATATATATATATATATATATATATATATATATATATATATATATATATATATATATATATATATATATATATATATATATATATATGTATATGTATATATATATATGTATATGTATATATATATATATATATATATATATGTATATATGTATATATGTATATATATATGTATATATGTATATATATATATTCAAGATGAATGTAATTCATTTAAAAAATAAACACTTGAGAAAAACACTTCTATAAGTGGATAAGTTCTTACATGGTTAGATTATGATTGTTGTTATACCATGTTGGAATCAGCCCTGAGAAGTTGTTGTATGACAAATCTCTGGAAAAAATTGAACAACATAAATCAATCAATTAAAAGAAACAAAAAATGGTGATGCTTAGAGATGACCAAAAGTCATATTTGAATTGGTGTTTGAATGGATGTTTCATATTACAATAAGAGAGAGCATAATGCATCTATAACCTCATAAAACCTTAATGCCCTTTATAAACTTCAGGTTGAACTGTTAACAACAGCAAGTAGAAAATAACCAATGCATATAATACAGTGCCATCCAAGTTCATATAGAGTGCAAAGAACTAATTTCTTTTTTTTTGTTCAAAAAATGAACAATGAAATTAGGCCCATGGCCATTTGAGAGATTGCTACTTCAAAGAAGCCTATGCGATCCTTGGGGGGATTGGCTTGAACTAACCCTACAAACTTGAATAGGGTCTCTAATAGGCTACCATATGCCCCTCTAATCCATTGCATTTACATCCATCTCAAATCTACTAGAAGTAGAGGTGTTAGATACAATTCATATAGTAGTTCATGAGAAGAGCCATGTGCAAAACTTAAACTAATAAACACTAGACCAATATACCATAATGGAGTGACTTACGTGAGGAAACCATTTTAGGAGAAAAACCCCACACTCCATAGCAACTCAACATGTTACTCAATAGTAAAAGGCCACAAAAGACTTGTGGAGTGTAAGCCTTTACAAAAGTATTCAAACCAAAGATTTGGAGTAATTTTGGAAACATAACGATACCTACAAACTCAGAATCAAAACTTCCATCTCAAACACTCAATACATAAAACAAGCAATACATATAACCATCAAATGATCATTAGGAAACAATGACCAAAACCACCTAAAACATGATGTGCAAATCCCTAGTTAGGAATCCAATGCCCAAATCCTAAGCTGAATCCATGAGCTAAAAATAACATATCCCTTCCAACTACCGTAAGCTCATCTTAATCTGCTCACCACTTTAGGCCCTCCATCTTGAATCCATTATATCCATACAAAGATGTTTATGACATGTAATAGAACACATTATAAGTTGGTCAATAAGTGTAATGGCCTCTTACAGCTCTTTTATCTTTCATAGATATTTTAGCATTTGCAATCTGGGAGGCCCAACTTCTGAAGGCCATTACTTTTTATCTAAGAAGCCATTTGGTTTCCTTTTTCAAATTGTGTAGCTTGCAAAGATCTACATGTTGGGCACCTTTGGAAGTTCTATCAATGTGAAGAGCCCAACTGGCTCTCAATAGCAAACTGGCTTTTAACTCTAATTTTGTTTGCAATTTATTTGTGTACTTTCAAAACATGTATAAATTCTATAATTTTTTCAATATATGCATTAAGAACAAGAACAACTTATATAAATTCAATGTTCTCCAAAATTGATAATTCAGTTCTTGCAAGATTTAACAAGAGATACATTTAATACAGAAGGCACCATTAACCACGCGGTTGCCATTTATCCCAAGCAAGTGTGTTTCAAACATCAACCAATGATTAAAAATGCATCCATTAAGAGGTTACTCACAACCTTCAATAATTGACGCAGCCTTGAGGATCTCTAGCAGTTGACGCAGCCTTGAAGATCATTGACGCAGCTCCTTGAAACACTAAATTTCAATCACACAAAGAACAACACAGCCACTAAAGGCTGTTACGCTGATAAGAGAGACAAGGGTTGACTCCTTGCCATTCATGTGCCACCAATTAAAGCACCAACAATTCCGTACAGCAGCAAATTGACCATAACCAGTTCCGTACGACAGTCTTGTATAAATTGGCAATAACAAATTGTAACCCTCAATTTCTGGATGAAGCCAGCAAATTCAAATTGCATTAAAATTGAATGAGTTCTCTCCATGCTGAAGACAAAACTCAAACCCTAGCATTCCTTCATGATATTTTAATTTCCTCCTTCAATCACAACTTTCAATTTTCAACAAATGACATAAGGTGAATGAAATCGATTTCACTAAGGCATATATAAAGCTCATTAAAAGAAGTATTTTTCCTTACACTTCTCACTAAAGAAGCTTCACTAACACACCAAATTATAACATATAATTGCATAAGTTATTAAATTAAAGAAGACATAATTTAATAACTCCAAATATAATGGGATGTTATAAAAACTTCTGACAAAAGCATCTAACTTTCTGACAACAACATCCTGAGCTCACACTGCCCTACCAAAAATAGCAACTAGACCAAAATAGTCTTACTAAAAATAGTAAGCCTCTCAAACTGGAGATCCTGCATAATCAAACCTGAATCATCTAAAACCACTGCACAGGTGCTCTACTAAACATAGTAATGCCAAAAATACCACTTACTATAAATAGCAAGTCTACCAATCTGAACCCAACGAAGATCAATCCTGGCATCTGAGATCTCTAGAGTGGAATCCAACCACTAGCTCTGCCAAACGACCCCTATGACAACCTTATTAGCTTACGAGGGTCACTGAAGTCTGAAACAAGCTAATCTCAAAGGCCTAAAATCGGGGACATTACAATCAAAATATCTTTTTAGATTCTAAACATTATAAGAAAGGTTGAGACACCTTTCCTAATATTCTCCCACTCATTGAACACCTTGCAAGAGAAAAGAGTTCCACTACCAACATTATCAACTTACTGCTAGGCCCATAGGCTCATAGCACCACCTAAATTTTTTGTGCTTGCTGACTTTGTCAATACAATAGTCCTACTCTGCTTCTTATTACTAATGGGAGGTCAAGTTCTTGACTGGTGCTTTATTGGATAACAAAATCACATTTAACACTTGAAACCATCAAACAAAATGTTATAGCAAAGGTGTGATATACAATAGCTACATCTACTTAATAATCCTTCTTCAAACTTGCAAATATTCACCTATAACAAGAAACATACCAATACAAACAACAAATTGCCATGTATTAAGGTGTTGCAACACCTGTCAAACTTTAGTTATAGTCGCATCAATAAATAGCGTTTAATCTATAATGTCTTCATTGGAAAAGAACACATCCTCTCAAAAATGGTGATAAGATTGCCATGAATTTCAATACAAAGGTAGCTCTTTTCCTATTCCATTAACATTTGGTGAGTTTTAATATTATTGATCTAATCCCTCATGGACATAATAAAATTGGTTGACCAATAAGATAATTTTTATTTTGGATCCCAAAATTCTTGTTAATGAGAGGAATAATAAGTTCAATTAAATATAATTCAAATCTGTCAGAAAGATAAATTTCAAGATCATATTTTCCTTTATGTGCCTCCACAATTGAAATAATATGAATGCACAAATAGAGCAATGTTTACATGTTTTTCCCTGGTACAATATGGACTTTGGTTCTCCAAGGGTTTACCATTGCAAGAAACTTCATATGATGGCACTTCAATTTACATAGGGGCATCTTCACTTCAAGCCTAAGTTAAGTATACCATAGATGTGTAAATTTTCCCATCTTTCCAATATAATTTGATCCTAAATTTCTTAATCATGGTATAAAAAGTTATTATTGGTAGCTTTAGTTTTGGATACACAACTAATTGAACAATGAAGTCATCTGTATAATCTTGTTACCACAGAATGAATAAAAATATAATGAGCTTATCCATATTCTTAAGGAAAGAAAGTAATACATAATTCATTCATTTTATAGTGCCTCTTACCACAACATCATTTTTACAATTTTGCACTTTGCTACTAAATCATGTAAGGGAATTTCTTAAACATGCACCAATACTTACAAGTCTAAAAAAAAAAATTACTCACATTTTCCTACCAGCTACATTCAACCATGAAGGGAGTTGTCCCGTTAAATTATTGCTACCAAGAAACCTGAAATGTAAATGCATTGTTCACAATAAAACAATCAATAATCATTATAATGTTTGTGTATAGATGAAACAATGGAATCAATGGTAAACATTACAAAGATAATATTTTGAAATAACTCTTATGTATGTGATACTTACAAGTACTTCAAAGAGCTCAAATTTCTCAAGGAATCTGGTATTTGTCCTCTCAAATTGTTAAAGCCCAAATCCCTGTTAAATATGTTTCACATTCAAAAGCATTTCAGTTTCGAGACAGTTTTACGACTTGAAATCCCCCAAATGTTTTGGCAAAAGATATATTGAATCTCAACAAATCCATTGCACATATTTTAGAGCAAGTGTATACAAAGCAAATGATCCTTAATCATTATGAATCTGCATTAGCATTAGTAATCCATATCTCAACTATAAGAATGAAGAGAAATGGAATCATTGTCATGAATATCAGTTTATGAATCTGCATTAGCATTAGTAACCCATGCCTTGAATATGAGAATGAAGAAGAACGGAGTCATTGTCATGCATATCAGTTTATGAATCTGCATTAGCATTAGTAATTTATGTCTCAAATAGGAGAAGGAAGAGGAACAAAATCAGTGTCATTCATATCAGTCTTTGAATCTACATTGAAGAATGTGATGTCATTCAATGACATTCATTAATAAATTCATAGTAGTCATAACATCCTCATCTGCTATCATCTGCCCCAATCGATACTTGCACATAAGTACGAAACCTCTGATATATAATGCATTATCATTTACTTAATCTGCATAATGAAGGTTATGGTACTCATCCATAGTCTCTGTCATTCAATAATATTTGCATACGTATGTTATTTCCACTTCAGTAAATCTGCATATGAAGAAGTGGACTGACATCTATCTTCGATAAACAATCTTAATCTGCTCAAGAATACTGTAAATATCATAAATTATGATTGCTTCCTGGATTTGGTCATACCAAATCAATAAACAATTGTGACAGCATGTTATCAATAAGAAAATTATATCTTCTTACTTGAATCATTGGATGAAGCCTTGATCAGAAAGTATATATAACCAAGAAATTGAAAAGGGAAAGAATCTGTGTGAATCAATGAGTCAGAAGTATGCATGATAAGGAAGAACACTTATCTTTGATTAAATTTCGTTTATACTATGTCTAAATCTGAATGTAGTATAAGCCTTAACCTAGAACTAGTGCTAGCTGAAACATAAAGGAAAGAAAGAGAAACCAAATCATCATCATGCTAGGACAAGAAAGGTTAATCATTCACATTGTAGAGAAGGAAACTGAATGAATGAATCATAAGAATTAAATTTAAACATGAATCATAAACAGCAGACGCCCGTTGGGAAGGGATTCACCTTATATGGTCACTTGGTCGTTAAGAATCATAATTGTTAGCAATTCCTAGTGAGGGTCACCATCCCTTAAGGTTAGTAGACCGTTATTGCCAGTAAATAAAGATAGTCTAAGATGGGTCAATATGACCAAGAGAGTCGATTAGACTCAAATATAAATGAGTAAGGGAAGTGAATCTAACAGCATGAAATAGTGTTAGTATATTTATAAACCTTGGCCAAGGTGGCACAATGTGAGAAGCATGCGTCTATCAATCATATGAACTAGAAAAACATGTCTAATTAGAAAGGTCATACTCATAAAGGGAGGAACCTAGAGGGTGTGACCGACAAAGATTTATGTAGGTTCTAAACACTAGACTCGAATGGCAATTAGACTTAGCCCAGTTTCTGCACCTCTCGTTTATGGCTGGGCCACTTCCAAAAGGAAGTTGTGTGGGAGACCAATGGTCAAATGATGGGAGGTAAAACCTCTGACGATGCTCTCATTCTCTTCAAAAGGCAATAAAGATTTGTAACTTCCAGAATGGATAAAAGCACAAGAATCATCTTCTCTCTCAGGTTTTTGTTAATACTTGAATTATAGCAGTTATTTCCATTATATAGTTATATTCCATTTCATTTGAAGCAGTTGAAATCTGCTAGATATATTCATGTTCACGTGAAGGCAGTTATTTTGTTGATGTTTTATTCCTTTCACTCGAAGGTAGTTAATTCAGCTATGGAAAAATTTCATGTTCGTGTGAAAGAGAAACAGTTTCATTTTTGTTACAATGATAGATAGATAAAAATTTTGTTTTGTATAAATTTGTCAAAAATTGTATTAGAATTTCCATTGTTATAGATTAGCATGTTACAGAATTGTTTCTACTTAGACATCCCTACGCACCATGTGAGGGTCCTTCAGACTCGATGCCAAGCTCTCTAACTCATTTGGAATCCCTTCATAAGTTCATGCCGGCTGTAGGTATGCTTCCAAATTGCTATGACTACCCCAAATCTGCTGGTAATGACATCAAACTTCACACCACACTCAAACTGGGAGCATTGACCTGCATAATCTCTTTCCAATAACTTTTGTATTGCCCAAAACTATCATGCCAAGTAATACACACACACAAGCATCTAGCAACGTACATATTCCACTCCTCAATCCTATGAAAATGCCCTCCACATCCAACAATGACAATCTCTACTTGCCCAATCAAGGGTTAATGCTATCACCCAACAACTAAGTTGCTGGTTCAGGTTTGGGTTTGAAGAACTGGTTTGCTGGTATGGCAAAATTTTGAAATGGGGTTTGGGTTTGTTTGGGTTCGTTAGTACAAAAACATGTAAAAATTATATATATACATATTTATGCATCCTAGAAGCATGAGTTAAGTTTAGAATGTCACATAGTATCATAAAAACAACAAAAACACCATAAACTTGTAATCATAGCATCATATCAACATCAAATTATTAAAATAATAATATTAATTCAAATATCATTGTTTTGACTTTCAACAATTAGAACTTTATACTAAGTTTCAATCATTCAATGGATTATCTAAATCTTCTTCTTCTTCTTCTTCTTCTTCTTCTTCTTCATCAAAGGCATTAGTTGATTCACAAACAGTGCCAATGCCAGTGGGATCAGTTGTGCCAGTAACATTCTCGCTTTCCAAGTCCTAAAATGCTTATTATTTTTTCACTGTACAGAGAACTTGTTTATTTGTAATTAACATCCTACTTGAAAAATGTTAAAAAAGTAGCTTGCAACTCCCTTCACCTATTGAAGATATTGATTAATGTTTAAAATATAATTTATCATTATAGAGAGCTTGCAATTAATCGGACAGGGGTCATTATCAGCAATTGGATATAAAAATTTCACAGGGAGAAATCTTGAGGGCTAGTTTAATTTGATGTAATAAATATCTGAACTTCAGAAAATTTTGTTTTGTAATGTTAAAGATCTTATTTCAATTCTGTAATAATTGTTTCCTGCACTAAATTATAGAATGTTTCTCAGTGGAAATGTACTTGGTTGGCACTTGGTCTGCTTGGGCCTTCCCTAGTTCGACATGGGTTTGGCCCAGACGAACCATCATGCCTGGGTTCAAAACCTGGCCGAACCCAGAGGCGAACCAGACTCGAACCCAAACCCGATTCAAACCAGACCAGTACCAGGGTCCTAGGTAGGTGAATCAGACTTCCTAGCCCAACAAAGATAATCTCTGATTTTTTGTTTATCTACAAATCTCCGAAAAATTATCCAATCTTCAATCATTTCGCATCCACAAGAAACTTGTGCGATTCCACCCGCAAGTTAGCTAGGGTAGATGTCTCACCACCAAAATCAATCTCTTGGGTTTTCATCCTAGGGCATTGTTTTCATTGAAAGCTCTAAATCTCCACAAAGAAAATAAAATCCAAAATCTAACATATGCAAATGAGCTTCCAATATACTCCCAACTACCTTTTTAGTTTCCCACCTTAAAATAAATCCATAAAGCACTTTATAAAGTGACTTTATAGGATTACAATTAACTAATTACTTACAATAAAGTCATACGGAAAATTACTTTATTAGACAAATTTATTTAATTAATTAAATTATTCCCTCAGAAAGCCCCCTATGTGATTTAAATTGGCTAAAGGGTCATTTCTGGCTACTCTACGGAAGAGGGTATTACAGTATGTGACCTTTTTTCAGTTGGACAATCTAGAAGAGTTTCAAAATATTACCTTTCTCCTTAATGTACTTCACTCACTTGTAAAGATTGGTAATGATAAAATTTTCAGTGCATATGGCAAGAGGGTTAAATTTAATGTTAGCAAGAGTCAAGACATATATATTGATATTTGCATGTCATGAAATTAATGTAAGATGTAAATAATGAGTTATGTAACAGTTTGAAATTGTAATCTGGTAAATATCTCACTTTTGATACAAGTACATATAACATGTATCGTATAGTATCCGCCAATTAATCTTATACTGCAGGGCACATGAGAGTCAGCCCCAGTTTGTGAACGTGTGGGATGCCACCAAACTTCTTAAATGCTTTAGTTCAAAAGCTGATGTATCTCTTTCATATGCATGCTTGAGTTATCTTATCTATCCTTTTTTTTTCATGTGTAGCAAAGTGGAGACCTCTTCTCACAAGTGTTGCACTAAAACCAGTGTGCCTCCACAAAAAGATTTTTCCCTTAACAAAAATTCTTAGTTATATAACACCCATAAGCTTTCAAGAATAACTTACAGCATCTGTCGTTCGCCCAATCCTCCAATGTATTCAGGAATTTGTCCAGAGATATTATTGTTTCTTAAAAATCTGTCATGATTAGTCAAGAGCATTGTAGTATAAGTGAATAAGTAAAAGAAAAATAAAATTTAGAAACAAATTCACATCAAGCATTTAAGCTTCATGACCATATTCCCATACACATAAAAAACACTTTATCTTCTTACTCACAGTGTTGTGAGATTCTTCAGGTTTGGTAAGACTGGAAGGGATGTGCCACCATTAGGTAGATCACATATGATGCTGTTTAATCAGAATGAGAACATGCCATTGAAGATAAAGATGTTAAATATACATTCATTAAAATGAAAATTTTCTCCAAAAAAGTAAATACCTATGAAAAAGCAACTAGGAAATTAGGATGACAGAAAAGAACTGTTTTCACTTGTGATTTTTAGTCACATCCAAAAAGTATTTTTTGCATTTAGAATTGAGTAGACAAGATGAAAAGGTCGTTATGCTTACAGGCTGGTCAATTTAGTCAGATTTGATAGGGTTGAAGGAATTGGCCCTTCAAAGGAGGTACCTTCCAGTTTCCTGAAAAAGAAACACATTATACACATGGAAAAGGGAAAAAGAAACATTTATTTATACAGTAAAAACCAAATACCAGCAAACGTTCAAGAATCAGTAATCTCACAAGTCCTCGAGTTGGGTCCAGTTTCCAATGAGATCAGGAAGTTTTCCGGTGAAGTTGTTGCTAGATGCCCAACTGCACAAGAAAACATTGTTTCCGCAGACATGAGCGATGTTGTAACCAGATTTGACAACTTCAGAACTTGAATACAGCAGAAAATGCAGAGTATATAAAATTAAGCTACTTACAATACTTTCAGTTTCTTTAAATTGGAAAATGTTGCAGGTATTGTTCCACTGATTTGATTGCTTCGCATATAACTGCCATGGAAATGTAACTCTATCACATCATCATATAAATGGAAAAGTACCACTACCAATAATGACTCTCAAGTGATGAAAATTCTATGAAATAGATATCATGGATACCATCATCAACAACCCACATTACTTTGATGGCATCTGATTCACCCATATATCTGCTAAGGCTCTGTTACCAACCATTACAAACAAGGCCACAATGTCCACAGGACTAATTGCAATATTTGCTCTTAAAAACTATATACAGATTAAAATATTCAGAAATATTAAATTTATTAAGGCAGTTTGGAAGGGGACACAGCTGTGAGCAGCTACTATAGGATAAGGAAGATTTACTTTTTAAGCACTATTGATTTTGGTAGATGCCAAAGGGGATCAGAAGTGTTGAATAAGAAAAGAACAAATCAACTATAAAGACACAAACAAACTGTTCATCGCAGCATTTATCCTAGCATAAGAAAATATTAGGTAATTACAAGGTAAAAGGAATCGCAGAAAATTAAAAGAAGCTGACTCCAATAAAAAAATTAATTAATATTATAAATGAAACAATAATTAAAGATCAAAGGGTATGTGAAAAGTTGTGGCAGTTAGAGATACCAAGCAAGGAGAAAAAACATCATTGAGAAACATTTTATTATCTCATTTCTACTCCCTCGGGAGCAAGGAACTACAATTCAATTAACCTGAGGATCAAATCCCTCTAGTTCTGCAATTGAAGAATGAAAACCCACGATTCCTTAAGAGTGATTTCACATGGAGATCACGGTTGTGCAAGTTCAATTAATTATTGAAGATATCAATTGAAATAAGTATAGGTTCCTTCAAATATATCATTCTATAGAAATTAAAAATTAAATTTGAACACAATATCACAAAGATATCAAAGCAGGATCTTGCCAGCTAGTGAGATTTTTCCTAAACATCAATTGCCCAAGAACAGAGAAATAAAAAATCTTTTGGAACTTGAGGCAGAAGTAAATATGAAAAGAGAGAAGAAAACTTAGAAAGATCTTAAAGATATGTTTGAAAAAAGTTTGACATTATGATAGATGTGATGGGAAGGGTGTTACATATGAAGCATGACAACCAGAAAACACCAAAAAAATTCAACATGCAAAATTGTGAAGAATATCCTTTTGAAGTCAATAACAGTAATATCAATAAGCAGAAGTCACTCAGAGAGAATCATTGGTGGGTCTATGGATAAATTCTTTGTCCTACTTTTATTCAAAGGAAAGAAGTTCTTGAGAGGGAAACACAAAGCCCAATGTAAAATATAGAAATCTCTTTCCAGAAATTTAAGAACTAATGACTCTTACTAATTATATAACCATGAAAAGAAACAATATTAGAGTTGAAACTCAATATCAACCAAGGCAATATGACAATCAATAAATTTTAGGGAAGTTAAACACTATCTACACTTGATGGTTCAAATATGTGTACTACTCGTGCATGAGTACAAAAGTTACACATAGCTATCGTTGAACCTATGAAGGACGATGATGCTAACAAATCATCACCTTACATTTGGAAGGCTTACATGAATGTTGGACCGTGGTACCATGGGCTAGTTAATCAAAGTAATAGTTTGATTGACACATAAGATGAATTTCACAAAAAGTAGATTGAAAGGTTTGATCGAAATGATACTAAAGTTCATTTTGGAGAGTTGGCCCAGTTAAAGTGAGAGAAATAAATGGAGAAATATATTGAGTTATTCCAAAAATTTTCAATAATGGTGCCTGATGTTACTGAAAGAATGTAAATTTCCCTTTTCATTGTAAGGTTAACTGAATCTCTTAGGGCTTTGATTAAGAGATTTGACCTATTGACCCTATAGAAAGCTATTAAAAATTCTGAACTTAGAAACTTCAATGGCCAAGAATATGTTCTATCAGCAAACAACTCCTATAGGGCAGAAAATTAAACCTTTTCATAAAGGGTTTCTTCACCAATAAACATTACCACAAAAAAGCAGTTCGATGAGGTGACCAAAAATGGGCTCCATCAAAACTAATTATGTTTTTCTTGTAGGAAAACAATGGAAATCTGAGCATTGATGCTTGGGAAAGGGTTGAAAAGTTATAGTCCTAATTGATAGTGGAGTAACACACAACTTCATTGATGATGGGTTGGTTGCTTGAAGAGGGCTGCAAATAATTTTTTTGGATGGACTTAATGTCATAGTGACTAACAGGTTTACCATTCCGTGTACTAGGAGAATTCAGATATTGGAGATTGCTCTTGGTACATAGACTCACTAAACATGGTCATATCTTTTCCATATCCACATAACTTAAGGAACCTATATGGCTTATTTATTCTTCAAAGAGGTTTTCCAATTGCATGAGTTGCCGGAATAAATGGAGATAGAGTTAGTAGGTCCCTAAACTTGTTTTCAAAAAAACTATTTCATTTAATAGGAATTGAATTATCTCCAAGAACCAGTTATCACTCACAAACTAATGTATAGACTTAGACAACAACAGTCAACAAATAAATGAGCGATTTTAAAGAAATAATGTAGCAAGGCATCAAACAACTTGGATAAAATGGTTTTATTTGAGGGAGCATTATTACAACACCACATGTCACATGTCCATTGGGATGATACCTTTCAAGGCCTTATATGGTTGTGATGCTTCAACCTTCATGGGTTTGGTTATCTCAAATAGCCAACCACCAAGAGAAAAAGATCTAGTCAAGCAAATTTGATAAATTTTGAAAGCCCTCAGAAGAAATTATAGAGAGCATAAAATAAAATAAAAAATATAGGTTAATCAACATCAAACTAAAAGAAAATTCGAAATAGGAGATATGGTTCTTTTAAGGCTACAACCTTACAAATAGTCTTCTTTGGAAAATAGTGGACCTCTGAAATGAGCTGAGGACGAAAAAGTTATGCTTTGCATGCAAGGAGCCATGAACTCCTAGGCATAAATGCTTTGAGAAAGGTAAAAATTGTCAATTGGGTGCACATTCAGCTAATAGATCTGAATTAAAAACTTTAGAACAGCAAGCTGAAATGGAAAAAGGTGGAGAGGAAGAAGCATCAAAAGAGTTTGAAGAGGAAAAAGAAAGTGAAGGTACCCTTTGGCTCTCAATTTTACAAAAGAATGATTCTTTCAAGGTTCAACGAATGCTGAATGGGAAGCAATTTGTTGCTTTTATTGGTATAGGTGCTACGAACAACCTCATTAATGAAGAAGTTAATGCATGAAGAGGGCTCTAGACTGAGAAGTTTGAAGGATTTAGGTTTATGGTTTCTAATGGATTCACTATCTTGCTCGAGGAGGATTCAA
This sequence comes from Chamaecyparis obtusa, assembly GCA_027943335.1. NCBI lineage: Eukaryota > Viridiplantae > Streptophyta > Pinopsida > Cupressales > Cupressaceae > Chamaecyparis > Chamaecyparis obtusa. The sequence continues at coordinate 69,107 of BSBK01002218.1, read as the reverse complement.
TGGTTGAATCTGCATTTGGGAAACTATTAAGTCAGTGATTTCTATGTGGTGAGCATTAGAGACACCAATATTGTTCATGTTGTCTAATGGATTTGTTATTTCGGTAAAATCGCCTTGAATTTGAAATTGATGGAGCTAGAATTCCATGATGATGGAAGAAATATTGTATTGAGAGGAATCTCCAAAAGAGGATCTCACAAGGGTGGAGAGAGTGTTCCATCATGGGCAAGAAATGGAGTCAGTATAACAGGAAGGGTGGCATGAACAAAAGGATGGAAATTACTTTGAATTTTCTCATAATCCTCTCTTTGACTTGAATGCAGAGCTAACATTTTATAATCCTCTTTTTGTGATACATATTGATAATAATTGGAATGAACATAAAGAGAATAATTTCATGAGATTAGGAGGACAATTTCCTCATGGCATGATGACAAACTTTGCAGGATCACTACAAGGAGTGGAGCATTGAGATTGGTTGTGTTGAGAGTATTTGTTAAAAAAGTATGCCTCACCAAAAGCTCACTAGATGGAGTCCACATGAAACCCAAAGTAGCACAACAAAAACATGTTGTAGCTACTTTTTGGTAGTGTATCTATGCAAAAGATCATCATCAAGGCCTATTGGAGAGGAGATTAATGATGATAGGAAGAATGTACCATAGGAAGTTGAGGATTGAAATTTCAGAATTTATGCTGTGTTTTCTTTTCAAACAGCTATCATATGATTCCATTTGTATACTTAAAAGTGGATTTAAGAGAAATTTTAAGCACAAATTGGAGTCTTGCCAAATTGGTGACAATGCGAAAGATACTTTCAGGCTTCAGCTAATAGATTGATCAGATTTCTCACTTTTGCTAAAATACTTTTGTTTTGCAGCGTTTGTTCCTCTTATGTGGTGTTGATTTTGAGAAAATCAGGTTGAAAGTTGCTTGTTTCAGAATTGAACAGCTGCAAGTTCATGCTTTTGAGACTATTCAATCAATTGAAATGGTTAGTTCTGTTGGTGTCTATAATGTCCCCTTCCTAATCTAGCTTGATATGGTGGAGTCATTAGCCTATTCAAACGGTTTTGGTGGGGTAATGATTAGGGCTAGGCAATCTTGGAAGCAATATTAGGTGCAATTTCATATTCTAACAATTGAATGAGTGTAACGGTTTTCTCGAGAGCCTTTTTCAAGTTAATTCTCCGACGCTAAGTATTTTTAGTAGGTCAATTATGGGCATTCACAGAGTTAGTTGGCATGCTTGCTATAGTTAGAATTGTCGATGGGTCCAATTTTGATGATCATCTCAACTTTCATATAGTCCAGAGACTTAAAATTAAATAACAATAAGTTATAAGATAATAAAGTTAAACTAAAGATTTAACTTTATCACTATTTTAATTTATTTATTTAATGAAGGGATTATAGAAGTCAAATATTAAATTAAAGGTGATTTATTTTAATGGATGGAACTTCACTATTTAATGTTACAATAGGAGAATAAAAAGGGAGGTGATTCTTATCAAACAAAAGCAATAAAAAAGGCAAAAAAGTTCTTTTTCAAAAAAACAGCTAAGAAGTTATAAAAGGAAGATTGGGAATGTTGAGTTTGATTTTGATATTGCTTCCACCTTGGAGAAGATTGTTTCATCTTTGGTGTGTGAGCACAGAAACCCTTGCAAACAACATTCTCTACATTGTTGAAGATACAATCTAGATAATACTTGGTGATTTCATTCACAGGCCACATTTGGGCATATTGAAGATTACATATCAGAGTTTTCAGAGCTTGTTGTATATCCGATTTAAAGAGAACAGATTTGGAGAAGATTGTTGAGGGTTTATTTCTATTTTCTAGTTATATCTTCTCCTCAGCTGGTCGTACCATTTCTAGCCAGCTATCCCAATTCTCGAAGGGCCAAGTGAGGTCTTTAGGACTGTTGTTGGGGAATGTAACGGTTGGAATCTGAGTTTATTGATGTACTTTGCTAGCTGTCCATTTTGGAAGCATTTTGGCATTTTTGGAATGCATATTTTGTGAGCAGCACCAGTTATTTTTTGACTACAGTTTGTGGGTATGTGGGATTTCAATATGTATGTCGTTTTATGAAGTGAGTTTTCATTATATTTGAACATATTGAAAAATCGGATCATGAATTAAATATGGAATTTCCAGCAGTGTTATTCCTGAGTTTTGTTCATTCTTTAGAGTTTGTAAAGCTGCTGCACTAATATCTTTCTATCTGCACTATTATTGTCATTGTTCGTATTGCAAAAACAATTAAAAAAAACTCAAACACAATAAAAAAAGAAAAAAAGACACAGCACAAACAGGACTGCACTTATCATGGCTAGTCATACTATAGCTGGAAGTGTGCCATGAGGATTTGTTGGGCGAGCACTTGACACTTTAGATTGGTTTCTCCATGTGTACTGGCATTTGGGTGATCCTAGCCCATTCCAAGTCTTTGGGTGCTGAGCTCGGTTGAATTATGTAGTGTTATATTGATCATTTAAGATGTTATCCCTGTTGTTTCAGTGCATATTAGACCTGCAAATATCAGAACATAACTTACATATTGAAGTATGCTCTTTCTATAATCATTGGGTTAAGTTTGAATGCCTTTTGAGCTATAATTTCAGTTTATGATCTTGTTATGCATGTCTGACCGAAGTTGATGACTTTTCTAGAGCATTTGCTTGTTGTTTTCAGACCTGCAGCTTAATTGCTTATGTTCAATCTCATGTATGGTGTTTTCTGAAGGTTTTCTGCAGTAGTGCGGACCTTGGATTGTTAATGATTTGGTTGCTGGGGTGTTATTTCATAATAATTTGAATATTGGAGAAGCCTTTATCGTGGGTATGTTGTTTTAAACTTTTAAGGTAGTACAAAAATGTTTTGAAGAGTATGGTGCACTACTACAGTCACATCCAACTCTAGATGGCCCATGTTGCCAAACAATAAGTGTTGCAGACTTACAAAGCTCCTACTTGCTTAATCCAACGTACCTTCTATGTTGGGCATTTGATTATATTGATTATCCATGTTATTTGGCTTCACTTTGGGGTGACACAGTTTTCCTAGTTTACATCAGCACTTGTTATCAGCAACTAATCCTCTGATTATGATGTTTATGATGCAAACATACTAACTTTGCACTGCTTGGGATGGTCATACCACCGAAGCTTCTATTTCGTGCATTCCATAATGTAACACTGGATGGTAATACCGCCTGTAAGTAGCGTTGATATTTATTGATGTACTTAACTCACTGAATAAATGATTTAATTTTGATTGCTCGTCACTAGATAAGTGGAAGAAGCTTGTTTTTACATTTCAACATTGTATAAAACTTCCCACTAAATCAGTGGATGTGCCCAAAGCTTTCCCGCTAAAAAGTGGAAGTGTCATTGTATTTTTCATTAAATAAGTGGATGTCTATTTCTTTCAGTATCACATGTACATCCCATTGAATAAGTGGTATTGGTTAGCTTGCCCCCTGATGCTTTCCTTTCAATTGTCGCATTCAGTTAAATTGTAATCATGAACACCGTATGCTCTCACCTTGCCTACTCTAGAACCTAGGTGATCAGAATGTGGAAGGTAAGTTAATTTGCATATCTATTCCAGTTGATAATATTTTTAAAAAATTAGCAGTGCATGTTACAATAGTGCTTGACATTGCCAGTTTACATCAGCCTGATTGAGATGGATGCTTAAAATTATGTCATAGGTGTTGTTCTTAAGTAGTCAAACAATAAAACAACTATATTCTTGGCAAGAAAAATATTCTTCATAGTGTGTTTCAACTCACAATGAAACAATCACGAACAAAGACATCTTAAGTGTACCTATTATTTTCAACAATTCAATCCAACTTTTAAGTATAAAAACTGGTTTGCTAATAGAATTGTTGATATAATGAGTAGACCTTTCAAGTTCTTTTTATATACTTGACACTGGAATTGGTACATGTAAGGATTTAAAGTCACATTATTCTTGATACATTTTGGACCATTTCTTATAATTTCTCAACAACTGATAATGGCAAATCAAATCCTTTATTGATTATGCAATGTGCATTATTAAATGTTTCCAACATTTTTAGCTGACCTCACTCATAAATGGGGCACATTCCTTGTAGTATTGTGGTCATCTTGGCACCTTGAAGACTTGGCAGTATAATAGGCGTGTTTTATTGATCTTCTACAAGGAAGAATGCAGAATATTTGGTTTTCATTATGCTGCCAGTATAAAACTTATAAAAGAAATTTGATTTGTACCAGCCATTTCATATTTCCTCAATGCCTTAGAAGTCCATATCCATGGAATATATCAATGGATTTCTCACTATCCTTCAAAATCATGTCTATACGTTTGTCGTATGCATATTTTCTAAAATGGTTGCCTTCATTCCGTGCACTAAAACAACAGATGCCTACAAAGTTGTGCACCTGTTTTTAAGCATGCTTATTGTAATTTTGGCTTTGCAACAGGACTAATTTTGATTAGGACTCAATATTTCTTAGTCAAGTATGTGTTGAATTGACTCTTGGGATAAGCTTACAAACAAAACATGTCTATACTACCTTTTACTGAGTTCTACCTATTTAATGATTAATGGAATGTTTAGGTTGTTGATGTCCTTGTAGTAAACCTTTTTCTACTATATGAACCTTTAATCCTAGGTACTTATGAATGTCAACCCACTAGTGTAACAATCAACCAGTTTGTTGCTTAAAATATGATTTAGAAATATGTAGAGATTTGGACTCTCTTTTTGTCAAACTGCTGTTCTAGATAGAAATTTTATGGATTGAATTGCAAGGATAATTTATCTTATATAGTTAGGATTTGTCAAGAACACTATTCTAGATTTTGTTCTTTGCTCTCCCATCTTTCCAGAACATATTTAAGTTTAAAATTTGACCAATTATTGTGAAAGTTATGACTGTTTAAAGGTTGTCTTGTTTTGCTACAATTTGTAGGTTGAAAATTGTTAATTGATTTATATGATAGAAGTGTGTGATTTTAATGGTTATTATAGTTATTTATAAATGTATTATTATATATATGAATGAATTCATTTATTATCCTTTGCTTGGATTCTAGATAAGGGTTCTGGATAAGGGAAATTAGCAGAACAATATGGAATATGGCATTATGTACTTCTAGATAAATGGTAAAAATATTATGTAAACTACGTCATAATTTACTCCCAATTATGTCATGGTGAGGTAGTAAGACCTTTTGTCAACTATATCATCTAGAATCAAGTGGATTTAGGAAAATATGTTTGTGTTGTAGATCAGCTTCCTTGGTGACTAATCAGTAGGCAGTATTACTTTAAAAATAAATGTTTAAGTTAAATTTAAAGTACTAAATGCCAGTTATGGACCTTATCTTCTAGATTTTTTATCTATCCTTTGGAATGTTAAGATAAAATAGTGAGATTATTAGGACATTCTATGTTGTAAACATTGTTTGTCATTGATTTACATTGGTTGATTTACATTTTCTTCTATAAGGTTTTTATCAATGGACATGCAATTCAAATATATGTAGCATGAGCATATAGGGGTGCTAGTTTATCAATGATTTGCATAGCACATTAAATTCCATCATGCATGCCAGCCACATATTGCTAAATCTATTTTGATGGGTCCAGCATCTCCGATGGAATAGCATGGGGAAGTTTAATGCTTTGTGGCAAGGTGGATATCACCCCAATGATTCTCTCTCTCTCTCTCTCTCTCTCTCTCTCTCTCTCTCTCTCTCTCTCTCTCTCTCTCTCTCTCTCTCTCTCTCTCTTAGATTTTGAGTATAGCTTCAAGATGTGTGAACTTGTATCTATAATATAAAACAATTTGAGATTTGTACTCATGCCAAAGTATTGTAAAGAAATCCATGCTAATTGTAATGATTATTCCAATTCGTTGTGCTAAACATTATTTGTTGGACTAATTCATTTTCATCTAAGCATATTCTAAGTACATCCTAAAGTAAGCATTATTGAGAAAGTATCTTCAGACATTGAACATTATGGAGCAGCAAGCTACATCAACCTACATGCAAGTTTGTTTTCATAATTGATCTTATTATGTCTTCTCATCTCATGTTATTGCATAAACACTTGAAGGACTTATCCAAAGAGCATTGTATCACCACCATTACCAATTCCTAAGGCAATATCATTTCAATTGAAGCATTTTATTTTGGATTTAGCCTTTTCCCTACCAAGGGCAAGATACCTTTTTCTTCGTCATAGCTGCAGTGGAGGTGGAAGCACCAACATGAGGTTTAACTTAGGAAAAACCATACACAGCACAACATTCTCTCTCTCTCTCTCTCTCTCTCTCTCTCTAAAACACACACACACACAGAGCAGGTTACAAATCTAGTTGCTAAAAGTGACAAGAATTGTGCAGAGCAGACTTTGACATAGTACCAGAGTTCGAACAGGCAAAAACCTTAGGTCTATGCTAATTTGCACACATGAACAACTCTTTTTGACTGAATTATGGAGGGAATGATCTACAAAGCCTTCTGGTCTGGAATCCCAATTTTTAGGCGATGAAAGCACCTTCAAGTCTAGGGCACCTAGCACACTTGACTAGCATTATCGGGCTCATATTCAGAGGTAGGTTCTTTTTTGTATTTCCATATTTGTACCCTCTATGTTAGCTTTCTCATCTGTATCTGTCTATTATGCTGAATCTTGTCAATTTCATTCCATCTTACCTAATTCTTGCATTTTCACGTCAAAAGATATCAACACAAGCAAAAGGGAAGTAATCACATACAACATCTAGCTCTCCTATGGAACTGAAGTTGGATCTCATTGATTATTCCCCGAATGAAAGTGGAAATTACTAAATAGTGATTAATTAAGTTCTTAGTTTACATTTGTAGGCTAAGACTCCATTTTCCACACCATTTCAATATCACCTCAATGATGTCTTCTCTTCATCTTGCAAATTCTGTATATAGCTTCAAGATGTGTGAATTTGCATCTATAACATAAAGCAATTTGAGTTTGTATTCATGCCAAAGTACTGTAAAGGAATTTGTGTGTGTGTGTATGCTTATCTCCAACACCTCACCTTAAGCCATTCTATAGATGCTTGGAGCTGCTAACCTAGCCTAGTTCCAATACCATATGTTGAGCTCCTAGCCTGGCCTAGCCTATTTCCTTTTAGAGTTCACTACTAGTTAATCTAATAGCCCCTCTTTTTCCAGCCCATCATCAATCCATGTGTGGCTTATTTCCAACACACCCCCTTAAGTCACACTATAGGTGCTTGGGGCTCCTAGCCTAGCTCTAATACCACATTTTGAGCTACAATTCATATGGACCAGCTACAACTTGAACCTAGGACCTTTCATTTTCTATTGGAGTGCTCTACAACTACGTGAATATCCCCTCTTTGGCTAGCCCATTATTGGTTTGGATGAGGCTTATTTCTAACAAAGTTCTAGAGCGCTTTGTAATAAGACATACATTATAGTTATAATGATTGCTTGGACATGGCGTGGAATATATTTCGCAAACTCTAGTCTACTTGACACACATTATGTGTGCATTTAACAAACATTGTTCTTCAACCATGGCCCTCTAAACTTTTCTGCCTTTCCTTCAATCCATCTTTATTTTTATGTAGGTGGGTCAAGGTAATTGGCTTCCTTCACTCACACCCTAATAATTACATAAATTCCTTTCTCTAACTACATTAATCACATTGGCATTGGCTTGTTTTAGATAATTGTCATTGCTATGGTCCCCAAGAAAACTCGATCAATGAAAAAGGTCAATGTCATTTTGGTTAGGAAAATTTCTTACTAAATGACCCCTCATTGCACTCCCAACTTCGCACAATTGTCCACCTTCATTGTCATGCTAAATATAACTCCTACCACCACTATTATTCTATTGTTCGTAGCTACTTATTAGCGTGGTAGTTGGTTTGGTAGAATGGTAGTATAATTGCTCATATTAAGCTTGCAACATAATCTCAACCTATCATGCATCATGGTCTCACACTACATCTCACCCTTACCTAGTCCATGTGAAGAAATAAATGCCAACAAGGACAAACTATGAAACCACTTGCCACAATTGAAGATATACCCTATTTCATATAGTAAATGAACTTGCGGTGTTTGGCAAGTCTCTTCATCCACTTGCAACACCCTCACAACTCACCACCAACATAATCTCAACCAATCATGCATCATGGTCTCACACTACATCTCACCCTTACCCAGTCCATGTGAAGAAATAAGTGCCAACAAGGACAAACCATGAAACCTCTTGCCACAACTAAAGATATACCCTATTTCATATAGTAAATGACCTTCTAGTGGTTGGCAAGTATCTTCATCCACTTGCAACACCCTCACAACTCACCACCAAGCTTGATCACACAACCAAGGATCAAATAAATGAAAGTATTTAGAATCCCTAGACACAACAAGCACAATTGCCTTAAATAGCACATCGGTATGGGCATTAACACATTCAAACATCAAGATGATCTCCACCATATGTATGGGCCAATGCTCCCAAAGGCCAGCACTCAGCCCATAAACAAAGGAATGCACAATATGAATTGCTTGTCAAGGATCATTTGGTTGTGCTACCAAGTAAAATACTACATGCAACCACAATTCATTGGAGCATGGGTGTCATTAAAAAGTCTCATTACGATGACCACATGTCATAAGCCCACCATAATTATATGTAAGCACCACAAGAATCAATGGTATATTGCCACCATACCAGACATAGCCACCATGATAATATTGGGTCTACTACTACCATCAAGGTGACACATCATGAGTCAACATTCATAGAGAAAACCATGAAATTCAGCCTAGAACAATATACCCATGGATACAAAAGATGGATCCCACCAATTGATGTCACATGAGATAGACACATGGCATCATTATAGAGAAAAGTTACCACACAAGACTCTACATTGACCAATGACCACATGCTTAAAAAGAGCCAAACCCATCAAGGAATCCATGCAACAATAGAGCACACAATAGCTAAAGCCATGCTAAGGCAGAAAAGAATTGGCCTCTAGGAGGAAGCAGTGCAAGGCAATGGTACACATATGACTTGGGTGGGAATTGAGGGCTAGCAAAGAATGGATACTAGAGCAATCACCAATAAACATGAGAGTAGGCTGCCACGAAGAGAAAAAATTGGGGAGATAATAGCCAAATGAGGACCAACAACCAAACCAAAAGTGATTGGCTCGGAGTTTTGACACAATGAAGGAGAATGCATGACAAGTTTATTAAGGTGGTAGTGACAATGTTGAAGAATCATGCATATGCTCCTAGTGATGGTGTTGACCACCCTAGTAAGTTAACATGAAAAATAATAATTCAGTGCACAAGATATCTTGGAAGGCAAATAACATGAACCTTTGGCACAATAGTCAATATGAATCAAATCTTAGAGGAAAGGTTATAGTTTGAAGGCTAAAAGTTTCCAATGCATGCCAACTACCATGAATGCTTAATGAAGCTCAAACTAGGAACACGGGTTAACTCCACTAAACATAAGATTAGCCCCAGGACATAGAAGTATGCTACTATGCCAAAAGCTCACACTAAAGGCAATAGTGTCAACTGGATGGGACTTACTATGCCAACAATTAGTATAGCAAGGATCCAATGATACACATGAACAACCTTGACTTCAAAGACACACAAAGAACCAAAAAATAATTGCCCAATTCATAAGATCACACCCTAACCCACAAACATGTAAAACCTAGCACAAGACATCTTAGATCAACTATAAACATTGGGTAGGAAGGGCGTGAAGATGAACAAATTTGCTAAAAAATGGCCAGTGCCAACATTAGCTTTCATTGGGGATAAGTACCGCAAGTGGCTATTACAAGAAACTAAAGTCTAGCCTAGGTGGGTTATTTTAAAAATGCCTAAATTAACAGACTAATTCATATTTACACAAACTTTTGCAATATGGAGACAACAAGATTGAATTAAAGCTATAATTGACCTTTTGTATCATTACAACATACTTTCAAAATACAAATGCTTCAATGACTACAAGACACTTTCTATGGCTGGAAGCTTCCTCACATGATTCAACTTTATCAATCAAAACTTTCGCCCATTAACCCAATGAATAAAATATTTGTTTCTTTGTCCCTGTGAGTACACTTACCATGTTTCCAGCAATACTCTATACAGCATTCTAATGTTTCTTACTCAAAATCTCTACCATTCCTTTTTGCCTCTGCATTTCCCAACAATACCTCGCCCTTTTCCTATTCCTCTGTTGTAACGTTGAGCCCTCCTCCTATTACAGGCACAACTAGGAATACTTTGGCCATTCTTGAAGATTCCAATACCAACTTGCCAAGACTGCCAACGCAGCCCTTGAACAGGGGTCATCTAGCAAACAAACGGCCAAGGAAATATGAAAATAAACCTACGCAGCTAGAGCAGAACACGGAAAATATTCATGAACACCAAAACACTTCGTTAAAGCTAGGCTAATGACATGATTGAGAAATACTATGGATTCCCCCAAACAGCAAGAATCTAAAACCAAACACCACAGATAAAAGACAACTAGAAGAAATCGAAAAGGTATCTTCTGATTTTGTTAGAATACACCTGTAATTTTGAAGGCAAATTACTTTGAATGTCTCAACTATTAACACAACAAACAAACAAGCTAAAACACGGTATTTATCCTGTAATGAATCCCTATTACATTAGTTTGTGAAACCAATTTAAAGTGAGGTTTCACCTTCTTTTGGATCAGTGGTTGCAGCAGCTTCACTGATTTGGGGACCCTTAGGGAAAATATGCATTTATCGTGTGGGAAACTGAGGGAAATAAATGACTACTGGAAAACGACGTGTTTTCGAGTGGGCTTCGAAGGCGGCTAAAATACTTAAAATTTAATTAAGCCGTTTCGTAATTATGGCATTGGTGAGATCATCTACAAGATGAATATGTACGCCTCTTTCATAATTAAGCACTACTTCGAACCAAAATGAAAACATCATCACTAAAATCTAACGCTCCCACTCGGCGGCGCTCATGGATCAAATTAGTCATTGTTTTCGGCGAGACTTCGACTTTATTTCCGACCCCACATAATAAAGCTGGCCGATGACTTTGACTTTGTTTGAGAGCTTACCTAATAAGGGTGGCAGATGAATGAAAAAGATTTCTGAAATCGCTAGTAAGCAATTAAAATGTCCACTCTTTGTGATATCTTTAGATCATTTTAATTCTGAATTAGGATAACATTACAGTTTGTGATGCCCTTCGCATTACAAGTCATGAGACTTCAGATTCATCCTAACACCACTCCCTAACAAGAGGAGAGAACATGGGGAAAGAGGAATGAGAGGCGAAAGTGACACGGTCTATTTTTCCCACACCGCCTCTAACTCTCGCCTTTTAGTGGACATGGAAGTTGGCCTTCTCATTAGGCTAAGTATGGACCTTTAGGACATGTAATGGACCTCATTCCCCAATATGAACAACTAAATCACAGCCTTTAATAGTTTGAAACATATCCATACTAAGGTTGAGACCTATTTTGTAGATCAAATGAAATCATGGATATTTTTGTAGTCTAACCAATAATTACATTAGCATATGAAGGAGGAGATAAGAGAGGCATAAATAGTAATTGTAACAAAGCGAGTTAAAGCAATAAGAAGTGAGGTAGCTCAAAAAGTATAGCATAGGTTGCTATGATGGTATGCGCTTTGAACCAAAGTCAACTGATTTGATTGATTGAGAAAATTAAACAAGAGATCCAACAATAGAGCTAATGTGCAAAAATTGTATTGGCTTACTCTTACCATCTCACAACAAAGAAGACAAGTCAAAAAGGAGATTGAAGAAAGTATAAATGAACATAATGACAAGTTGGAGGCCATACCTAATTATACTCATCCTCATGGTAACAAGGGGCACATCAAAATATATAGCTAATTTTATGGCCTTGTTTGATCTACCCTTATTTTGATGTTGTAGTGTAATTTGTGTATTAGTCGTGGACCTTGCTACTTTGACACAAGTAAGAGTTGGTATAGAATCTTCTAATGCAATGTAAGGTTTGGCTACAAAAATAGCCTCCCAAGTTCAAGGAGATTCAATGAAAGTATAAGAGAGACCCAACATGAGAGAATAATTATATACTATCAAAGGATAGAAATATACAATATTATTACATAATCATATAGTGAGAAACCCTAATATATAAGAGCAAGGGTGAGATATAAGAACATAAGACATCAAAAGTAAATGTCTTAAGTAAACTTAAGTAGACAAGTGGGAAAAGGACTAAAGAGGGAAACCAATTAGGTAATATGCTATATTCACACCAACAAGGTACTATTTGATTTGTAATTTTTGCAGCACTCGTTCCTTGGGGGGAGAGTCCATACCACCCACCCTTTTGACCAATCATATATTATGCCTTTTCCTAATGAAATATATTACATGTTTTCCGTCAAAACATTTTGCAAAGGAGAACATGTAAATTCATGTTGCAATCATACCTTTAAGATTCCATAAACAAATACTAAATCTCATTCAAATAATCTATCAAAAAAAATCAGCATTCAAAATTTATGACTTATTGAATGGCAACCCATCGACTTTGACATGAAGAGTGTGGATTTAAACTTCAATAAAAATAAGTTATCACTATGCCCATATATGCTTTTATTATCTTATAGAGTGGCCAACCATACACTTATACAATAATGAGGCAATCACAATGTAACCATCCTCCCCAAGGGCTAATGACTAGATTTGATAATCAATCCCACTAATCATATAAAATTTCGATGATTGTTATCTATTAACATTGTCCTACATATACATATTAGAGTAGAATAAGTGTATATGTGTATGGTAATTTTGTATTCTATTTTATGGTCTACCCATAAAATCACATTTTACATCATACATTTTTTTAATCTAATTGCATGTCACAATCAAAATTAGCATGAATACAACACTCCATCCATCAATTTCAACCGTTGTCTAAAGTCCTACCAAATTTTTATAAATGTTATTCCCTTATATGATATTTTATTTATGAGAAGCAACTTTATCTTGATGCAAATAATAAAAAATCTCAAATTATAAAGCAACTCTAATGAAGTCTACTTTGCGCACTTTAATTACGAAGTTTCTTCTATGGTTAAACTCACTCTACTTGCAACCTCATTGACAAAACTTTCAACAAATGTTGTGTCTTATGAACCATTAGAAAGCCCCTTAAACCCATCAATTAATAAGTATGAGAGTCCAAAAATTATAATTTAAAAAAAACAAAATACAAAATAAACAACAAAAATTATAATTAAAATAAACAAAATTAGAGTCCGGGAAGGGTAGCAGAGTCCAATTCCGAAATAACTAATGAAAATAAAAAAAGCTGAGAGTCGAAGGAAATAGGAACATGAACTTACAGTCGCTCCAGATTTGTCAAGTTCCCAAGTTCTGGTGGCAGCGTTCCCGATAAGCTATTCATCTCAATACTCCTGTACCGCATACACAAAACAAAATTATTTCATCCAAAATTCCAAATCAATATCAATATGCGACTGAATTCAATCTACCGTGCGAAGCTATAGATGATAAGATTACAGAGATATCAGCTTAGTAAGATTCCCCAATTCCTTTGGAATTTCACCAGTAAAACGATTCTGCCCAAGAGACCTGCCATTACGTACAAATTACAACTTAAATTATTGACACCCAAACATCTTGAACCAAAAGAATGCACAATTTATATGGGAAAAGGCTCTTGCTCGCTTACATATACTCAAGGCGCGATAATGAGCCTATAGTTGCAGGAATCGTTCCACTCAGATAATTGAACCTCAGGTCGCTGTTGAAAAGTTTTCAAAATTCAGTAAATTAGCCCTTGTTTTGATAAATCCAATCGATTTAATTTGAAAGGAAGAAGAAGCCTTAGAAAATCTATAAATACTACTTACATGCTTTGCAAGTGGGTAAGATTAGCCAATTCGGGAGGAATAATCCCTTGCAGCTCTTCATACACCACTATTCTGCAATATATCAAGATAAATGGTGTCTCGTTACATAGTTCAAATGACAAAATAACACGATTCTTAAGGCAAGAGGTGCTTACAGCTTTACTGCATGGCAAATGGTATTGTTCTCAAAAACACAGCTGCACCTGACCCCACGCGGCCCGAGTGTGTCGTCATTAGTAAACCAGTTTGTATCGTTATTGTTGCACGGATCCAAACTGAAGTCCCATTTCGAATACTTCATTTGGCTGGCAATTACTTTGAGTGCCTCAACTATAAACACCACAAACAAACAAGCTAAAACAACATTATTTATTCTGTAATGAATCCCTATCAATTTAGTTTGAGAAACCAATTTAAAGTGACGTTTCACCTTCTTTCGGATCAGTGGTTGCAGCAGCTTCACTGACTTGGGGGAAAAAGCAGCAGCAGCAGTAGACAATAAGGCAGAAAAAGATTGCACAAGGGACCTGTGAATTACATTTCCTGTGGCTACCCATGCCAGGAGCTTCAAAATTCTAGCTGAAATGGATAATTACGCGACTGCAATGGTTACAGAATACCAGAGTTGGTGCCAATGTTTTTGCCATACTTATAAATTATTTTTGTTCTTTTAATATTTAGGTGGGATGAGGTCCCGTACTAAAAAGAAAGCGAAAGCTTTAGGGGAGCCGGCTACCCAGCCGACAGATTCCCGGCTACGGTGCAACATATTTGCACTGTCGAAAGCCGTGCCGCAATGCCTCTTCATGTCTATGCTCATCGCTCATTCCATCCACATAGCCTGGGGAGACGAGAACTGTATTTTCTGGGAACTACAACTACTGACATGCATGACTGTGCAGTACAATTGGATACTAAGTATAATTAAATTAAAAACTATTAAAACATCATTCATTTTGTTTTTGATAGTAAAGGCCGAAGTCATAGTTTTTATATTAAGTAGAAAGTAAAATATACAACATCTATCTACAGCTAAAAACCATAATAGTGTTCGATCACGAAGTGTGAATAAATATAGAGCGCCAGTGCTTTCTCCATGAAAGAAAAAGAACCATTTTCTGGTATAACAAAATTTCCTTAAATGTAAATCTTTTCATGCTTTCCCTATTCAGCTAAAAGCTTCCCAAAAGCTCTTGATAACAGGGATGCTATGTGTCCTTCCTATCAACTTTCCGGATTCTGACGAGGATGCCAACCATTTGAAATTGATCTAATGTGTATTCCACATGCTACCATATTAGCCAACTCATCAGCTTTACCATTGCCTTCATGGTAGATATGGTTAGCCGTTATTGATTCAAATTTGGAGATAATACTCAAAATCACCTCTAAAAAAGATTTTTTTTTTTTTGTTATGCTCTGGTTGTATGTAATATTTGTTGTGTGAGGCTTGTCCTCTGATACTTTGACTCTTGGTGGTCTTTGTTGTTTCTGTGAACTCCTTATACTTAATACAAAATATATATATATAAATATTTTTTAAGTCTTATAAATTAAATATTTATTTCAAAATATTTTAAAATTAAGTATGGAAAAAAATAATTATGAATTAATATAAATTTTAATTTCAATAGGAATAAATATATTATTATTATTATGTTTATATTGTTGTAAATTTTAAATATGTAGTATATAACTTAATAAAATAAATACTATTTATTTAGGATAAGCAAAAAATGTATATATTTTGATGAAAATTTTAATATATTTGGTAGTATGGAGATGATATTAGGTCAATTGATTTCTTATATTTAAAAAAATATATTATAAAATCCAACAAAAATAATTTTGTATATAATAAATATTATATTTTAACATATTTACAATTTCTAATTATTATAAATTAATAATATAACATAGTTATATTAACATATTTAAGATTTCTAATTATTATTGCAAAATATTTTAAAGAAAAAAATAAATTTTAAAAATCAAAATAAAATAATTTTAAAATTAATAAATTATAAATAAATAAATATAATTTTAAAATACTTTATTTCTTTTGTAAATATAATATAAAAAATAAATATATAATATAATTGAAGAAGCTTTATTTTATGTTATCTCAAGTTCTCATCTAACATTTGATCTATTATGTGAATCCATACACCACAATTTTATTTATCAAACTTGTATGAAGTAAAACTTGTTCACCTAGATTTTGGTATCTAAATTGGGAGAATTTCTTATTTGGACAATGAACCAAGGTTGATAGTAACAAAAATTTACATTGTAATTATCATTGAAAATGCACCTAAATTTTGAATTTTGTAAAATGTAATGAATCAAAAGTTTGAATTTTGTAAAATCTAACAAGTGAAATTGATAGACATGGAGTTTATCAACTCTTGTGTAATTAAACAAGTGCCACGGGCCAAGTACTTGGTTTTATAAATAAATTTTATTTTAATTTTGATTTATATGTAAAGTGAATTTTTAATTATAATAATATATAACTAAGTTTAATTTTAATTTTAATTTATATGTAAAGTAATTGTTTAATTATAAAAATTATAAAATTACTATAATTATAGTTCTAATTATATTTTTTTATTTTATAAATAATTATAAAATATCATTTATAATTAATTTAAATTGTAAAATAGTTCTACTTATAATTAATTTTAATATTAATTATTTAGTCTAAATAACTCTTTTTCAAAAATATTATAATATTATTCTATTAAATCTAAATTTATATAATATATATTAAAATAAATCCAAAAAATTCAATATTTTATAATATAACAAAAATAGAAATATTATTTTAATATAAGGAAAAACTTATCAATTTCTTAATAGGTATTCATAAAGTTGTAAACTATAAACCGAATAAAATCAGATGATATATAAATTAGATTATATTATTTGAATGGACAATTTTCATGTACAATAAATAACAAACATGGTACATTTTAATTGGTTCACTCCAGTAATAAGACCTCAAATTATTAGCCAATCACGTCATCAAAAACTAATTTTTACAAATTATAAACTTAAAAAATTAACATTTAGACTATAGAATATATGATATTTTTAACAAAATAAGAAAATACTAAATTATAATTTGTGCAAAGAATTGGTTTTAATCACTTAATGAAAGAAATGCAAAAAGTGATGCAATAGTACTTGTTAGCCTATCGGCAAGTACTAATAATAAATTTTAATTATATTAGTATATAATTTTAAAAAATTTCAACTAAATAATTGGCATATATTCTTGCAAGCTTTTAAATAGAAAAGTA
Source organism: Chamaecyparis obtusa (assembly GCA_027943335.1). Taxonomy (NCBI): domain Eukaryota; kingdom Viridiplantae; phylum Streptophyta; class Pinopsida; order Cupressales; family Cupressaceae; genus Chamaecyparis; species Chamaecyparis obtusa. Next base: position 51,786 of record BSBK01002218.1, on the reverse strand, counting down.
GTAGAAATAAAAGATTGTGAAATTTATATCTTCTGAAGTTGATTTACAGAGCAAATGTATGAAATTGAAGTTTTCCGGTTTCAACTATTTCCAAAATCTAAGTTTATTAACCTTAGTTGATTTAATTGCTATAAAAGAGAAAACCTAAGTGCAAATTCCATCTCCAAAGTTATATTGCTGACCAAATTTTTAGTTGTTTTGTAGCTCACCATCAAAAGAGTATCTAAGATCCACTATCTACTATTATCTCTAAACTTATACAAAACTTATCTTCATCCCACAAATATATTAATACTCATAATTGATATATAAAGAATTCTAACATGTATTAGATTAAGGTCTTATTGAACATAGATAAAATCAATAGACTTGCCCTAATAAGGATTTGATTAGGCTCCATTTAACATGTCCTTAATTTCTAAATAATGAGAAAGAAGCTACTAATTAACATTTAAAATAATTAACAACAATTACACACTTATAAGTTTAATTAATTACTTCCATACATTCACTTCAATGTTATTTAGATTAAGTTTTTAAATAGGTATTTATGGTTCAAGTATTCCCATACCCTATATAATCTTATACTAGCATAACTCTTTTAAATCCTCATCCAAAAGTAAATTCTCTCTTTCACAACCATAGGTAAAACCATGGTGATGCATTAGTACAATTCATATAAATATATAATCTTAAATAAGAAAATAAGAGAAAGAACACAAACACACATACATGCACACTCACATAAAAAATTTTAATGATTGAATGAGCATTTATTGTATCTCTAGTCTATTTATCATAGTTTCCAACCATACTTGTATCTAATATTTCAATAAAAAATACAAATGAAAATTTTTAATAATTTTAGAAGAAATTAAACTTTCATTTTTATTTTGATAGCATTGACAACTCAATTATTCCCTTAAAATACTTTTTTTTTACTCTATTTTTATTTTTATTAAACATATATTAATAAATACATAAAATATTATATTAAAAATAAAAATACAGAATTCAATAGGTGATGTATAAACACTTCATCATACAGTTTGATAGATGAAGTAAAATATAAAATTGATCAAAGAATATTTTTTATATAATAGTTTAAAATATAAAATATTTGAATAATAAATTTATTATATATATATATATATATATATATATATATATATATATATATATATATATATATATATATATATATATATATATATATATATATATGTATATATATACATATGTATATATATGTATATATGTATATATATGTATATATGTATATATATGTATATATGTATATATATATATATATACATATATATATATATATATATATATATATATATATATATATAGGTATATATATATATATATATATATATACATATATATATATATGTATATATATATATGTATATATATATATATATATATATATATATATATATATATATATATATATATATATATATATATATATGTATATATATATATATATATATATATATATATATATGTATATATATATATATATATATATATATATGTATGTATGTATATATATATTAAAAAAAATTAGTTTGGATAAAAACAAATAAACTTTATATACTAAAATAAATTCATATAATATAATTTAAAATTTTTAATAAACAATTAATATAAAAAAGAAAAATATTAATGAAAATCTTAATTAAAGATAAAAATAAAAATTATTTCCAAGCCCCAAAACTATGCAATATGGAAGGACAATAAATAACAAACGTGGTAAATTTTAATTGGCTCACTCGTGTAATAAGACCTCAAATGCATTCATCCAATGAGATGATCAAAAATTAATTTCTAGATATTATAAAGTTAAATAATTTGCATCTATATTTTACAAATGAAAAAACTTATAATGAAATGTAAAAAAGAATTTATTTTTTGGTGTAAAAGAGTTCATTTAATCACTAGTTAACATCAAAAACTCAAAAAGTGATACAATAGTACTTAGCCTACGGGCAAGTACTAATAAGACTATAAAAAATAATTTAGAAAATAGAAGAATTTTTAAGAATAAATGATGTTAAGATTTGGTAATAAATGTAATTTTTTATGTTATAAAATTATTTTTTTAATTTGAAATTTATATATATATATATATATATATATATATATATATATATATATATATATATATATATATATATATATATATATATATATATATATATATATATATATATATATATATATATATATATATTAAGTATAAGAAGTTCACAGAAACAACAAAAGACCACTGAGAGTCAAAGTATTAGAGGACAAGCCTCACATAGCAAAAAAGCCAAATATTACATACAACCATAGCATATAGCAAAAAAGGACTGAATCAAAAAATAACAGCTAATGTAGCACATCTTCAAAGGTGTCCACCCACGCAGTCCAACCCATAGCACCTTCCATCCAAACCAAGATCTTCTGATCCTGAATCTGCCTTAGCATGCAAATCATCTTGCCAATAGTGTTCTGAGGGTTCCTTTTAATTTCCTTGCTGATACGGTTGACCGTTTGGTTGAAAGCGTGGATATTGTCCAGGTGCAGCCTCCAGAAGTAACCATTTTTAACTTCATTAGAAAAGAAAGTAGCATGTCCATCCTTAAGCACTCTTTTGAATTTAGCCTTGTTGACCTTCATAGTTATTTGAATCTGTGAAATTTTTTTAAAGTATGTGAGACTTCGAAAAGACTCAGTAAGCAATCTGGGAACATTTTGAAATCTTTCTTCATTTTTGCACTTCCAAATTTGCCACAATATGTTAGCTGAGAGAATATCCCAAAACATGTTAACATCTATTTTAGCATTAGAAATAAAACCAGTGATAACATCAAGAATATTGAAAGAAGCAGGGATAGAAATACCAAACATCAACCAAACCTCTTTAGCAAAAGAGCACTCAAAGAATATATGTCTTCCCGTTTCCGGGGTTCTGCAAATGCTGCACATATTAGTATCAAAGAAAGAGTTCCTAATAGGAAGCCTATTGAGAATAAGTAACCATTTGAAACATTTGATTTTAGGATCTATAGAACTTTTCCAAATATTGTCAAAAATCTTATTCTAGGAAGGAACATCTAAGTTAGAATACCAAGTATCATGAATATGCCTAATAATTTCATCATTGCTATTAATAACAGAGTAAATGTTCTTAGCTTTAAGCATGGAAATGATAATACCACCAGGCCACTTGATTTTCAAATAACTATTAGAATCAACGTGGAAAATAGTAGGAATATTCCTGCTGGCCCTGACAATCATATTATACATTTTCTTATGAGAATTAGAAAGATTAAATTTTTACTCTTTAACTCATCCCACTGAATAAGTCTGTCATTCTCAAAAATATCAATAAACTGCTTGATCCCAAGGTTGGCCCAACTCTTGGTGGAACAGCCTTGGGTAAGAGCAATGGGCTTATTATTGAGCTTAAGGTTCCACCAAATGGACCTCTTACCATGGAGGGTCTTATCATCAAAAAAATCTTTATTCTTAATGAATTGCCTAACATGGTTCCAGGCCTTCCAAATGGACTTCAACATAGTCGAGCCTTGAACAATGATAGGAAATTCACCACAAATAAGATCAGTGAGAGGGAGATTTTTCCAGAATTTGGCATTCTTAGGATAACCCCTTTCAATATTGTTACGAATTAGCACTCTCCAAGGGTCATCTCCCTCCAAAGCATGAAAGATCCATTTGGAGGCCAAAGGAAGACCACTTAGTCTTAGGTCTTTGAGCCCCAAACCCCCAAAGAGCTTATCAACATGACACCAGCTCCACTTGACAGAGTGAGTCTTGTTATTTCCTTTCCCATCCGACCAGAGATACTTCCTGATAACTTTTTGAATTTCCATAACGTGGTAATCATTAAACATCCAAGCCAAAGCATAGTAAATATTATAAGAGGAAAGGATCTTTTGGCAGACTTGCAATCTACCGAAAAGAGACAGAGACCTATTATGCCATTTATTCAACTTATTATGAATCTTGTCTTTAACCCAACTCCACATATCTTTTAAAGAAGGATCAACAGAGAAGGGAATTCCCAGATGTCTAACAATTTTTGAGGGACCACCCCGTTGGAAACCAAACTTACTAAACCAATTAGGAGGTTGGTCATTCCATCCAAGACAAATAGACTTGGATTGAGATAATCTAGCTCCAGAAATCTTACAGAAAAAGGTGAGCTTATTGATCATAGCAACAAATTTATCTTCAGAGGCTTCATGAAAGAGAGAAGTATCATCAGCAAATTGACAATTAATAAGAGCCTTATTATCAGGAAGGGTGATGCCTTTGACAGCAGGGCATAAGGTGTTGTCTCTAAGAAAATAGAACAGAGCTTCAGAGGCTATAACAAAAAGGGTAGGGGAAAGCAGACAACCTTGCCTAATTGATCTACCCAAGGGAAAAGGGGCTGAAAGAGAACCATTAATATCAATTTGAGCATACGCATCTCTAAGAAGCATATTAATAATGTTACAGAAGGAGGGGAAGCCAAAAGCATCAAGCATCATACTGATAAAGTCCCATTCAATTCTATCATAAGCCTTTTCAAAATACAGCAGAAACATAGCAACATTTTGATCTGTGTGCTTAGCCCAATTAAGGGCTTCCCAACTAGTAATTAAGTTCTCAAGGATATATCTCCCTTTAACAAAACTAGTTTGAGTAGGGCAAACAAATTTAGGAAGAATAGTTTCCAACCTTCTAGACATGATTTTGGCAAGAATCTTGTAAGAAACATTTAAAAGAGTTATAGGTCTCCAATTTTTTAACAGAGATTTATCTCCCTCTTTAGGGATGAGTTTGATGATTCCAGAATTAATCTCCCTACCCAAAGTACTAGTATCAATAGCTTCGTTATAAATGTCAAGAAGCTCTTTGCAAATCCATTTACTGTTGACTTTATAAAACTCCACAGGTAAACCCGTCGGGTCCTGGAGCTTTATCATTGTTAAGTGAATTGATGGACTTTTCAATTTCCTCCAAAGATATAGGCTGTTCAAGAATAGAGGCATCATTATCCAAAATTCTTTTGGTGATAAGATTTCTACACTGATTTCTAAAAGTCCTAGCTTCTTGAGAATCCTCAGAAGTGAAAAGATCTTCATAAAACTGAGCAAACTATTTTTTAATAACCTCAATATCAAAAATCATTTGATTATTGATGAGCAATTTATCAATAGTCTCTTAGCCTGCTTTTGTTTAATAAGATTGAAGAAAAATTTACTACCTCTGTCACCAAACTGAAGCCAGTGAGCTCTAGAACGGATTCTGGCTCCTAAGGCTTTTTGGTGTTGATGTTTTCTCAAAGCGTTCTTGGCATAAGCCAGTTGATGACAGAGATAGGGGTCATCAAAATTGTTTTGAATGGCCATCTCAACATTGTATAAATTATTGTTAGGCCAGGATTCCTTATATCTATAATCCTTGGCCTTCTTTTGGCCCACCATTTTTAGCAAATTCTGTCAGGTAGAAATATCCATGTTCCACCTATCAATATAAGATAACGAGGGATAATGAGACTCATTAATAAGTATAATAATTGAAATAGCAACAAGAATGTCTTCATCTTCCAACAAGCTAGTATTGAGAATGAATTTATTATTAACGTTTTTACTACATGAAGGGGAACAACCAAGATTGACCGAAATATAGATAGGATGATGATCCGAAAGAGTAGTGGGAGAAACCAGAATGAGGTTGTTATGTTTATCTAGGATCACAGAGAAAAAATTATGATTAAGATAAAATCAATCCAACCTAGAGTAAATTCTAGCCTGACCTTTCTGATAATTGCGCCAAGTATACCAGAGACCAGGATTATTGTTTTTGTTCCCCGTTAATGGGTCAAAAAGAGATTTAGAAAATTTAAAATTGTTCCAAGCAAGTCTTTCCTGTTCTTTCCAGGAGAAGGGGAGACCCCCCATCTTATCCTCCTGATCCTCTATCATATTAAAATCACCTCCAAACATCCAAGGGATATCTGGAAGCGAGCAGAGCCAAGACCAAAACATAGATCTTTCATTATAATCATTGGCAGCATATATAGAGCAGATACCAAAATCCATATCATTATGATTGAAAATCAACCAAATAGCTCTATTACAGGGAGAAAAGCCAAAGCTCTTAATTTTAGGACCCCATCTAGGGCTAACTAAAATCGCAACTCCTCCTCTCCCTTGAGAATGATTAGTGCAAAATTTGACAGCATCCTTCCAAATATAGTTTAGATTGGATTCAAGATTGAATCCAGTGGATTTGATTTCTTGCAGCATAATAACATCAATATTCTTAATAGAACTGAGAAAATTTTTAACCTGGCTCGGTTGGCTAAGTAATTCCATTGTGGCTTTGCTGGTCACGAGATCCAGTCTCCCCCCTGCTTGTTGTTATTGTACCCGGTTCATAGCTCTAGTCAAAAGTGTGAATTGAATAAATTTAAATTAATATTTTTGATGTATTTTGTTTATTTTTTTATCTCCTTTTAGTTAATACAAAAAAAGTAAAATGATGATTATCATAGGTTTTTTATATATATTTATTTATTGTTTTATAATTATAAATTTTAAATTATCTCATTTTAATTTTAAATTTTTTTAAAATAAAAATGGCAAGAGCCACTAAAATATTTATTTGAATTTTTAAATTAATTTTCTTCTTAATATTTTTTTGTAATAATAGTTAGAAATCTAAAAAAATGAATATAACTATATTTTATTACTAATAATGTATTAAATTCTTTTGTTAGATTTTAGAATATATTGATTAAAATAGTGTAAAATCAATTGACTTAATCTCATCTCCCATACTACCTACCTAATATCTTAAAATTTTCTTCAACATATATATATTTTTTTTCCTTATCTAAAATAAATTACTATATATAAAATTGAAAATTTACAACAATATAAACATAATAATAAAAATCTATCTAAAATATTTTTTACTTTATCATATTAAAAATTAAAAATTTATCACAATAATAATAATAATATAAACATACGTTATTGGATAAATTGTTAAGTAAAATATACTTGGAAAGTTTGAAAAAAACAACTAGTGTCCCCTTGGTAATATGCGTTTTACTTTACCATTTACTATACACATAATACCTAATAATCTTTAAAAAAAAATACCTTCATAACTGATAAGAACTTGACATGACTGTGACAGGTGACATGAAAGGCCTACCGTGCGATCATTAGCAATGTGTGTCAGAGAGGATGGGGCATGGTATAAGATGAGCATGCACATAGGCAGGCATTGCGGCACGGCTTTCGAAGGTGCAAATATGTTGCACCATAGCCAGCCGACAGATTCCCCACCTCCCCCCATCATCGATAGCCCCATACCATGCCTGCCAAATCGTATTCGTGGACAGAAATGTCAGACGGAGTCAGACAGAACGGATGCAGAGGAAGTCAGTATCATTATTTTAAATGAAAGTTTATTTTTATTAAAAAAGAAAATATATTTTTTAAAAGAACGGATGCAGAGGAAGTCAATATCATTATTTTAAATGAAAGTTTATTTTTATTAAAAAAGAAAATGTATTTTTTAAAAACTTTCTTTATATTTTAGGATTTTGTTTGATAACTAAGTTTTTTTTTTAAAGTTTTCTTTATATTTTAGAATTTCGTTTGATTATATATCAATATGTATAATTAAAAAGTTGTAAATTTATAATTATGAATATGCAAATTAAACATTTCTAATATATCAAAATGTTAAGAAGTAATTAATTAAATATTAATAATTAAAAATATTTTTTTAAAATAATAGTATTCATAAATAAACTTAAAAATTACAAAAGCTTATATATAATATAAATTTATAGTAATTTAATAAATATATGAGTATTCATTTCTGGATTCAATTGTGTAGCATTTTTTTGACCAAAAAAATGTTTCGGATCATACTGCATGATCCATCATCAAGGTGCTGCTAGAGAGAGAAGAAACATAGAATGATATGTTGCAGATCTGGCATGCAATAAAAAGAAGAGGGAGAAAGGATGAGGGGAGGGAGAAGACACCTGTGCACATAGATCCACAATGACAAGACCTACAACCCATGGCAATTAAGAGAAGGGGAGGAAAAACACCATTCCCATTGAGATAACAAGAAAACATATAAAAATATAACAAATATATGACAAAAGTAAATAGACATATATATAGCAATCCTTCCCTCTTTTATGTCTATTTACTTTTTCCATATATTTGTTATATTTGTTATATGTTTTCATGTTATCTCAATGGGAATGGTGTTTTTCCTCCCCTTCTCTTAATTGGCACAAATGAAGAACATAAATAAATAAGCAAGACCCAAATTAAATTAACATAAACGAAAATAAAACATGAACAAAAACAAATTATAAATTTGTGTATGTTTATGTTGATAAACATAAACATACTTAAATGAACATAAACACGAAGCAATGAACATTAACTAAAAACAAATATTAGTATTTATTTATGTATATTGTGAGTGAACACACATAAATAGACATAAATAAATAATAATAAACAAAAATAAAATAACATAAACGCAAATAAAATAAACAAACACAAAAACAAATCTAAGCCTAAAAAATTATATGTTTATGTTTATTTATATTTATGTTAATAAACATAAACCAAACTAAATAAACATAGACAAGAAAAAATAAATAAAAAATAAAAAAGACAAACAAGAATGACTCAAGAAGAAAGGGAAAGCAAGCCATACAAATATATAAAAATTTAAATATATGAATATATAATTATATTCGTAAGTAAGCACAAATAAAGAACATAAATAAATAAGCAAGACCCAAATTAAATTAACATAAATGAAAATAAAACATGAACAAAAACAAATTATAAATTTGTTTATGTTTATGTTGATAAACATAAACATACTTAAATGAACATAAACACGAAGCAATGAACATTAACTAAAAATAAATATTAGAATTTATTTATGTATATTGTTAGTGAACACACATAAATAGACATAAAAAAATAATAATAAACAAAAATAAAATAACATAAATGCAAATAAAATAAACAAACACAAAAATAAATCTAAGCCTAAAAAATTATATGTTTATGTTTATTTATATTTATGTTAATAAACATAAACCAAACTAAATAAACATAGACAAGAAAAAATAAATAAAAAATAAAAAAGACAAACAAGAATGACTCAAGAAGAAAGGGAAAGCAAGCCATACAAAAATATAAAAATTTAAATATACGAATATATAATTATATTCGTAAGTAAGCACAAATAAAGAACATAAATAAATAAGCAAGACCCAAATTAAATTAACATAAACGAAAATAAAACATGAACAAAAATAAATTATAAATTTGTTTATGTTTATGTTGATAAACATAAACATACTTAAATGAACATAAACATGAAGCAATGAACATTAACTAAAAACAAATATTAGTATTTATTTATGAATATTGTGAGTGAACACACATAAATAGACATAAATAAATAATAATAAACAAAAATAAAATAACATAAACGCAAATAAAATAAACAAACACAAAAACAAATCTAAGCCTAAAAAATTATATGTTTATGTTTATTTATATTTATGTTAATAAACATAAACCAAACTAAATAAACATAGACAAGAAAAAATAAATAAAAAATAAAAAAGACAAACAAGAATGACTTAAGAAGAAAGGGAAAGCAAGCCATACAAATATATAAAAATTTAAATATACAAATATATAATTATATATATAAAAATGTGTGTAAATATATATATCTATTTGCGTGTATATATGTATGTGAGAGAACAAATATAACCAAACAAAAAAAGTCTTAGTATATATATGCACAAATAAATACATAAATAAATAAGCAAAAATAAAAATAAACTAACATCAACGAAAATAAAACCTAAACAAAAACAAATAATAAATTTATTTATGTTTATGTTGATAAACATAAACATAAATAAATGAACGTAGACAGAAAAAATAAACAAAACTAAAAATATAAATATAAATAAAAATAAACTTTCATTTAAAATAATGATATTGACTTCCTCTGCATCCGTTCTTTTAAAAAATACATTTTCTTTTTTAATAAAAATAAACTTTCATTTAAAATAATGATACTGACTTCCTCTGCATCCGTTCTGTCTGACTCACTCTGACATTTCTGTCCACGAATACGATTTGGCAGGCATGGTATGGGGCTATTGATGATGGTGGGAGGTGGGGAATCTGTCGGCTGGGTAGCGGGCTCCAGCTTTAGGTGGAGTCCAATGGCAGAATATTTAAAATTCTGTTGCGAAAGTCAGAATCGACGGTAGGCAGGGCCGTAGCACGTTCGGAGAAATTGTACTTATAACGTATACAGCGTTATGACCACATCACGTCCAAGGATAAATGCTATATTTAATCTAGGGTCCCCACTATTATGATGCACACAAATATGACTGGATAATATGTCTAGGAAGCTTCTGAATTTGTACGGTGGCTGAACGAGTAGTAGGGGCGGCCCAAGATTAAAATTTCTTAAATGTCATAATTATAAGAGGTAGTAGGTCTTTGTTTGTTTGTGGGAATTGGAATTTGAGACAAAATCTTATTATCTCAAAATCAGGTTTTGAAATTCTGGTTTTGTGTATTTAGAATATAGTTTGGACTGTTTGGTTCAGAAGATGGCTGAGACAATCTATATTTTGCGTTTGGTTGTTATTTTCGAAATTAGAATTGGAAGTGAGAAATTCCTATTTTTGTGTTTGGTTTGCAATTTCAAATTGAAATTGGAATTACATTATCCATTTTCTGTGTTTGGTTCTACATTTTCAATTGGAATTAGAATTTGACAAGAAAATTTAAGTTTTTATAATTATTATATAATGTTTTAATTTAATATTTTATTTTTGTTGTCCATTTTTTATTTATACTTTTTTTTAATTAATTTATATTTTTTTATAGAAAATCATAAATAAAATTTAGTATTTTTTTTCCAATATTGTGAACAGTAAACTTAACTTTTTTTTAATAATTTTATACAATATCATAAACAATATTATAACAAGAAAGTAACTATTTGCTCGATATCACATCAAAATATAAATGACCTAACAAATGACCGAACTAAATAGTACAATTGTTGCACAAAGTAAACATCGTAAAAACGTGACATCGGCTTTATACGTAGCCTCCGTTTTTGCAATTGCCTTTTCGAGCGCTTTGCAAGACTTGCACTAGTCCTCCACAACAAGTATATGTGGAGAACGTGCAGATGATGTAGATAGCAACGAGGTGTCATTGGCCCACCGAAAGTACTGACATCCACCACCATCCTACAATACAAATCTAAATTAGTTTCACTATAATGACTAATATGTATTCTTTGTAAACATTTAAATATTATGCAATTAACAACCTTTTTCTTATTTTTGCAACTCCAAAATTTACGATCTAGATTATCAGGTGTGTGTGACGTCCTCAACACGCATCGCGATCCATCACCACACTCACACATAGGGACATTGATTATAGCCATCAACACTGTATCAAGAAAATTTTTGTTCATTCATATATAACATGACTATATTCTATGAGTACAAATTGAAAAAGTTTCATTTATGTTGATATTACAAATTTATAGAAAAAATATAATGACAACTATAGCATCAGATATAAGTTTTGGGGAAGAACAATATCCATGAACTGAATGGTGGTTTGAAAACACACCGTTAAATAAAAAAATGCAAGGAAATCCACGCTCTACGCCTTTATGCCCCACATTTGACAAGAAACCATCTCATATCCTGCTCATTCTTCCCATTACTTTCCGTATTGTTAGATGGCCAATCCTACATCTACACAGTATACATGATAGAAAAACTAAAACTTGTTTATTTTTAAATGGAATACACGAAGGAGTACCATCAGAAATATTGATCGTTTACAAACATGAACAGTAAACAATCATCAGATAGCTCATTTTTTTTCATCATATGTGGATCTTTTTGGCATCAATGTTTCAAATAGCTTCTGGATTCAATTGTGTAGATAGTTTTGGATCACACTCTGTGATCCATCATCAGGATGAAAGAGACCAAAATGATTGCAACAGACCAAAATGATGGACTTTTTCTTTCAATCATTTTTCTCTCTTCCATCCTGATGAAGGATCACACAGTTCTTTCGTAAATGTTGATGCCATAAATATCTACAAAATCAAATCTAGAAGCTATTTCAAACTTATGTGTAGTCTCATAACTATCCATTTATGTTTTTGTACCTATCACGTGGTTTTTAAAAATGAATGAAAAATGAAAAGAAATTGAAGATGAAATAGAGCATTGAACAAAGTAGAATTATTTAACTTAATTTCATAATGCAACAATAATAACAAGAAGGTTAGGGTATATACATACAAAATCATGAACAATATAGTCATCTACCAAAACACATTTATAAAATCACGTCTGAAGAACTAGAAATGGATAGTTATGAGACTACACCCTAACAATGCATTAAATGAAGCATTCATCATGTGGTACTCCTTCATGTACTCCACATAAAAGAAACAACACTAACAAATGAAATCAATGGTCAAGGGAGGGAAAGATCTTGCAATACCAAAACATTAAACCAATATGCAAAAATACCATATCCAATAACTTTGAAAGCAAGGCATAAAAGAAACAACACTAACAAATGAAATCAATGGTCAAAGTAGGGCAAGATCTTGCAATACCAAAACATTAAACCAATATGCAAAAATACCATATCCAGTAACTTTGAAAGCAAGGCATACATGCAACAAGTGAACTTAATTGGTGTCATAGCTAGGAGCACAACTATTACATTTTGCAACATAAATAAATATTTAAGCTCATAAAATCCATAAATATTCCACATTGGATCAAATAAGTGTGTCATTTTAAGGTGGCAAGTAAAAGTCATAGTGTGCCAGTTGATGAAACTCTTGACTGCACATTCCCAATGTATGGTTGGCAAGAATCCCATAGAGGGGCTACTTACTAATACATTGCTTAACCACAAACACAAGTGTAGACTGTAACCACAAACACAAGTGTACACTGTAACAAGTGTATGCTATAACAAGTGTATAATACATTGCTTAACCATAAACAAAAGTGTATACTATAACCACAAACACAAGTGTAGACTATAACAAGTGTATATTGTAACAAGTGTATAATATATTGCTTAACCACAAACACAAGTGTATATTGTCACCAGTGTATATTGTAACAAGTCAGTATACATTGGTGACAGTATACACTTGTTAGTGTATACTGTATACACTATTTTTATGATCCATGCAAGTGCAGGGGACCCACCAAACTCCATTGAATTAGAAATATTGACTGCTTTCTTAACAAGTGTATACTGTAACAAGTGTATAATACATTTCTTAACCACAAACACAAGTGTATACTGTAACCGCAAACACAAGTGTATATTGTAACAAGTGTATAATACATTGCTTAACCACAAACACAAGTGTATACTGTAACCACAAACACAAGTGTAGACTGTAACAAGTGTATACTGTAACAAGTGTATAATACATTGCTTAACCACAAACACAAGTGTATACTGTCACCAGTGTATACTATAACAAGTCAATATACACTGTAACAAGTCAGTATACACTGGTGACAGTATACACTTGTGATAGTATACACTTGTATATAGTATACTATAACAAGTCAGTATACACTGGTGATAGTATACACTTGTTAGTGTATATTGTATACATTGTTTTTATGATCCATGCAAGTGTAGGGGACCCACCAAACTCCACTGAATCAGAAATATTGACCGCTTTCTTAGGAGTGGGAGATTTTGCTGATTCAGTGGAGTTTGGCGGGTCCCCTGCACTTGCATGGATCATAAAAATAGTGTCACATCTTATAATACTACACTTGCATGAATCATAAAAATAGGGTCACAAATTATAGTCTCATCAACTCTTAATGTGAAAGGGGCACAATACATCTATGTGGAAAGGAATCCTCATGGTGAATTCAAAATGGCATATTACACATGTACTATTCACAGATGAAACTTTATTATTTGGTCAGGAAAATGTATCAAAAGTTCAAATAATCACACAAACAATAGAACAATATTGTTCAGTGTCAAGTCAAAAGTTAAATGTAGGAAAGTCAAGGGTGTTCCTTTTTAATATTCCCTAGACTGTCAAAAGACCTCTTCATAAAATCATCAGACTTCAGGAGGCAAGCCTTCCATGTACCTATCTAGGCATACCTATCTTTACAAGAGTTAGTCAAAGCAGGGGATATGGCTCTTTTCAAGGAAGAATTATGGAATGGATATCTATTTCTTTATAGTATAGGTCACCTATGTACATTAAAAAGCACTCTTCAACACCTTTGAGGGAACAAATTTAAGGAATACAGAGAGCCATTCACTTGATACTAGCTTTTATCAGAACATAGATCATTCTCCCAGATATTCGAGGGAGAGATTGCCCAAGGGAACTAGATCTTCCACAATTATACAATTATTTATATGTATATGTAGTTAAGTAAACAAAATTTGAATAAAGGACAAGAGGGAACTTAAGACTGCAAGATAGCCCAATTAAACATATAAGCATAATACAAAAGTGTTAAGAGGAACAAAGGGAAGGTTGCTCGAAAGAACTTTAAACAACTGCTCAATTACATTGAATCTTCCATTCCTGTATCCAAAAAATAAGCCTAAATCCAATAATGTATATATAGATATATAGGAAATATAGGTATATATTTACATTATATATATAGCCATATTTATACCTTCCTATATATATATATATATATATATATATATATATATATATATATATATATATATATATATATATATATATATATATATATATATATAAGCCAAGAAATTTACAAAAAGGAAAAGACCCATTTAGCTATTAAAGAAACCTCGGCTGGCCAACTATCTTCATTTTATAAAATATGTCAGGAGCTGATTGTTCTAATATAGATTTTACCATCCAATTAGGAGTGACATAAAATTGAACTTTGATAGAAGATCAAGGGGAAACCTAGGGGCATCAACACTTGGATGTGTGCTGAGGGATAGTTCATCTGACGTATTGGATGTTATGGGACAAAAACATTCGCAAGGAATGAATAATGTGGTAGAAGTTTTTGCACATTTTTAGCTAATATAAGATTGGACTTAAAAAAATGGCATAAGAAACATTCATATAGAGGGGGACTCTCATATTATAATCTCAGCTATCATCCCTAGTGTTTGTGGTTACAAGAATATGCCAGTGGTTTGAGGTTTTTCTTGCGCTAAACCAACATAGTATAAAGCACAAGACCTCAAAAGTTCTCTTTCAATTAGAGTTCAACCATTTTTCTTTCACACAAGGCTAAGCATTGGAGTTTTTGTTTCTCAAATTCACTATAGCACTAGAGAGGTCACAAAGGAAGTCACAAACAAGGGGTATTTGGTATCCACTTCCACTCAAATAGGTGGAATTCACTTTTTAAAACCCATTTTTGTGTTTTATGCATTGCATTTGATATTCTATTGGGTCCAGTGACTTCCACATTTACAAACCCAACAGTGTCCATTCGACAGTTCATGGATTTTGACTAGTGTATACTGTAACAAGTGTATAATACATTTCTTAACCACAAACACAAGTGTAGAGTGTAACAAGTGTATACTGTAACAAGTGTACAATACATTGCTTAACCAAAAACAAAAGTGTATACTGTCACAAGTATATAATACATCGCTTAACCAGAAACACAAGTGTATACTGTAACCAATGTATACTGTAACAAGTGTATAATACATTGCTTAACCACAAACATAAGTGTAGATTGTAACAATTGTATACTGTAACAAGTGTATAATACATTGCTTAACCACAAACACAAGTGTATACTGTCGCTAGTGTATACTGTAACAAGTGTATAATACATTTCTTAACCACAAACACAAGTGTATACTGTAACCACTATATACTGTTATACAGCCACTGGCATATAGTCCAAATAGTGTATCCATTGATTGGACTGTATGCTAGTGGCTGTGAAAAGCAATGCATCTTTCTAATATACCATTGTATTCATTCTAATAATCTCATATAAATTGCCATAACACACAAGAGAAAGCCATCTACCACTGTATACCACTGTATCCATATATTGATAACCTTGTTAAATCAAATGCACAAAGTAGATTAATGATCAAATGCACTGTTGATAGAAAAACACTTAAATATACTACAATCCTCAAACAATTAATAAGGTAAGATCCGGTAATAGCTTGAACATGCAATGGAGTCACAACGAGCAATAGTATGTGGAAAATAGCTATAATCCACCATACGTGGCTGCAATCCAGTCCACTCTCTCATCCTCAGTCATCAACAAGAACCATTTGGCTCTTTCACGTTCACACATGAAGATTTCATATACCCTTAGGAATACACCTCGACTCAATCCAGGGATGGATTTGAGAGCGTTATATGCAGCCGCCAAAGTATTTTCATGACAAGATTCATCAATTTGATGAAGGTGAACATTTCTCATGCCCTCTTTTATTTTCGTCACTGTTTCACACATGGCATCCAAGGAAGCGGCCATACTTGCCTTGTTCCTCTTTCCCACCTTTTTGACTGATGATGTAGGAGTCCCTCTAGTACTTGTTGTTGCAGTGGACTGATTGGATTGATAAGGGTCTTCGTCCAAATCAACAGCACTATCAAGATGTACATTGAAACCAAGGTCCTCTTCATCATGCATAGCGAATGGCTCTTCCAAAGGGTTCCCTTCTTCAGTCTCAAGGGCGGTGGTAGCTGCATTACCTTCAACAATGTCATTACCCACAATTGCAGCCAATTCATTGAAGTACACAAAGGGCTGCCTCTTATACACTTTGGTATTTTTGAACTCTCTTCTTTGCATGTTGGCATAAATAAATGGATTAGGTTCTTTGTCTTTCATTATTAACTTTAAAAGAAGGCAATATTATTTCCATCAAAATAGTAAAGAGATCACCCTACCTTCAAAAGCTCATCCCACATGCTATCCTCAGCATCCATGCACTGAGTTGCCTCGTTCCAAGAAAAACCACTTGTATTCCTAAGCTCTTTCATCACTTTGTAGGCAAGCTTCCAAGTTTTCAACTTATTTTCGAAGTTGTTCTTGGATAGATGGAGGTTCATATCAGCGTTGAACTGCCTCTCAATTGCGGACCATGCTTCTTTTTTGAAGCCTCTATCACATTTTTTGCCTAGTTGTACTTGCTCGAGGAGCAAGTCTAGAAACTTCCATTCCATTTCCTTCGTCCACATTATCTTCTTCAAGGAAGGATATATATGGCTCGTGTTACTAGTTTCATCCATGGGCATCATTAAATATGTGTATGTCATGCTATGTTTACAAATTGTTGTTAATGGTATCAAAGTATCTTCATACATCAATTAACTCAAATAAAACACATTGACCCATACATGTCCAATACTTGCAGATAGAAAGAGAAGAAAAAGGAAACCATCATGTATATCAAAGTATCTTCATACATCAGTTTACTCAAATAAAACACATTGACCCAAACAAGTCCAATACTTGCAAATAGAAAGAGAAGAAAAAGGAAACCATCATGTATATCAAAGTATCTTCATACATCAGTTTAATCAAATAAAACACATTGACCCATACAAGTCCAATACTTGTAGAGAAAAACATAAGAAAAAGGAAACCATCATGTAGTCTTCACTCATACAAGAACAACTATTCTCGGGATCTGTAGTCTTCCCACATTCTACTTGCTATATCATCTCAGAACTGTGCCCACTGGTCTCTATCATGTTGAGACAACCCATATGTCTCTAGCATTGGTACATCTATCCCATCACGATCAGCTACCTCTTCTGTGACAATTTCTGATGGAATGCTGTCCTCTAACGTAATGTAGTTGTGTAGTATGCAACATGCTAATACAATATGGTCTTGTGTCATGATAGGATAAGACGTGGCATGCCTCAGGATTGGAAAATGTTGCTTGAGAATACCAAATGTACGCTCTACTGAGTTTCTAAGAGAGGAGTGTCGATGGTTGAACAACTCTTCTCGAGAGTTTATTGGATTCTCTCTTGAAAACTCCTTTAGGTGGTAGCATGTACACCGATAAGGAGCAAGAAATCCAGGTGCATTGGGAACAACAAGAGGATCTGCTCTTGACAGAGCTGAAGCTAGAACATGACTATCTATGACAGACCCTTCCCAACCAGCAAGGTAGTACTGAAACTTATGATCGAAGGAACACACACCCATAACATTTTACGACAGGTTGCCTTTTCTATCACAATATTTACCCTCCATGTCGACATCGACGGTGACTGGTATATGGGTTCCATCAATAGCTCCAACACAATCCTATACGATATGATAAAATCATCAATTCTACGGTCAACCAATACTATGATACGGATAAAAATCCATACAAGAAATTTGTAACAACACAACAATTACCTTGAAGAATGGATCAAAACGTTTGCTCCCACTAATTTTAGGAGGAGTGTTTGGACTAGGTGGTAGAAAGCAATCCTTGTGGAGTCCTAAGATAGCCCTCAACACATTGTGGAAGTATCGGCTGATTGTCTCTCCTGAGTGCCCAAAGCTGTGGGCAATCTTGTGGTTCCTTAGATTGTGGCCAAGGGTGTGGAGAAACATCACAAGTTGTTCTTCTAACGTCAAGTGTATCAAATCTGTCAAGGTTCCTTTCAGCCTTATGATAGTAACTAGACAAAAGAAGGCTGCCCTACTCATGCAAATCTGATTATGACAATCCACATCATTGGAATGAATAAGCATTCTATAAAACAAATTTCCTTTTCTTTTTCGTTTACCCTTTTGTGCACTAGCTTCTTGGGCCACCACTACTGTGGCTATGACAACACAAGCAATAAGAGCTATGAGAAGATGAGAATATGTGGTCTCCACAGCTACCCATCCTAGAACGTCAATATTCTTAATAGGATCCATCAATGGCCTAAAATGTGGACAAACACAACGAATTGAGTGAGGAGATATTGGTAGCATGTTGTTGATGTTCTAGAAATTGAAAGTATTCTACAAATAAAAGTGATTTTAAGACATTTGTGTTTGTGGTTATAGTATACACTTGTTACAGTATACAATTGTGTTTGTGGTTACAGTATACACGTGTGTTTGTGGTTAAGCAATGTATTATACACTTGTTACAGTATACACTTGTGTTTGTGGTTATAGTATACACTTGTTACAGTATACAATTGTGTTTGTGGTTATAGTATACACTTGTGTTTGTGGTTAAGCAATGTATTATACACTTGTTATAGTATACACTTGTGTTTGTGGTTAAGCAATGTATTATACACTTGTTACAGTATACACTTGTGTTTGTGGTTACAGTATACACTTGTGTTTGTGGTTACAGTATACACTGGTTATGGTATAAACTTGTGTTTGTGGTTACAGTATACACTGGTTATGGTATAAACTTGTATTTGTGGTTACAATATACACTTGTGTTTGTGGTTACAGTATACACTGGTTATAGTTTACACTTGTGTTTGTGGTTACAGTATACACTTGTGTTTGTGGTTACAGTATACACTTATTACAATTATTTGAGAGTCACTATTAAGCTAGATCAATATGGTATCTGATTGTACTTTTTCATTCATCAATACAAAAACATATGGATTTTTTACTTTCACTACTATCATGATGATATAGTTTCTTGCATAAGATGTGACCTTGCTACTACATTCTAGGAGGAATAGGCCTCATTCTCAGAAGTGTTACTAGTTGGACATCCTGTGAGGCAACTAAAGCTCTTCTCAGTATTGAAGCTTGTGAGGCTGGTAACTAGATTAGTAAAATTCGCATTCTAAATTGTGCCTCATTATTATTGACTAACATATCAAAGCATTCAATTGACACCAAATTTTCCTTTGTATGATTAGATTTAGGTAGGCTATTTTAAATATATATGTGAACTTATTTTCTTTCTAGTATATCAGTATCAAAACAAGACTATTATGGATATTTATGTATCATTTCTCAAGATACAGTCTCATTACCAGGAAGATTTATGAAATATTCCCCTCACCAAATACTTAGACAATTTGAAGCAAGCTTCAGGGTACACACCCCTAGGTTGTCATTTTGTGGCCTGCTATTTCCTACTGATATCTATTGTTATTATAGTGTCATATTATTTAATGGATCATCTATTATTAATATGATGTGATGATTAAATTGTGATGTACTGATATTTCATTATGTGTCACCTGTATCCCTATTTGTTGATTCATAATTGTAGAGAAAATGGTTGATGAATTTGAGAATTAATTGATAGTTTTTATTTCCCCTTTCACTACTACAGTAGAGCTATGGAGCCATTGACAACAATGACTTCTTTAATGGCGATTATGGCCTTCAGGCAGACAGTAGTGCAGGCACTAATGCAAGCATATGCAACCTTGCCTCTTGAGGTCCGAGTTGGTTTCAACAGATTCATGCATCGTATTCTCAGTTGGTTCTCAACCTACAGTTACTTTGAAATCATGGATGTAGATGGTGTCAACACCAATGAGCTTTATAGTGATGTACAACTTCACCTAAGCAGCTCTCCATCTATTTCTGCAACTAGGATCAGCAAGGCAAGGAACTCGATCTCTTTTTCCTTCAGTCTTGCTAACAATGGTAGGTTTGACAAAATATACAATGGGGTTTCCATCTGGTGGGAGCACAGAGTGACTCAGAGGCAGAACAACTCATTTTCATGGAGGCCACTTCCAGAAGAAAAAAGGGCATTTTTTTAATCACTTACCTGGGTCTTTATCACTTTAAGATCTCTTTATTGGGAACTACTAATCTATGTACATTAATACCTTCTTTGTTTGTGGGTGTGTGTAGTACTCTCATATTGATAACAATTATAGTTAAGAAAGGTATATAAAGCATTGCACGCATAAAATCTTTGCCAATATAGAAATGAAACTTTGGGGGTGCAAATCCCTAACTAGTTGGACATCCTGCGAGGCAGTGACTGGAGACCTAAGAGATTGTTGATTCATAGTAAGCCCATCATGGAAGTAAGGCTTGATTCATACACTTGTGTTTGTGGTTACAGTATACACTTTTGTTTTTGATACTTGTGTTTGTGGTTAAGCAATGTATTAAACACTTGTTACAGTATACACTTGTGTTTATGGTTAAGCAATGTATTATACACTTGTGTTTGTGGTTACAGTATACACTGGTTACGATATACACTTGTGTTTGTGGTTACAGTATACACTGGTTATGGTATACACTTGTGTTTGTGGTTACAGTATACACTAGTTATGGTATAAACTTGTGTTTGTGGTTACAATATACACTTGTGTTTGTGGTTATAGTATACACTGGTTACAATATACACTTGTGTTTGTGTTTACAGTATGTACACTTGTTACCTTATACACTTATTACAATTATCTAAGAGTCAATAATAAGCTAGATCAGTATTTGATTGCACTTTTTCATTCATCAATACAAAAACATATGGAGAAACATGCTACCAAACCCATTAACAGAGCTTCAAATTGGAGAAACAAAAACATAATATCGCAGAGTTTGAGTTCAAAGCAGCCCTCAAAAGTAACATAAAGATATATTTGTGAGGGTTTAAGGATGCAAAGATTTAGGATGAAAAATTCATACTTTGTTTCCACAGACCTCAAACACTAAAAACCCAGACCTCAAACACTTGCGTCCCAAAAACCCCAATAACAGCGATGCCGCAGGTAGGAAAAACCCAATAATCCTGCTCTCCCCAGCTAGAGAAAAAACAAAATGAGGACCTAGTGACGAGGACCCAGTTCCGAGGATGAGGACCCACTGCGAAGACAATGCCGCGGATGAGGACCCACTGCAAAATGAAGACGATGCCGCGAAATGAAACCCCAGTCGAAAAATGTAGAAGATGAACTTCCGAATGGATGCTGCTGGGTTTGTAAAAGCGGAAGTCATCAGACCCGACAGGATATCAAATGCAATGCATAAAACATAAAAACAGGTTTTAAAAAGTGCATTCCACCTATTTGAGTGGAAGTGGAACTTCCGAAAGTTCACACAAAATGAGGGTTTGAAAACAGAAACCCAGTTTTGAAAGATGACAACCAAACAACGGATTGAATTCGAAACCAGAAGTTCCGCTGCCAATTCCAACCCAATTCCCGCAAACAAACGGGGCCTAGGGGAAGAGCACTAGAATTGGTACATTCTAATATCGTGTATATATAGAAATTCATAATTGCTTTTTATAAGCAAGTTGAGATCTTATAAAATATTTCTTCAAAACTCGTCATCAGATTTTGAATGGTCAAAAAGCAGCCATTTCAAAGTGCTATATGATACCCACTCACAATAACCATTCACTCAATATTATTAGTACTTCAAATAAATATCCTAATATTGGTACATAAATGTTCCAATAGTAGTACACAAATAGACCAATTAACAACCTAAAAATTAAAAAATGATTAGTTATGATATATGTGTTATCATTTTTAAAAATATAAAATTATTTATAATGCGTTTGATTACTAATACTTTTCCCATAAAACACGTCTACATGAATCATAAAATTGCAGGTTGCCATGCACGAACTCTAGCAGTACACAGATCTTTCAAACTGGAAAAAGTCAAAAGATGGGAAAAAAATTAATTGAATGAATGGCTTGGGAATTAGTTTCCTTGGCATAGAATTGAAATGTTGTTGTCAATCACGTATGAAAGTTTCCCTTCAATGACATACGAGTCCAATTTGTAATGTTGAATAACTAATCTGACCAAAGTTAATAAATGGTGGTGTAAGTTAAGCACTTGACTTTTACGTGTTATTATGGATACCCCTCAATACAGGCCAGTTGAGTTTTCAAAGACATAATGGAGCATCACAAAAATCAAATATGCTCTCATAATGGAAGTGTCGTAGTGATAGGCATGACACACAAGTATGTAGAAAATTGTTTCATCTATAAATTCTATTTAAATATATTTAAAAAGTTGTTCAAGGTACGATCAGATTCTATTTTACAAGATCTGGATTTTTGTGGATTCATTTAATTCTTCCATCAGATTAAGGTCTACTGGCTCTTAGTCAAATATGAGTTGAAGTTTTGTTAAAAGTAAAAAATATGATATGGTTTTTGATAAGAATAAAAAAATTTATATATTAACAAAAGAAATTAAAGATGAAAACTTTATGATATTCAAAATATGAAAAACATTACATGGTTAGAAATGTAAGAGAGGCAGCTTAATGATATTGTGGTATTTTTAAACTTTGCATATGACAACATGCAAACTTGATGTTCCACACCTTTGACATTGTGTCATTTTAAAAATTTATCAAAAAACAATCCCTCTCATTGAATTTAGTAAATCCAAACCTTTAGGTTGGATGCCCAAGGCAAATCCAAAGCTAAGGTTTGGAGTTTCCAAAGTAAATAATAAAGTGATTATGTTACAAATGCACATGCATTTCTAGGAACATTAAATACGTTCTACCACCCATAACCTTGTCTCATAGGAATGAAAATGCATTATAACATGCTCGTGTTCCTACAAAGAGACTCTCTCTCTCTCTCTCTCTCTCTCTCTCTCTCTCTCTCTCTCTCTCTCTCTCTCTCTCTCACTCTTACTCCATAATCTATTTTTCTATATACCTCTCTCTCTACATACCTTAGCTTCCCTCCATCATTCCCTTTCACTTCTCTCTATGTCACCTCTCTCCTTCCATCTATATTATATTTTATTATAAATTATTAAGGCTAATTAAAGTTTATTAGCATTATTAGGATTTGTTAGGTTTAGTTAGCGTTTATTAAGGTCTTATAGGGTAAATTAAGGTTTAGAAACCTGAACTAACCCTAATGAACCTTAATAAACCATAACTCTTCCTCTCCACGTCTTCCTCCATGTCTCATTATCCACCTCTCTCTCTCTCTCTCTCTCTCACACACACACACACACACACCCAAGTGTCCACTCACCCAAACAATATATAAAATGAGCTAAATACATTATTTTTTAAAATTCTAAAATTTGTGTATGTGTTATGGCTTAGAAATTCAACACAAAACATTATGTGTTATAGGAATTAAAAAAGAATACAAGTTATTTGAAATAAGAATGCATATATTCTTTTATGAGAATAAAACACGTATGCATTATGGGTAAGTGCACAAAGATGGGGACCAAAAAGGGGGTATAAGACGCCACTTTTTTCTTGAAATCAGCAAACTCTGAATTTCAACAAGAAATTGAAGATAGTTACACTCAACATTTTAAGATGCGACAAAAACAAGAGTTGTAATACTCTGAATCTAGTTCCTAAACTACTAACTTATTTTGAAAATGGTGCAGATTAAGGCCCTAAAAAAGGGGGAGCACAAAAAGTGGTCCTTTTTTTTTCAAAAAACATAACATAGCATCTAGTGTGCTCCCCCTAAAATGTTGACTTTTAAAAAAAAAAAAATTAATTGCTCCAGTGAGAAGTTAGCTAACACCATGTAGTTTATCCCGAAATTTTTTAGTAATTTTTGATGAATTTACAAAGTGCACACATCTTGAAAACATGAAATTTCTATGTGCTCCCCCTAGAAATCATTTAAAACTAATCGAAAATCAAATTTTCTTTTTTTTAAAAAATGTGTAGAATGGAGTCTAGTTTCTAAAAATGTAACTTGTTGCAAAATTCAATGAACGATCCAAAATCTATGCCCAAAATACTGCACGTTGATTTTTTACAAAAAAATGACATAGACATAAAAGAAATTAGAGTTGAAAAACTTAACATAATCAGAATTCAAAATAAATTATATTCTTAGATAGCTAACAGAGAGATCTACAATATCACATCGTCTGATTTTTACATTCTTGAGCCACGAGTAAACTTGACGAAGAGCACACAAAAAAGATGTCATTTTTTGTATGTCTATTGGAAAACACGTCTCAAGCCTATTTCAATCATCCAAGCCTTTGGGTTGGATCTCCAAGGCAAATCCAAGCCTTATGATTGGTAAATTCCAATTCCTTACAAAGCGTGCACGCCCTATAGGGCGAGTACACTATTAAATCTATGACTTTCATAGGGCATGCCCCCTATGAAATTCATAGATTTCAATAGGGCGTGCGCCCTATTTAAGACATAGATTTAAATAGTGATGAGAAATAATCAGAGTGAGAGAGAGAGAGAGAGAGAGAGAGATCTCTCCCTCCCTCTCTGTGTGTGAAAATTGTACCTAGATGTAGACACAACACTTCAGTAAAACATTAGAGGTTAGCAAAAATTAAAATCTGACAAATAATTGAAACTAACCTAACCAGGCGATTTACTGCCTTCTAGTAGGTGCGAGTATGGTATTCTCAGATTAGACCTAGATCAGTGACAATACAACACCTAAATGAAGGATTTGAATGTTGAAGATAGATATGAAATGAATGCAGATTTATTCTTTTTTTTTTGGATTTTATATGCAATTAAGATGAAAAATTGATATGAATCTAATCTAGAATGATGAAATTGAGATGATATGCAGATTTATCTAAGAAATGATATGAAACTATGAATGCAAAGCTATGATATGAAAACTATGAAAAACTATGACCAAGACTGAAAGATCTCACAAATCGTCTGTCGCAAGTGTTTAGTCCTTTAATCGCAAATTCGCCAGAGTAATTTTGCAAATTTGAGGTGTGTTAATTGTGAAGAGTTGAGCCTTGATTTTATAGAAATCCAGGGCTTTGAGGGTGTATGAGAAAAGCCATAAATCACTCTTGATAAACTCAGATTGATTTTTGAGTCAACAAGAAATTAGAAACAGATTAACTCACAAAATCATGCAAATCATGCAAAAATAACTTTTTAACTCAAATCAGAAGTTTAGATTAGCTTTCAACTTAAAATAGATGTTGAATTTCTAAAAGATAACAACTTGAATTGATTTTCTGATTTAAAGTTTAACTGCTCTTTCAAATGTGCATATATAATTATGAATTAATTAAATAAATAAAGTGATTTATCTTCAACTTAACTGATTTTTGAATTGAAACAATTTATTTATGGGTTAATCAATTATTAAATCAAACTTTATTAAAAAACTATATTGTTAAATATTGACAACTGACATTAATTAATTAAATAAGAATTTAATCAATTAGTCATAAGATTTTTGATTTATTGTCAAAATTAAATAATATGATTAGGAATAAATAGAATTAAATTTAATCAAATAATTAAGTGGCAGTATTAAATCTAATTAATTAAATATTCAATTAATCAACTTTAGGATAAATAAGATTTATTGCCAAATAATTATTAAATTAATATAATTAGGATAAATTAAGAATATTGCTAGGAATATTCCCCGATGCAGAATTTAGGATAATCAATTAGGATTTGATAATGTGCAAATGTACCTTAGGTTAGGACTTTGATGTCAATTTCATTCGATTTGAGGATGTAAGAGGTTATTGAACCTATAGCCCATTTTTGGGGTATTACATTTTGCCCCTCTTTGAATTACTGTGCGAAGCGTAGTGGTTCAAAGATTAGTTTGTGTATGATGTTTGAGATTGATATGAAAGATTAATCGATTCCGAGACAGAAACCGATTGCTAGATTTGAAGATGTTAGGTCCTGATTGACCAAAGATAATGTTAACTATAACAACAATGAACCGATGATTGCGAAAAAGTGCCAAAACGCCTGATTTTGAACCTTATAATTACGAAGAAGTGAGTGAACGATTCTAGACTTGATCATCCATAAGAATCATAGTGGTATCACATCTGAACCCTTTAGTTACGAAGAACCAAGGAAATAACACTAATGAATCAATGGTTACAAAAAATTGATACAATTTACAAGATTAAGAGAATATCAGATTGATATGAATCTCAATGAATTTGATATGGCCAAAGCAATGTTCCCCAAGCAATGAGGTCTTTTGATGAATCAGCAACTAGACGTGGTTATAGTCTTGATTACTGAGGAAAGATTTGATTGACATAATTAGATTTATAGACTTTGAATGATGTGCAATACCATGCCCCCTTTGGGATTGAAATTGAAAATCTGACAAGAAAAGTTAGCATTGAATGGTTTAGAAGCATGTAATTGATTTGAGAAATGGTTGTACATGTCCGAGAATGCATTCTGCATCGTTTGGAGGTCTTGGAGACCAAGTTTGACTAGGTTTGACCATGAGTTGACCATGGTTGACCAAGTTAAAATTTTGATAGTTTGATGTAAGATAATCAGTTAAGTTGAATTCTAGATTCGTTTGATGATTGAAGGTCGAATATGTAAGCAGTTTATAATATAAATGATCTCAGATTTTGATTTTGATCTCGAAAAAGGATTCTACATTGCTGTTTCATTGGAGGGACCTTCATATAATGCTTAGTCCTTGTGTCATGTTTAGCATTTTTGGTTTTGAATAATTGTTTAAGTGTTCAATCAATTTGTGAGATCATGCAAAGTGCAAAATGACATGCAGGATGAAATGCAAACCTAGGACCTAGGACCTAGTCACTGATCATGTGTCGGTCATTTTCATCATTGAATTTTTAGGTAACTAGATAAATCAATACAATGCCCACTAGTTAGGAAACCATAAACATATGAATATCGATTTATATGCATAAGAATCAATACAATGCCCACTGGTTAGACAACCATAGACATATGAATATTGATTTTATTTTCAGAATGTCAGATTAGATATAAGCACCAAGGCACAAACGCCAGGATGACTTGAATATCATGTCCATTTTGATATAACAATTTGTATAAGCATCAAAACACAAACATCATGATGACCAAAATATGCCTTGTGGTACAAACACATCAAAAAGTTAAGAGATCATTCAAAACCCAGTGTGAGTTACCCGTAGTGACCCTTTATCATTCACATCCTTGGGTAAGATCGTGTTTCACAGTAGGAGAAAGAACTCACTCAAAAAGACAATAGTTAGATCAAACTTCCTTGAATTTTTTGGGTATCAATGGTCAAGGTACTCATGGCCATCCAATACAAGATGGAGGCTCTTACAGACGGACACCATTTCAACCTAGAATTTCCAAAGTTGTTAGATTTTCACATACAAACAGAAGACAAAGAAAAGATTATGCCCCCAGTCATCACTCTCTAAATCCTTTAAAGGACATCATCAAAGAGCTCAAAGGGCACAATATGAAAAAAATCTCAATGTGAATCAGTAAGAATACAAGGAGATAAAAGCATGTGAAGCATATATTGTGTTCAGTTTGTCTTGATGTTTTATTGCGTTGTTGTAGATGCAAAATTATTTCTGGAGAGGAGACTGACTGACTGACTCGGATGAAGCTTCAAAGGACTCTAACTAGATATGACATGTCTAAATTATACTGGAGACCATAGGATATGATTTTGATTGCCCCCAAGTTTGAAACATTGATAGAATACAGACACTTGAGCTGATTGGTGTACAGACTGACTTATTGAACCAAGGATATATACAAACTAAAGCAGACTGAAAGCTAGAAAAGACCAAGATTGCACTGATAGATGGAGCATTTTTGAACAAGTGGCACCCATTTACCAGGTTTTCACCATATTGGTAGAGATTCTATTTTTGCTACCAAGGCGCCTGTTTCCAGGTTTTCACCAAGGCACTTTTTCTTTTTCTCATTTTTTTGTATTTTTCATTTTTTCAATTTTTTTTGTACTTTTGATATTTTTTTCATTTTTCTTTTGTGAATCATCAAGGCGCCTATTGCTAAGTTTTCACCAAGATGTTCATTTTTTCAGGACTTTTTCAGATTTTTATAATTTTTTTCAAGACATTTTTTAATACTGAATGCCTCAGGCATAGAATTTCTTCAGATGGAGAACATTGATTGGTTCTCAGAGTTGTTCTCCTTCATTTGTTGAGAGTTGATAGGCATCAGACCCAAAAGTAGAAGTGACAACAAATGGACCCAACCAGTTGGGTTTGAACTTCCCCTTGTGTTCTCTATGTGATTGATTTTTAGGATTT
The DNA here is from genome assembly GCA_027943335.1 of Chamaecyparis obtusa. Lineage (NCBI taxonomy): Eukaryota > Viridiplantae > Streptophyta > Pinopsida > Cupressales > Cupressaceae > Chamaecyparis > Chamaecyparis obtusa. Next base: position 22,625 of record BSBK01002218.1, on the reverse strand, counting down.
TCTCTCAAGACTAGATCACCAACCTGAAATTCTCTGTGTCTGACTTTCTTGTTGTAGCCTCTAGACATTCTTTTCTGATATACTCTAAGATGATCATATGATTCTTGTTTGTGCTCATCTAGTAGTTCAAGTTCTTGCAACCTAGACACTCTGTAGTCATCATCAGTTACTAGACCATGCATTCTGATTCTTAGTGATGGGATTTCAACCTCAATAGGCAGTACCACTTCATACCCATAAACTAAAGTGAAAGGTGTAGCCCTAGTGGGCATTCTGATACTTGTTCTATAGACCCAGAGAGCTAGATTGATCATAAGATGCCAGTCTCTTCTTGTTTTATTAACTATACGATGCAAGATTTTTAATAGATTCTTATTTGAAGCCTCTGCTTGTCCATTCCCTCGAGGATAAAAGATAGATGATCAATGTTGTCTAATCTTGAATTTGGCACATAGATCATCTAAGTCTCTCTTTTTGAATTGTCCACCATCATCTGTGACTATTGAATGTGGAATACCATACCGACATACATGATATAGTTCAAAATGAACATAAAAATTTGCTTGTCGGTTTCTTGAGTCAAAGGGACTTCTTCTACCCATTTTGTGAAATAGTCTATAGCTATTATGATATGGGTATGTCTATTAGAAGAATGAGGATGTATGGATCCTATAAGATCAAATGCCCATTGGTGAAAAGGCCATTGTGTAGTAAAGGGAATTAGATCTCTCCCTGGAGCATGAATTAAGTTACCATCTACTTGGCACTTTTGACAGTTCTTAGAAAACTTGATTGCATCTTTCTCCATTTTAGGCCAATAGTACCCAGCCCTAATAAGCTTTCGAGTTAGTGTTAAATCGTTAGAGAGTGACCCACATATACCTTTGTGGACTTCCTTGAGTGCATGTTGAGACTCTTCCCATTCTAAACATCTAAGTAGTGTACCATCTAGACCTCGTTTGTACATATCATTACCAATGATGACATACCAGGACACATTATGGATTAGGTATTGTTTTTCCTAGTGATTGAAGGTATTGGGAATGATTTGGTCTTAGAGATAGGAGAAAAGGTTTTAGCATCAGGATGAATCATGACCAACAATAGTGCAGATCATGCGGGTTTCAGGGGAATCATATGCAAGATAGGATAGTGCTTCCACCAGGAAATCATAGCGTAGCTCATGTTCAGGCTGCTGTAATAAAGTAGATAGTGTTTCCATTACATCGGTAGCCTTGTTCTCTATTCTAGGAATTTGTTCAAATATAATAAATATGAAATATTTTTTTAGATCATCTACCATTCTTTTGTATGGAATGAGCTTTTCATCTTTAGTTTGGTACACATCATTGACTTGATGAATAACAAGTTGTGAGTCTCCATGAATGTGTATTTTTGTCACTCTCCACTAAATTGCTATTTTCATACCATTAAGAAGGGCTTCATATTCAACAATATTGTTTGTGCATGGAAATTTGATTCTGAATGCCTTAAGGATTGAGTATCCTTGAGGAGTGATAAATAATATGCCAGCTCCAGATCCATTATGTGTATAGGAGCCATCAAAGAACAATTGCCATTCCCTAGAAGAAAGATTCATGATAGAGGAATCTAGGAATTCCATTTGCATTGGTGTATCATCAAACATAGGTGCATCCGCTAATTGATCAACAATAACTTGGCCTTTAATAGATTTTCTTTCAACATATTCAATGTCAAATTCACTTAAGAGCATGACCCATTTAGCTAATCTACCTATGAGGGCAGCTTTGCTTAGTAGGTACTTTAATGGATCAATCTTAGCTATCAAATGTGTGGTATGAGCTAACATATAATGTCTCATTTTTTGTGATGCAAAGATCATAGCTAGACAAGATTTCTCAATCATTGAATAGTTCTTCTCATATGCAACCAAAGTTCTACTAATATAGTATATAGCTCTTTCCTTTTTATTTTCATCATGTTGTGCGAGCAATGCCCCCAGTGATGTATCTGTTGCAGAGACATATAAGATCAATGGAATCCCTTGAATAGGAGGCATCAAGATAGGAGGATTTAATAGATATGTCTTGATATGGTTAAAGTTCTTCTCACATTCTTCACTCCATGAAAAAGTCACACGTTTATGTAATGTTTTTGTAAAAGGCTGTGACATGTCAACAAGCTGTGATATGAAGCGTCTAATAGATTGAACTCTCCCTTGCAATGTTCTCATCTGACTAATGTTATTGGGAGGTTGCATCTCTATTATAGCCTTAACCTTAGCTGGATCAACTTCAATACCTTTCTTTGAGACTATGTATCCTAAGAGCTTTCCCGAAGTGACACCAAAAGCACACTTCTTAGGATTCAGCATGAGACTAAATTTTCCCATTCTGTCTAGTATTTTGCTCAAATCATCTAGATGTTCAGCTCTTATCATAGATTTTTCTAAAGTATCATCAACATAATCTTGCATAGTTCGATGCATCATGTCATGAAAAATAGATGCCATAGCTCTCTGATATGTAGCACCTGCATTTTTAAGCCCAAATGGCATGACATTCCAACAAAAGGTACCCCATGCACATGTGAAAGAAGTTTTCTCTTGATCCTCTAGAGAAATTTTTATTTGATTATATCCAGAAAAACCATCCATCAAGGAATACATCTCGAAACTTGTAGTCATGTCCACTATCCTGTCAATGTTAGGTAGTGGAAAATGATCCTTTGGGCATGCTTTATTCACATCTCTAAAATCTATGCACACTCTAATAGATTTATCTAGTTTAGAAATACGTACAATATTTGAGATCCATTCAGCATAGTCAATAACACAGATGAATCTAGCTTTTAGTAGTTTCTCTAATTCAGCTTTGACCAAGAGTGCAATATGTGGATGCATCTTTCTCAATTTTTTCTTGACAAGTTTGACCCCTGGAGAAATAGATAGATGGTGCATTATAAGTTCAGGATCCAACCCTGGCATATCTAAATATTTCCATGCAAAGTTGATCTTTTTCTTTGTTAGGAATGTAGTAAATTTTTGCTTTTCTTCTTCTGATAAAGACTGTGCTACATGGATCAACTGTGGTTCTTCGGCTGTTCCCAAGTTGATTGATTGAGTGGGCTCAAATAGAACTGGAGATCTATCCTATAAATGACTTGAAAGGACATCAAATATCCCATCCTTAGGTGCTTCAGAGAGGTTTTCACCTTCGGATATGTCTTTTATTTTTACTTTTGTAGGTTCTGAGACTGCCACAAAGTGGTTTTCATCCTCAAAACTCCTTTTCTTTTTCTTTTGACTAACTTGATCTCTGACTCCATCATGTTGACGCTCGATTCATTGATGGAAGTCCTCATAGGCTCAACTGCATTTAGGTAGCAAGCAAGGGCATAGTCATTTGGAAAGATATAGATACCTTGGCTTGGATTCATGGAAGTTTGGTCAAGAAGTTTAGGATGTTGGATAGTCAAAGTGGGAAAAGATTGGGAGATAGTGTTTACTGATATGGATCTATCATAATTAGTCCTAACCCGACACTCGAGTTTGAAGGTGATATTACAACTTAAGATGTTCAATTCATGAATAGGCTCAATGTCATAATGAGAGTCCACTTTAGCCATCGGTGGATCAAACTCGTTAAGTTCATTATTTCACTCTAGACTTATGTTGGGTGTAGGTGCATATTGGTGAATAACATCAATATGTTTTTCTATGATAAGTTCATCTTCCTCTGGAATGAATCCCCAGTTATAGTCATTGGATTCCTCATCTATCCCTCTAGGAAATTTAAGAACATGAGTAAAGTCGGGGAAAATACCCCAAGAAGGGTTACCCTCAGATTCTGATTTGAATTCATACTCATGAGAATCTGTCTTAGAATCATTGGAATGCTCCAAGTGCTCAGCTATAGTGATAGGCTTACCTTCCCTTTTGTCTATTTGATTACCTTCAAGATTAGCTGGTTCTTGTGTTGCAACTATCTCTTGTTTCATAGTAGGTTCTTGTGTTTCTACTACATTGATTCTTTTTATTGGATCATCTTCTAATTCAAGGAGGTCATTTATTTCTTTAGGAAAATGCTCATAAGGAATGTGGTCTTTAGTGGTATCTGAATCATCACTATCAGACAGTTGTATTGTTTCCTCCTTTGGTTCAATCTATTCTAAAACATGTGGGGAGTTTTTTCTAAGATAGAAAGGCTTCTTCTTATATCCTAGACCTATTGTATTCTTGTTTGTGTGGCCATGATGGGGCCTCAAGAGGTTCTTTAGATTCTGGTTTGGATTATTTCAGAGTTTGCCCATAAGACTTAGGTGAGATAGGGAGAGATGTCAAAGATAAGACTGGTTCCATAGTATATTCTCCCATACCATTTTCTTTGATTGTGACCTCTTTTGCAATGTCTTCCATCTTGGATGTTGAAGCAATGTCTAGCTACTTAGTGGAAGATTCTTTGTTATTAGGAACAAGTTTATCAACACTTTCTTTCAATGCATTGCAAGTTGTATCTATACATTAGCTAGAATGGTTACTTCTACTCTTTCATAAGGAAATTTCAAACATTGATGGTATGTAGAAGTAATAGCTTTCATTTCATGTATCCAGGATCTCCCTAGAAGGATGTTGTAAGCCAAAGGTATATCAAGAACTTGACATGTAGTATCTCTGATGATAGGGCCTATTCTGATAGGAAAGACAATTGTTCCCTTGGAGGATCTTTCTTCTTCATCATATGCCTTGATAGTTATTTTCTTTCTAGGATCAATGGCCATTTCTGAAAATCCCAGTTGTGTGATCAAGCTGAAAGAACAAATATTTAAACTAGCACCACCATCTATCAACACATGTTTGACGTGATGGTTTTGGATTAAGACTTCTATGTGCAAGGGCTGGTTATGCAGATGGCTCAAGGAGTTGTCATCTTCCTCTAAAAAGGAAATATACTGTGGAGACATAAGATGACCAACCATAGTTTGGAATCTATCTAAGTCAAGGTTATCCGGAACATTGGATCTGAGCAAAGCTTTGTATAGAATGGCTCTATGAGCTAGAGATATCCGAAGCAACTCAAACATAGAGATTTTTGCATTGGTATGCTAGAGTTGTTGAACAATACTATATGATGTAGGCCTTGTGTCTTTAGGATTTGAAGATTTAGATGTGGCCTTCTGTTTAGAAGTGGAAGACAGATTGAAGGGCACCTTAGGGACATTTGATGAATCTAGGATTTGTCCTTGTAGATGCGCCTAAGCTTGTGATCGAGTAACTGCATTAGCTGATTGATTTTCTCTATCTTTTCTTACAATTGTGATGACATTGCAATGCTTAGATAGGCATGGTTCAACCATATTGATAACAACATTGTTTCCAGAATAAGCATAATTGATTTTAGCACCCACATTAGGCTGAGAAGATAAATCTCCTTGACCATGTTTCAGAAATGGCTCTATGAATGCTGTATGATCATTATTGCTCTTATGATTATCAATTGTGATTTCTCCACTATCAATTTTGTCTTGTATGGTATGTTTCAAACGTAAGCAGTTATTGGTTTTATGACCCTTACTATGATGGAAGTCACATAATCCATTCTCTTTCCACCATTTTAGTTTAGGTTTGGGATCAAATTGTCAGATCTCAGGCAAAGAGATGATGTTATTCGCCAACAGAGTTTTTATAGCGGATTCCAAGGACTCTCCAAGAGGAGTAAACTTGCGTTTAGGATTTGAAGCCCAAGGTTTATATTCAGATGAATTTTTGTTGGACTCTGTGGTTTTTGATTTGGAAGCTTTTATGGCTTGGGTGCCAACAGTGAGATTGAAAGCAGGTGCCTTAGATGGGGCATGAAGAGTATCAACAATGCCATTAGTGACAACGCCTTTATTCTTATTCCAATTTTTGTTCTTGTCCTTAGAACTAGATCCAAATTCATACTTGTCCTTTTGAAGTGTGATATCTCCTTTTTTCACAAGTACTTTCTCAATTTTGATTGCATTATCTACCATCTTATCAAAAGATGTATGATTTTGCATTTATAGAGGGTAGTTGATTTATGGAACAAGGTTATTGATGAAGATTTCTAGTTTCTCAGTTTTTGGAATGGGTCTAGCATATAGAGAAAATTTCTTCCTCTATCTTTTGAGAAATGTCAGGAATGGTTCTCTTGGATATTGTTTCAGATTGCAGATGTTGATCATGGTGACTGGATGTTGGATATTGTAGGAGTATTGTTGATCGAACAGTTTGATTAACTCCTCAAAAGTCTTGATAGTTGGAGGCATCCTGGGGAAATATATCTGGGGAAATATATGACTACATAGCGAGTGGTCTGTGGATGTGCCAATTCATAATTTCCATCCATTATGGTCAGTGCAAACTGTAATGCTATCGTAATTCAGAATGATCATTTGAAAGTGGCCAATTTTAATTATTTTAAAGTCAAAGTCATGCCGAAAGGAATGACTATTTTGATCCATGTGCACGAACACTGTCGTCGGAATGTTTTATTTGCCATGGTAGTGCTTAGTAATGAAAGAGGCGTTTGGGCGTGCATATCCATCTAGTATATGGAAAGGGTATGTGATATCCCCAATGCCATAATTATGAAAAGTGTTCAAGTATTTTGGTCTTCTCTAAGCTCCAGGAAAGTCAAATTGAAGCCGTCATAGTCCGTTCCAAAAGCCAAGGTGTTACAACGAAGCTCGTTTAGGATCACGTCCAACGATAAATGCTATATTTAATCTAGGGTCCCCACTATTATGATGAACACAAATATGACTGGATAATATGTCTACAAAGCTTCTAAATTTGTACGGTGGCTGAACAAGTAGTAGGAGCGGCCGAAGATTAAAAATTATAAATATAGGTAGGACAAGAGCACTAGAATTGGTACATTTTAATTTTGTGTATAGACAGATTTATAATTGTTTTATAATTATTTTTATACGCAAGTTGAGATCTTAAAAAATATTTCTATAAAATTCTTTTTTAAGATCATTAGACTTTGAAGGGTCAAAAAGCCGCCATTTCGAAGTGCTGTCTGATACCCACTTGAAGATGTACAATAATGGTTCACTTAAAATTGTCTGTATATTCAAAGTAGTCGTACATAAATGTCTCAATATTAGTGCACAAATAGACCAATTAACAACCCAAAAAATTAAAAAATAATTAGTTATTGATACATGTATTATCATTTTTTTTAAATATACAATTATTTATAATGCGTTTGATTACTAATACTTTTCCCATAAAATACGTCTACGTGAATCAGAAAATTGCAGGTTGCCCGTGGACGAACTCCAGCAGTACACAGATCTTTCAGACTGGAAAAAGTCAGAAGACGGGGAAAAAAATTGAATCAATGGCTTGGGAATTAGTTTCCTTGGCATAGAATTGAAATGTTGCTGTCAATCGCGTATGAAAGTTTCCCTTCGATGACATACGAGTCCGATTTCTAATGTTGAATAACTAATCTGACCAAAGTTAATAAATGGCGGTGTAAGTTATGCAGTTGACTTTACGTTTTACTATGAATACCCCTCAAGACAGGCCACTGTAGTTTTCAAAGACATAAAGAAGCATCACAAAAATCAAATATGCTCTCGTAATGGAAGCGTCGTAGTGATAGGCATGACACACGAGTATGTAGAAAATTGTTTCATCTATAAACTCTATTTAAATATATTTAAAAAGTTGTTCAAGGTACAATCAGATTCGATTTGATTTTTTGTGGATTCATTCAATTCTTCCATCAGATTAAAGGTCTATTGGCTCTTAGTCAAATATGAGTTGAAGTTTTGTTAAAAAATATGACATGTTTTTTTTAAGGAAAAAAAACTCATATACTAACAAAAGAAATTAAAGATGAAAATCTTATGATACTCAAAATATGAAAAACATTACATGGTTAGAAATGTAAGAGAGGGAGCTCAATGATATTGTGGTATTTTTAAACTTTGCATATGAAGACATGCAAACTTCATGTTCCAAACCTTTGACATTGTGTCATTTTAAAAATTTATCAAAAAACAATCCCTCTCATTGAATTTAGTAAATCCAAACCTTTAGGTTGGATGCCCAAGGCAAATCCAAAGCTAAGGTTTGGAGTTTCCGAAGTAAATACTAAAGTGATTATGTTATAAATCCATACACATTTCTAGGAACATTAAATGTGTTCTACCACCCATAACCTTATCTCATAGGAATGTAAACGCATTATAACATGCTCGTGTTCCTACAAAGAGAAACTCTCTCTCTCTCTCTCTCTCTCTCTCTCTCTCTCTCTCTCTCTCTCTCTCTCACACACACACACACACACACACACACACACACACATGTCCACTCACCCAAACAATACATAAAATGAGCTAAATACATTATTTTTAAAAATTCTAAAATTTATGTATGTGTTATGGCTTAGAAATTCAACACAAAACATTACGTGTTATTTGAAATAAGAATACATATATTCTTTTATGAGAACAAAACACGTATGCATTATGTTAAACATGTAAAATGCATACTTGTTTCTATGAATAAAATCTAGACACAATACATGATGTAGCTCATGCTTTTAGTTACTAAAAAGGCATATGAATTTTTTCCTTTCTTATACTTTAAGAGCTATATTTTATGTATATATTGTTACTTGATGTCAAAGAATGGTTTTAATTATATAGGAGTCATAAATTCATAATGCAAATTCTAGATTCTTGGAGATCTTACAATTTTTTAGACTTAGTCAAATTTCAGTAATCTCTAAACCTATCTATTCCCATATCACTCCCATTCTCCTCCCTATCTACCTCTCTCTATTTCAGTCTTTTCTCTGTCCCCAAGCTCTAATCTTATAATTGCTTGGAGAGAAAGAGATGGGGAGGGAAATACTTGGAGAGGCTAGAAATAGAAAGGTAAGAGATAAATGAACAAGGAGGAATGGGCATAATCAATAGAGAGGGATATAGGGACAAATACAAAGCTAAAAGACCTATTGGAGGATAGAGAGGGAGGTGAAATAGATGGGGGGAGAGAAGTGGATAATGAGACATGGAGGAAGACGTGGAGAGGAAGAGTTATTGTTTATTAAGGTTCATTAGGGTTAGTTCGGGTTTCTAAACCTTAATTTACCCTATAAGACCTTAATAAACACTAACTAAACCCAACAAATCCTAATAATGCTAATAAACCCTAATTAGCCTTAATGATTTATAATAAAACCTAATATAGATGGAAGGAGAGAGGTGACATAGAGAGAAGTGAAAGGGAACGATGGAGGGAAGCTAAGGTATGTAGAGAGAGATATATATAGAAAAATAGATTATGGAGTAAGGGAGAGGTATGTAGATAGATAGTGAAGAAGAGGGAGCTTGAGGTTGAGAGAGAGAGAGAGAGAGAGAGAGAGAGAGAGATGGAGCAAGAGAGGGATATTTGTGTATATAAATATGGATAGGGATGAAGCGAGGTAGAGGTATGTAGAGAGATGTAGAAGGCCCGATATATATATATATATATATATATATATATATATATATATATATATATATATATATATATATATATATATATATATATATATATATATATATATATATATATATATATATATATATATATATATATATATATATATCTATATATATATCTATATATATATATATATAGATATATATATATAAATAAGTAGAGAGAGAAAGTATGTGAGAGAGATAAGTGGAGAGGTGGTATGGGAGGGTAATTTATAGAAACTTAGGAAGGTATGTAGAGAAGTAGAAGTAGGAAGGGTCAATAGAGAGAGAGAGAGAGAGAAGAATGATATGTCTAGAGATAAAGGGGGACAAAGGGAATTAAAGACAAGGAATTAAATAGAGATAGAGATAGATAATGATGATGGAATCTTAGTGATTATTAAAATTTGTCTGTCTAAGAAATTATAAGATCTAGAGCTTGGAGAGACACAAGAAAGTGAGATAGAGCTAGAGAGGGAGCTATGGAGAATAAGGAAGACTATTGAGAGAATATATATTTTTAGAGATTGGCGGAGACAAAGACCATGAGATAGAGAAATAGCAAGAGAATGATGATAGGATTATATGTTGATTAATGAAATATGACTAAGTCTATTAGACTCATAAAGTTCTAAAACCATTGTCAAATATCCTAACAATATATACATAAAATATAACTTAAACTATAAAAAATGAAAAATACAAAGAGAAAATATAACTTTTACTTAAATGTTATATTTTATGTGTATATCTTGATGAAAAAATCTATGTATTGCATCCATGTTTAATTCATATAAATGTGTATGTGTTATGTTTGTTTAACATGACACATACATGTTATGCTTATTCAAAGAAATGTATATGTGTTTTGTTCTTATGAAAGAACGTAAGTGCTTTTATTTCAAATAACATCTAGATGTAGCATCCTAAATTGAAAGCATTTCAATTTTAGTCCTTTTCTAGACCCCATTTAAGTGTCCAAGTCTTCCATGCATTAATTGATCTTCCTCCAATGCATTTGATTAATTAATATTTAAAAAATTGTCTATTTATTAATTTAATTTACACAAGAGGCCTCCTTTAATTATGGTGTGCTCCTTTAAATTAAGTCCTCCAATTACAATTAATTGATTAATTGATTTAAATACATGTAACCCCTTTATTAATTCAATGCTATCAAATCTCCAAGAGGACCCCTTAATAATGGGTGTGTCCCATTTATTATTTCAAATATTTCCCTCATTTTGCATACATAGGCCCTAATTCAAAATTTGGTGGCCTCTTTGTATTTATTTTGAATCCAAACCTAATTTAATATGCATTTTTGGAATTCTTATTTCCTAATTGTCTCTTAATTTAATTTTGGCCCTTTTGCTTGGAATGGGGTGCCCCACAAGGCATAGAGTAAAATTGGTCACCCTAACCTTGGGAGGTGCCTCATTGTACTTAAATTTGGCCCAAATTTAATGTAGATGAATCCCTTAGATTTTTAGCAAGATATTAAAATACTCATGTTGGCCCTCTTCAAGTATTGAGATCTAAAATGGATTGGAGAGGTATAAAAACAAGGTTACCTCCCTCATTTTGGCATCCAATATGCATTATCAATCTATAAATTCAATAATTCAAGCAAGCATTCATGAGATCAAGCATTCAATTCAAGGCAATATATTCACATTGATAGTCAAGGATGGAAAACAATGTTATCAAGTGATGTTTGGGAGCACTAGGGATCACTTAAAGGTTGTCATTTATGACAACACTTATGCTCGAATGATTGCATGTAGAGAGTTTTGGTAATGGAGACTCAGTCATAAAAATGACTAAGTACAAAATCAGGATATTAGTATACCGTGGTATAGTTTTGGTCAGCGAAGATAATATATGATGTATTATGGTGTGCAAAGTTATTAGAAGACATTTTGGGATATGTAAGACATTCAGTTAAGGTCACATGTGTTTTGGTGATGAGCTCAGGAAGATATAGTGATACCAAGGTGTACGAAGATAGAGAATCAGTGAAACAGGACATATGAGCAGTCTTGATGATTAAGGAAAGGTTAGCTGGTATGGAAACATGCTAAGTCAGATAGATGTTGTATATTGCTGACACTTTGGTAATATATGATTGCTGACTCTATGTTTATCATTTACATAAGTAATTATTATGTTTTGTAATCTATTTTGAGAGCCAACTAGATAGAAAAATTTATATAAGTATAGAGTGTTTTGTGGAAGTGATAAGTGTGATTGTGATGATGATGAAATGGATGTGAATCTAAGAGAAGAGATAAAATGTGAGATCAATTTTTGACAAAGCTATAACTAGAACTATCTAAGCATAATAGATGCTTGTATTGTTCACTTTTGAAGAACACTTTGTGATAGTATTATGATTGTAAGACTTGTAAGCTCACCACCTTTAACAGGGTTTTTGTATACCCCTAATAGGGTTTTGTTTTCCTCTAGAAAGGAAATGTACTATGTAATATTCTGCTCCTAACACATGCCTAGATCTCCTAATAGGGTGGTGTAGGAGCACCTAAGTTCTTGGCTAACCTAACTCCTAGTTTTTGGCTTGTAGTGACCCTAGCCAAGTCACTGTCCAATAAGGATTTAGAGAAGTCCCTAGTGTGTGTGTGTGTGTGAAGAGATCCAATGTGTTTAGGATGGTTACTAGTAGACTTAACTAAGGCTTTAATAGGCTTAAGAGGACCTAAGAAGTTTGGCTTACATGCCATTTTAGTATGTTAGTCAGTCAAAGCATAGAGTTGACTGTAGGAAATAGAGAAATAAGTTAAGTAATGGTCCTAGGAGTATTGAATTATCCTTAGAGATCATTTAAGACCTATTAGAATGACTTGGGAAAAGTTGTCATTAAAAATGTAAAAGTTGTCAATGACAACATTTTGTCAAAGTGATTGTCCGAGGGCCAGGGGTAGTTAGAGACTATCTAACCAACTTAGCTTGGTTGTCTCATGCTATTTAAGGAATTTCCCAACCACAAAACAAGGTTAGAACTCTAGAATACTTTTGGTTTTTTCTATGATTAGACTGGTGTGACTGTAAGTCCATAACAATGAATAGAAGCTTGGTTATCCCTCCTCTATGGATTAAACCAAAGAATTTCCTTTGTATGCATCTTCATAGTTTTCTAAGTTCTTTTGTGTTTCTATTTTGTTAGCTAGTATTTTCCTTAGTGTGTTTAATAAATTGCTCCTATGTGACCAATTTACTGGTTCATCTAGAGTGAAGAGCACAAATATGGCCCTAGCATGAAATCCCATGGAGGGAACTATACGAACCTTTGTAATATGCTAGGGTATTGTAAATACTTTGTAGATATGTATTATTGTGACCAGGTTTGTATTGGAAGCATTTTTGGAGTCAAGCCCTAGGCAAGCCAGAGCATGCCCGGTTAGAGAGCTTGATAGTGAGCTAGAAAATGAGAGAAGGCTTGGGGATTGAGGAAGTCAATCCAAGTGCAGAATGGTGAAGCTTAGATGTCACAGACTTAATCCTAAGAAGGAGATTCCTTGATCCATTCGATAAGAGGTGTAAAATCCAAACCCTCACTAAAAACTAGAGAGACCTAATTAGGCCTAGAAAATAGGCTTGATTATAGGAAAGTACATTACAACCAACTTGAGGATCCAAGAACTTGTGAATCTATGAGAACTTCAATAAGGGTGTCAAAATATGGTTTTAGTTTGTCAGCTGATTTGGGAAGTTTAGGAGTTATGCATTGAAAAGTGAGTTTGGAGACCTAAAAAGGCCTAATAGGGCTTTAAGCTTAGTTCTTGGAGATTGAATTGTGAAGGAAGATAGATGGATGGTGTTACACCTCAAATCTAGTCAAAACAATCTAAAAAGGAGCCTTCTAACCTAATTGCATATCAATGGCAATTTTTTGGTAAGAGGATGAATTCAAGGAATGAGTTCATGGGAAGTAGATTAAGGAAAAACAAGGGAAACACACCTTGGTAGTGAGGTCTAGCGGAGGGGAGGAGATTGTTAAGAATCCCCCAGTGAATAGGGTCTAAGGTAGCCCTAGTGAAGGCCAAGAGAAGTCCTAGAACAAGTCCTAAGTGAAATAGGAATAGATAGAAAAGACCTCCCTATAACATGGATACTATATTTTAGTGCATTGTTGTGGGTACCATCCCTATCGGGGTTTTCCCTTGGCTAGGGTTTCCTCAAAAAAAAATCATGGGGTGAATCGACAATAGTGGGTTACACTTTTTTTCCCAAATGGACACTGAACTCTACATTTTGAAAAAAAAAATCAGATTCGAATGCATATTCTCGTTAAACCGTTTGGAATCGGAAGATGAAGTAAATTTGAGTCTTTTAGGATTTTTTGTCTAGATTCTAAATATATTTTTTATTTTTATTTTTGAATTGATTTGATTGATTTTTTCTTTCTCCCACAAAAACTAGCATGTTGCTGAAAATGTCATTTTCAAAGAGTTACATTGTTTTCATAGAAGATAACTTTTTTTTCTAAAATAGATATCAATGTGATTCTTTCAAATTTAAATTTTTAAAATCTACATGGAGGGAACACAATTGGTTTGATGTCATTATCATGATTATTTCATATTTTATTAACATTTGAAGTTGACTAAACTGTAATTTTGACATACCTTGACTACATAGTTTATAACTTATTGTGTATTTATCCAATTTCATTTTTATTTTTTTGGATAGAAAGAGAACTCTAATGCCTAGGGCATAGATATTTTTTAGAATTTTTTTTCTCTCATTTACTATTTTTTTCATAAGTGTCAAACATATAGGTAGACATACGGTGAAATATCTATGTTTAGTAAAACTAAAAATAAAAAGTCATAATAAACTTAATATGTATTAACATTATAATCATTGAAAATATTTTTCTCAGTAGTACCTTACTACATAGATAAGTTTTTTAAATGGATTCATTTCATCTACCAAAAGATAAAGTCGAAGTGATTTTTTGTCAGCATTTTAATAGGTGTGAAGGAGACTCCATTGTAGGTATGAATGAGGAGTATAAATGTGATATCAATTTTTTTTTATCTAAGAGGCTTTGAGCTAACCATTTATAATTAATTCCTTCAAATGGAACCTCTCAAGGCTTAAATAATCATATTTTATTAAAAATCTGTTATTTCAGCAAAAATTAGCATCTCTAAAAAAGTGTAACCCACTATTGTGGGGTCACCCCATGGTGTTATGAGTTATGTGGTGTACATTTATGTTCTTTTCATTTTTGCATTGATATGGTTTATTTGCAATTGGTTGAAGTTTAAATTAAAGTGTTGTAATACTGATTCACCCCCCCTCTTAGTACTACCTAATCCTAACAATTGGTATCAGAGCTATTGGCCCTTGGAGAGAAAGCCTAACAACTTAAGGGATATCAAAATGGATTCAAAAATTTCGCAAGAGAACTTTGAAGAAGCACTTGATGACCTGGACAAAGAAAAGGCTGAGAATGGCAAATTGAAATTCAAATTGAGAAGAGCATAAGGTTTCATCAAGAAACTAAAGGAACAACTTGAAACTTCAAGAAGTCAGAAACAAGACCTTATGGATTAGGATTTAGACAATGATACATCAAACCAAGTAAAGAAGCTAGAGAAGGAAAAAGAACAAATCAATCTTCTGATGATTAAAGAGATTCAACATGAAAAGGATGCAAGATACAAAGTTGAAGAGTCACTAAAAGGAGAAAATGAGAAGATAGGACAAATGAAGACTAAACTTGATCACTACAAGGATAAGTGTTAGGAATTGGAGAAGTAAAATTAGATCATAAAAGGAGAACTCGCTCATTCCAAATTACATATTGAGAAGTTGCACATGAGAAGTGATAAGATTGATGAACAAAGAGAAAGACAGAAACCTAAAGGAGACATGACTGGAGTTGGATTCATTTAAGAAGAATATTCTAAGACTAATGAAGAAAAAATAACACAAAGACTAAAGAAAGACCTACTCTTGAGAGACCTAGAGATTAGACCAGACCTTTCAAAGGAAGATGCTTTGGATGCAAAAAACTTGGACACATGAAAAGAGATTGCAGATGTAACAGTTCTTTCAAACCTTTTTATGGTTATTGTTATAACTATTATGATTATGGACGTAAGAAAGAAGAATGTAGAAAACCTGATCAGTCTAGATATAAACAAGACTACATCAGAGAAGAGTTAGCAACCAAAATCACATGCCACAAATGCAATAACTTTGGGCATAATAAAAGGTATTGTAAGCTACTGAAAAATTAGGATAGAAGGAGACCACCTACATATTACAAATGCAACAACCTTGGACACATAGAAAAGTTTTGTAGATACAATGGAGAGGACAATGGAAGAGGACCAAGAGGACCACCTCCTATGGTTATAAAGAAAAATGTTGGTGTCAATGGTAAAATTCTTAATGAGTATATGGATGAGTTTGAAAATCATTTCAAGAAATCTGCAAATGAAGAGGATGAGAAAGTATGGAAGAGAAAAATATTTCAATAAGGTATTGGTCCAAGGAGATACAATAGATGCTACTATGTCTTCGCATGATGATTTCATTGAGACATCGACCTAGAAGGCTGCATGGCCTTAGGGGGAGCATTGGATGAAGATACTAGAATATATCCAGCCCTTGATTATGTGGAATGAGCTCATGCAAGCTTAGATATGGTGTGTATAGACACTATGGAGTTTATGTTTGTGATTGCAGCACTTGGAGATTCATATCTTGCGTTCACAATATTTTGTTTGACTAGATAGTGTACAAAGTTGAGCTACCTGTGATTAATCCACTTACTCAACTTGCGAAGGATAAAAGATCTTGAAACGTATCATTTTTGCACTATTTGATAATCAGTGACCAAGGAGAGCAGTGTGAAGAAGCATTTCATTCATCTAGCAGATATATTGCATGATCGGTTCAAGAAAAAGTTCTGAAATTTAGCGTGTTAAAGGTATTTAGACTTTATAATATTTCAGAATTTATGGATCCACCCATGATTTTTGATGTTGTGGATAGACTAAGGTGAAAGTTTAAGAAACATCCATTTAAGTCTTGTGAGGATGATCTGGAAGGAGAATTTTTACAAACCCCTTACGACATGTTGCATGTTGAGGATATTAGGGCATACATACACTGCAAATATGATATCATAGGAGATGTTAATATCTATAGTGAATTAGATGGGATGATAGAAGCAGATGGAAAGATGGTAGAAGAGTTTAAACACTTGGAAGACTAGTAAATTATCAAGTTAACCCTACTGAATGAGTTTCATGAAATCGAATGGTTCAAGATAATCCTAAGCATAATCCATGACCAATTTATATGGATTGGAGAACAACTAGTTAATATATGTGCACAAATGATTCATGAGATAACTAGATTGGATAATACTAGAGCCCTCCTAGTAGCAGAGAAAAATATAAAAAAATAGGTAGAAATCCTAACCCATTCTAGGTGGGATAAGAGAGAAATAACAATAAATGACATCTATCAGCAAGATCTGAGATTGGTGTTAATGATATTAGGTTACAAGATGTTCTACAGAAGCATACCTAACTCAGTATTAGCTGGAGTTATTATGATGGCATATAGAATGGTTAAGGAAAATAAGAAATATAACCTATGTGAAGTTCTAGCACAACAGTTTTTGGAAAATGTGAAGGTTATTGAGAAATAAAAGTCTAAGAAATTCAATTTTGGTTCACTTTTGGTTCATATGTACATCCACATTGTACAAAAATTCCTTAGCATGCACTCTAGAGCATGGAAGGATGATTTACCTACTGGAATTCAAATTTCTGAGAGCTATTGAATACAGGACAAGAATTGGGTAGATGAAGAATTGTTTGCATTGACCAAAATCCTTCAAAGGAAAATGAAGGAGAGATATAGAATACTTGAAGATATAGTTGAGAAATATAAGGACACTATCTATTTCATTGTTGAAACTGATTATGTGTACTTTGAGGTAGTTGAGCCTAGGAATAAATGGTGCTACCCTATGGGGTACGAGGTTGGTTTTAAAGTTATAACTATGTAAGTTTAGCATGTATTAGCAACAAAGATAGACACTTCTGAAGAAAGATGGGGAACACATTGGGAAAAATCTGAAAAAGTTAGAGAAGAATAGGATAAAGGGACTAGGAAGAGAAAGATTGACAAAATAGTTGAGGATATCACTGCGAAGGTAGGAATCACTAGGGAACAACTAAAGAAGCTAAGGACAAAGATGACAAAAGCATCTTCTAGCATGGAAATTGATGCACCTTCTCCTTGTGAAGCTGAAAAGACAGTAAGTCCTACTCATGATATTATTGATTTATCATCTACACATGAGAAGACTACACAAGAAATTGTACCTACGAGAACATATAGGAGATCTACAAGATCTACCAAACAAAGCAGTCCTAAGAATCGGAAGGTAGAAGTTGAAACAAAGAAGAAAGAGGAAAACGTAACTGAGAAGGAAGAAGAAAAAGAAGTATAGAAGAGGCCACAAGATCTATGGAAGCCAGACATTCAAATGTTACAAAAGAGAGTGATAAGAGATGGGAATCTAAAAACAATAAATAGATACTATGAAAGGTATGACCCTAAAAATAAAGCAATAATTGAGGACACATTAATTGAGCACTTATTAGTTTTCAAGAAGAATTTATTGGAGATAGAAGGAAGTATCCCTAAGGACTTGTATAGAAACTTAGAAATAAGAAAATAGTTGGCACAGTCTGAGCATGAGAACATAAGAAACAAGGCTATTGAAGACATGTTACTTGTTGTATCAATACAAGAGAGGGAGAGAATCATCAAAGAACTGAAACCCTTATTGAAGACAAAGGCCAAAATGGTGAATATTATGGCAAGAAAGTATGATGAAGTTATAGAGGATACTCAAAAGGCATTGGACCAGATTCTAATGAGTGACATGCCTGAGAAGATCTCACCTCCCAAGGTTACCAAGCCTACACCTTTGGGAATAGGAGAAAGTTCTAAGACACTTGAAATACGTGAGCATTTCTTTGTCTTTGGTGTGTTTGTGACCCTTGACACCTCACTTGATGTGAATGGCCCATTATTTTATAACTTAGAAAATGCAATGAAAGTTGAAGAAAAATGATAGATAGAGGAACAACATACAAAGGAGAAATAGGAAGATAAGGCACAGGAGAAGGAGATATAGAAAGAAGAAAGGCAGGTAGAAGAAACAAGAACAGACAAAGTAGAGGTAAGAGTTGAGAAAAAATAAGAACTTGACACCTCTTCTATAATATTGTTGGAAAGTATGGCCAAAATAGTGAGCACAAATGTGGAGAGCATGGATGAGGATGAACTCATGAGGTTATCCTTCATGGATTTTGCTAAGTCAAAAGAAAGGTCAGTACAAAAGGGTGATTAAAAAGTAAAAGTGATTACTAGGGTAGTGGAGACAGTGAACAAATTACTCCCTACACCTATTTTTTTTCAAGGAAAGGATGAGGTGGAGAACCTAGGTATGGCATTGGATATTTTTGACAGTTAGTTTGAGTCACTATTGAAGACCATAGAGGATAAGGCAAAAAAGAGTTTCCTAGAAAAGAAGTTGAAGGAAGTTTTTCAGTCCATCTCATGGGACTTGGGTATTTTGGAAACAACTACAAGCAAGGCCAAAAGTTGTGTGGCAAGAGGAAGAAAGGTATACATCTATTGCATAAATCCTATTAGACATGTTAGGAATATAGAAGATATCATAGCCAAGGATAGGGATACCTTAGACAACATAATGGACAGTTGTGAAACCTCTTCACAAACTGTATTGGAGATGGATAAGCAAGCATCCAAGATATTGGATAAGCTTAGTGCTTTGAATGTAGATAAAGGGAGGGTAATGGAAATATTTGGTTTTCTAAAGATTCTGATAGCTCCTAAGCTATCAATTCTTGAAGCTCATATTAAGGAGATGGAGAAAATAGACGGCTCAATGACAATTTCCTTACCCACCGAGCTAAAGGTAGAAGAATGACATCCTATGCACTAAATAGATGGATCCATGTCAGTGAAATTCTAATTAAGTCACGGGAAGACAAAGTAAAGACCTTGGAAGACTCCTTCCAAGACATTCTGAGATTGGTAAGTAAGCATTGAATTCTTATATGCTTAAAATTTTGAAATTTCGCAAGTACCTTTGCCATTGATGTCAAAGGGAGAGGAAGAGAAGAGAAAAATGAAGAGAGGAAAAGAAGATAAAATAAGAAGAAGAAAAATAATTAAAAAAAAGAGAGAGAAAGGGAGAAAAAGAGAAAAGAGAAGAAAAGATATATATTTATGTAAAAGGAAGATAGTACTTTAACACTTAGTCATTTTTTACTAAGTGTTGCCATCAATGCCAAAGGGAGATATTGTTGGCAAGTGATGTTTGGGAGTTCTAGGGATCACTTAAGGGTTGTCATTTATGGAAAAAATCATGCTGGAATGATCACATGTAGAGATTTTTGGTATTGGAGACTTAGTCATAAAAATGACGAAGTACAAAATCAAGATATCAATATATAGTGGTACAATTTTGGTCAGCGAAGATAATATATGATGTATTATAGCTTGCAAAGTTAGTATAAGACATTTTTGGATATGTAAGACCTTTAGTTAAGGTCACACATGTTTTGGTGATCAGATCTGAAAGATACAGTGATATGAAGGTATGCGAAGATAAAGAATTAGTGAAACAGGGCACATGAGCAATCGTGATGATTGAGAAAAGGTTAGTTAGTATGGAAATGTGCTAAGTCAGATAGATGTTGTATATTTCCAACACTTGGTAATATATGATCACTGACTCTATGTTCATCATTTGCATAAGTAATTATTATGTTTTGTAATGTATTTTGAGAATCGACTAGATGACATAATTTATATAAGTATAGAGTTTTTGTGGAAGTGATAAGTGTGATTGTGATGATGATGTAATGGATGCGAATCTGAGAGCAGAGAGAAGATGTGAGATCAGTGTTTGATAGAGCTATAACTGGAACTATCTAAGCATAGCGACTTCTTGTATTGTTCACTTTTGAAGAACACTTTGTGACAGTATTGTGATTGTAAGAGTTTTAATCTCACCACCTTTAACAGGGTTTTTGTATACCCCTAACAAGTTTTGGTATTCCTCTAGCAAGGAAATGTACTATGTAATACTCAGCTCCTAATAGGGATAGATCTCCTAACATGGATACTGTATTTTAGTGCATAGTTTGAGGGTACCATCCCCACTGGGGTTTTCCCTTGGCCAAGGTTTCCTCGAAAACAAATCATGGTGTTATGAGTTATGTGTTGTGCATTTATGTTCTTTTCATTTCTACATTAATATGGTTTATCTACAATTGGTTGAAGTTTAAATTAAAGTGTTGTAATACTGATTTAGCCCCCTCTTAGTATTACCTAATCCTAACAAACAAGGAGTGAAATCTAGATTAAGCAATTTGTAAAGGCATCCATGATATTTCTACCCTAGATCCAAGTTCAAGACCACATTACAAGTATCTTCATGAGCAATTACACACTTTTGAAGGTGTAATATTTTATTCAAGCCTCTACTACTAATATCATGCTATTAAATTTTAATTCAATTTCATTGTTAATTCCAAAATAGGGGTTCGACCAAGTAAAATATCTTTCTCCTAGCCAAGTTTTTCACTTCCTTTGTGTAGTTGATAGGTGGAAAAGATTTGGGATCAACTATAGGTGGATGTAACAACAAGATACAAGTGGAAAAAATCTAATTACATTTTACTAGGATTAGGGAACCTCCCAAGGCATTTGATGAGCTAGGTCACCTTGTACCACTGCCATTTCAGATAAAACTTTGAGTCACATATTAGCCATTGTTTCTACTTTTTATATTTGGTGTTGAAATTGGGTTTGTTATCTATGATCTATCTACATAAAAAATTTATTATTATTTTCCCTTACATCTTGTGTTTCCACTTTCCATTTTTTCATAGTCAACTTTCAACTCAAACAAAAATAAATCCCTTGCATCCACTCAATACTTGAGTCTTCGTAAGCCTAGTGGATCAAATTTCCCTCCAATATAATGAGAGTAATTTAGGTGTGATATTCCTATTTGGATTAACCATCCTAGTGATTCTCCTTGCATTCTATTTTCTTTCATCACATTTTGGTGAATGTGACGTCCTTATATTTCCATTCTGATTTGGTGTCTATATTTGATTTATATGTTATCTTTCATGCATTTAAAGGCCTTGGTTTATGATTCTACTTACATGCATTAGTTATGTGTATAAACATATATTAACATTTTCATTGTGGATCTTGTTTTGTATCAACTTAATGTATGTTCATTCAATGTTTAAATGATCAACTCATTAGTAACTTGCATTATTTAGGCATTCTTTTTTCCTTTCTTTGTGTATGAGTCTCAAAACCTTGAGTCCTACGTATAACATACCTATAAGAAGAATTTGTAGAATTGTGGTGTTGATCCTAAGTCCTCTAATGTATTTCATGAGAATGTAGATGTGACATATTTAATACTGTTGAGAATCTATCTTCCCATTCTTCTCCTGATGAGTGTCTCCTTCCCAAATACAAAACAATTCTCATGATTTTGAAAAACTTGAACATTGGTTAGTTCAAGAACATTCTAATAGTGAGGTAATCCCTTTAGTAGGAGGATTGAGGAGTTTGACTCAAAATGATGAACATGGTGTGAACCATTGAGTGGCATATCCCAATTATTGATGAAAATCTCAAGTCTATGAAAATTTATGTGAAGCCCTAAATATTTCTAATCCTAATGTTGATAAGTCCATTCTAACATCAATACCTAATGTACCTACCTATACTCCATCTACCGTGGCTACATCTATTCCAAACTTAAATCCCACACATGAAATAGTCTTAGAGGAATTTTTAATCCTAATATACTTCATCATGTGAATGTTTCACGTATTTCCCAACTATCCTCTACCTACATACCATAATATCCCACGTCCATACATTTCCCACAATATTCCACATCCTTTATTATGACACATGATCGATACCAACATATTTACCAAATAAGCTTTTAACAACCCTGCCCAAAGTGTTGCATCCTTACAACAACAATAACTTGCTTT